>CM053622.1:729638607-729778969 GCA_028646595.1 Phalanger gymnotis | reverse complement strand
TGCTAATGAGACAATTTTGCTTAACAACACACTCCACCCCTTGTTATAGGATACAACATTGTATACAACCACAGACATATTGATTCTGTGATGACTAACTTTGATAGACTTGGCTCTTCTCAGCAATGCAAGGTTCAAAGACAGCCCCTACCCTTCAAGTTCCTCTCATCAGGCTAAACTGAAGTCTCTTCAGTGATCCTCCTATGGAGTGAATTTGAGGTCATAGAGAGGGGTACTATCAGGTAATAATTGAGAAAGGGATTTGGAGCATTGGGAGCAGATTGGGGAACATTGGCATGCCAGTCACCTGTCATGTAGAATTTCAGCACTTGAACAAACCTCAGAGGTCATCTTGTCCAACTTATGGCAGAAAATAAATTCACCTTAAACAACATTTGAAATATGGTTATCCATTCTTTACATGAAGACTGAATGTGATAAGGAATGTGCTATCTTCTGAGGTAGGCTGTTTCATTTTTGGACTTTTAGAAACCCTTTTCTACCTCTGAGTCAAGGTTTACCTCTCTAATTTCTGCCTACAAGGAGAACTAATCAAATGTATATTTCACGTTACGGTCTGTCAGATATGTCTCTCACATATCTACTACATCTTCTCTTCTCTAGGCTAACCATCCTTACCCATGTTGTTTGCCCTGCTTCAAATACCCTCCTCTCCATGTGACTATCCTACCTTTCTTCACGAAATCATCCAGTTGATTGACCATATGCCACAGGGCTCTGAACTTTTCCTCTAGAGGAATTAAAACACAAGTGGCAGAGCTTTCATGTTTCTTTGAAAATATGTGCAAAGAACACCTTAATCCTTAACAATATAATTTACCTCAAAGGTCAACATGGTATTATCAGCTGGAGATAGGGAAGAGCTTCCAAAACGAAATAAATTTCTCATAGCTATATATAATGCTTCTGATTTAAAAAAAAATAATTTAGCATATTCATGGATTTTGCCACCCATGAAGAGAGCCCCAGTTGCTCTGTCCTAGTTATAGTTCTGCACATTAGAATATATACACACATATTAGAATACATACACATATATTTACATATATATGTATGTATGTGTGTCCATGCTCTAGGGCCAGGAAGGGGCAACTGGAGGTTTTCCCAAAGGTGACAAAATTCATGACGTGTGCTTTCTCTGCGTAGTGGTTCATAAGTCTTGTCTATTCACATAATGGTTACCTGCCAGCCTACATAGTATGATGCTACCTTTATCACTCACCTATCCTTCCAAGGAGTCATGGAATCAGTCCTCTTTGAAAGACTGACCTCTTACGGCACTCCCCCACCCATGCTGATGTGACTACACCTGTGGTTATAATGTCCTCTGGACCAATATTGTCCCCTTCCATTCTGCTGAATTATTTCTGTTTCAGGTAGGAAAATCCCTAGTTACAGCTCTGCTAATGCCTCATCGTGGCATGAAGGTGGATTCTCAAAGGCTTTGCTAATAGAGAATAGGCTCTTGCAGGTTCTAACAACTAGAAAAGCTTTAAATATGATCCCTACAGATTTCTTCAAATTAAGTAGAGTAACAAAACAAGTGAAGAGAGACTCATTGCCAGATTAGCCATGAGGTGATGAATGTTTCAGCAATGGTAATTCCTGAAGACCACCTAAAAGTCATAGATGGATGCAATCTGCATTGGTCTAAGGTTTGGAGGAAAACATAATCAATGAAATCATAGATCATTTATGTATAAAAGTAAGAACTATATTATCATGTGTGAGGAAGTGGGAAAGAGAAGGAAAAGGATGGGAGAGAGAGGAAAAGAAAGAGGGGAGAGGGAGAGGTTCTTCCTGGGCAAAATTAGTTTCTGTCCAACTCTGATAATGTACTGAGGCTTCATTGTGTTATGAAGATGACTCCAGGCTTCTTAAAAGCTAGGCCAGCAGAGTGTAGGCTCTGGCAGGTTCTACCAAGATGGAACAGCTCCAAGTATTATCCCAGTGAGAGACTGTGTCTGCCGTCCAAGGACCAACCTAGCTAAATGCAGAAAAGCTCACTACTAGTAGCCTGACCACGAGGAAACAAGTATTTGGCAGTAGTAAACCCAAAAATATTCTGTCCATTTATTTGATTTTTAAAGAAGCTGTGAACTTAAACTTCGGATAAGATAAAACAAATAATGTCTTAAATAGCAGAATGAGTCACAAATAGAGATAATTGATCTCCTTTCCCAAAAGCTTTTTGCTATTGTTGTTATTATTTATTAGTGTAGAGTTTAATTCATCTTGAATATATTCTAAGAATAGTTCATACTGGAGACAAGCAGATACAGTTTAAAATTCATAAGGGTCATTTCATCTCTGTACTGCAAAGATAGTACATTGAGTTTATTTTGGACCATGTGAATTATTCCCAGAGTCAGTATTTAATAAAGTAGCCTCCATAGGATTTCTTGTTACATTTTAAAAATAAGTCATTGTGAATGGCAGTATCACACATACTTGATAGGGGTGGTGGGGAGAAGTCAACACACTGTACCTTGAATATTTACACTGTGGTTGGATTCTGACATTCACCTCAAATTCAGTATCTCTAAACTGAGCTCAGCCAAAAAGGAATAAATTAAAAACCTCCCAAATCTCTCACTGACCATCTAATAAGTTATTCTAAAGACATGGTGTAGAGACTGCCCATACTGGAATTTTTTATTAATTAAGAAGCATTTTTTTCCTCTCAATTCTACACCCTCCACTGGAAAAAAGGGAGGGGACAAAACCTTGCAACAATTACGCTTCATCAAGCAAACCAAATTCCCACATTAACCATATCTAAAAATTCCTCATTGTGTATATTTAGTCCAATAGAGAAACAAGGAGGAAATTACCTTTTTGATCTATGAGTAGGGGAAAAACTTGTGAAAAAACAAGGATGGCATAGAGAAGATGACAGAAGATAAAAAGAATAATTTTGATTACATAAAATTTTAGTTTTTGCAAAATCAACAAACATTGCATCTAAGATTAGAAGGTAAACAGTTAATTGGGGGGGGGGGAATCTTTGTATCAAGTTTGACTAATAAAGGTCTCATTTCCAAACTATAAGAATGAGAATAGCCATTCACCAACAGATTAATGGCCAGGATATGAACAGGTAATTCTCAGAGCAAGGAAGCCAGATATCAACAGACATTTCTAAAAGTCTCCATACTGGAAAAATTATGGATTGTTATAACATGTAAGTATTAGTATCTCTCTATTACGATTGCTGTCACACTTGTATCAGCTCTTACTATGCCTTAACTGAACTAATGTAATATCCTCCTACCAATTATTCCTCTCTCCATGTACCACTCCATTCTATGCTTCTGCTATTTGCCATGCTTATTTTTTATGCACCAGTTTCCCCATGCCATTCTTCTATTAAAAATTCTTTAATGGCTCTTAACTGTCCACAAATCAATGCTCAAATTCCTTAATCTGGCATTCAAGGCACTCCATAATTTGGAATATTTCATTCATTCCCTCTCTATCCTCTCCAGCCTTACAGAACTTCCATCTATATATTCTAGCTCCAGACAAACTAGAATATTCTGCATCTGATATACACACATTCATCTCTATACCAGCATTCACAACATTCTCTTGGTTTGATGTACCTGCCTTAACCTGTCTTTTCATATTAAACTCACATATTATATCATATAGGAAAGTTTCCTTCATCTTCTTACCAACTGATCTCTTCTCCCTTTCCCCATCTTTTCATTCCTCTCCTACATTTATGCTATTAATGTATATATCATATCCTCCTACTACAATATGAGATCTATGGAAGGTGGGGTTGTATCTTATGTAAACTTCATATCTCCTTCAGACTTATCTATGCACTTCAGCAGTTAGAAGATACTTGATAAATGTTGGATCAAATTAGTATTTTCATTAAGAGGCTGGTTGTGTACAATAACCTCTAAAGAAAATGGAATTCCTAACGGTGGTGCCTCTGGCCAGAAAAGACTTTACCAAGAGACTTTTATGAAATAAGGGAATAATGAGGGAATTAAGTCAACAATAGCTCATAAAGGTAGTCATAGGAATGATTATTTAAGGTGAAATGATACATAGTCTCCATATGAGGCTAGATTGAAATTTCACAATCATTAACAAGCTTGGGCCTATTCTGTATTCAACTTCAAGGTAATAATCTTAGGTGAGTTATAAATGGAACAATCAATCTATTATGGGAAGAAAACCAGAATTAGATTTTTGTAGTGTTTTCTAACAGTTAAGAATTAAATAGTAAGGAACCAAATTGTACCTTAGATTTTGCTTTCCTTAAAAGCTTGCTAAAATATAAAATGTTTTGTAGCATTATCTAAGTGAAGTTATCTTAATAAAGAACTGTGTTTTTAATTTTTTTTTAAAAAAGAAGGCACTGCATATTTTAGAATTGACATCTGCATCTCAGGGAAATAAGTCTAGCGAGGCTTAACTTTATTGTTTTTACAGTGGCAATTCATAATAGTTGCAGGTTTACTTGTCTTGAGGGGTAAAGAATCTTAAAAGTTTACTTTTTCACTATAATCAAATGTTAGTCAAAATTCTGAGCTATGGTAACCACTCATAAATATGGAATTTTTATGGGTTCTTTTGCCTCAGAAATCACCTTTATTTTTTACCCTCATGTCAACAATAATGTAAAAATCCAAAAAGTTTTCCATTTTATCCTGAAACTATTACAGGTGCCCTAAGTGTTGGCTGTTCTTGTTGAAGTGAGCAATAAATTTTCATTTCAGAATTTAGTAACTGATTATTCAGAAATGTTACAAATGGTACTGTTGGAACACAATGTGTTATTGTGATTCAAGGTGTTGGAATGGAATAATATACTCCCTCTTATGTGTTCAATTATTCAGATAGTCAAGGAAAAGATATACTTCATAAAGTGAGTCATTTTTCTTTGTAGTACACCAATAGGAAAGGCCATAATAATTTCTTAGAAATACTGAACCAAGTAGAAATAACCTCACGTGTGACAAGTCTCTTCCTTGTTATTAAGAGAGTCTGTTTTTCTCTAACATTGTCAATGGGAGGATACTTCCACTGTAGAAATCATGTGAGCAAACTTTTTTTGAGTAGAAATGACATCACGGAATCATTGAGTTTCAGGACTGGATTATTCCAGACAACAACTACTGTAACTTCATTTTGCTGGTGAAAATAGGTGGAAAATAAAACTCAGAAATTAATATGTGGAACAAATCCCTTGAACATTCCCTTCCAGTTACACTTGGTGAAAATGAAGGTATCACCACTGTCAGCTATATTTTTTCCTTTTTTTTTCCTTTGTCAAATGCTACACACAAAATGCTATGGAAGCAGTATAGTGGGTAAATATCTCAAAGTCAAGAAAGCAAGGTCCAAATCTCGCCTGGGTTCCAGACAAGATATCGAATGCTGGGCAACTCGCTTAAGTTCTCTGTGCTTCAGGCAATACCATAGAACTTAACTAAGTCATAGCTGGGCTTTGATCTGCTTTCCTAGAAGGAGCTCAGTCTCTAGGAGTTTTCCCTACTGAAGAAATCATAAATTCTTTGTGTATTTGTACATACATAATTTTATATAATAAACATATTTTAATTCATAGCCTTTGACTTAATTCTCTGCCACATTTCTCTAAGTTGGGATAACACATGATGCACACACAAACAAAAGCCTATTGCCTTTACCTCCCATGGTGTGTCACCCTCACTGTCAGAGGTTCTTGTACTGTGATACTAAATCAGCTTATCTTTGAGAAAGATGTTGAAAGTGTCATCAGTGATGCAGTGGTCATTGATCTTATGACCATCATAAGCTCATCATAGCTCAATTTCTCTGACATTCTTTGTGCCTTAGACCTCAGTGGCCTGGCATAGAAGACTTGTGCCAAGAACATCCAAGGCATTGAGCAAATGCAATCGCACAGGAAAAATCCAACACAGGGAAACAGGAAAAGCCATCTTACAGCCATGATGCTCCACTATAAAGTAATGCTACCTGTCCTCTCTTCGCACTTCTCATACCATAAAAGTTTTCACAGATAGTATCATGAAGGATAATCTCCATCCACAGTAGCAAAAGCCTTCTTCCACCTTTTATGAGCTGACAACTTTAGCTTGGAAAAAATACTAGAGAACTCCTGAGGGATACTGACAACAGCTGCTACTTTACATGTTGCCACAACTCAATTACCTGAAAAAGTATGCAAAGAAAATAAGAAGAAGGCCCACTGTGGAGTCTTGAAGCATACACATAAATAATGCGTATAACATGGATGTTGATTAAGTAAAGAAGACAGAAGAGACATCACACAGGTAGGACCTGGAGCAGCAGGAGAAGGCAATGTCATGACAACACAAAAAATAAGAGAGTAACCAGGAGAAAAAAGGTGGTCAACTGTTTTATGGGATATAGAGAGGTCAAGAAATAAGAGTATTTGAAAAAAATCATTAGCTTTGGAGATTGAGATCATTGGTAACTTTGAAGAGAATAGTTGTAGTGAAGTGATGATGAAGTCAGAAGCCAGATAGTAGATGGAGAAATCATTTAATGTCTCTGGGCCTTGGCTTTCAAATAAATAAAATGAGAAAATAGCATTAGAAGAGCTCTAAGTTCACTTGTAGCTCTAATTCCTGTGCTCTAAAGAAGTGAAGGCCTGTATCAATCAATAACATTTATTTTTGACCTACTATGTGCTGGTGCATTGCTAAGAACTTGAAATCATTCCACTCATCTGGGATTAACAGTAGAAACAACCACATGAAGCACATATACTCCTGGAGGTGGTAGAGAAAAATCAACATGAGTATTGCAAGGTTAGGGGAAACATCTCTGCATATAAAGTCACCTCCAAGGCCAATGAAACAGAGCACTTTGGTTGTGTAAGTGGAGACCCCTGGTTTCTGCTCTCCTTTCCTCTTTATTAGCAACAATGGGATGAACAAGACTAATTCTGTTTTAAAGAAAACTCCATAATCTTATAGATTTCTTGACAACGAAAATTCTGATGACTAACCATGGCAGCAAAACAAACTGATCATCTGTTTAAATTTGGTAACTGCCTTCGTCCAAAGGCTTGCACAACTTCTTCCCACAAATTCCTTTCTTTTGTGCAATGTTCCTGATTGACTGTGTATTTTAAGCAAGCATGTAAAGTTACTGTGAAAAGGCCCAATCTGTACCCAAAGAAATTGAAGCTGCTACCTCAGTTTCTCTTAGCGAACTGATAAATTTATTTTCTTTTAAGTTTGTCTGCTCACTTTATTTGATCTCCAGTTATGGAGAAATGCTTCTGGGTGAGATCCTGTCTGGACTGTCAAAGAACCCAGGTGGATAATTTCCCCAACAAGTACAATGACTGTTTTGTTTTTGTCTTTGTATCCCCAATAATTAGTTTAGTACCTTGTCTAATGGGCACTTGGTAAATGTGTGTGTGTGTGTGTGTGTGTGTGTGTGTGTGTGTGTGTGTGAAATGAATCAAACCTAGACAGCTACTTGCAGGGTTTTCAAAAAGCAATAGTTTGGGGTTTTTTTTTGAGAAATACATATTGATCAACGAAAAGTTATCACATATGTGGATCTGTTTTCACACCACAAAATTCTGTTCCCAATGATATGTAGGTAATGTATATAATGATGATATATTTCATGTATTATAGTCATGTGTGTTAAAGAAATGTTCAGTATGTCCAGTGGATAAAAATACAGGAAGTTCATGTTCCAAATGCTGGGTTATGCAATTTTCAGACCATGTTTATGGTGCTCAGATGCCTTGTCCTGTCTTGGGTAACAACGTACATCTATGAAAAGCCAACTTATTGTTGTCTAACCATATACTCCCTTTTAAAGGCACCTTTGTTTATTGTACTTACCCACAAAACCATGATTCATATCATTGCTGATGCACATTTTCAAAACTCTTAGGTATCAACAAAATAAATCTGTTTTCTCTAATGATGGTCAATGAGCAGAAATCCAAGAGTATTTTCCAACACAGAAATGGCATGTGGCATTCATGCTGTCACAGAAGATCTATGCCAACTCCAGTTGCTGAAACATGCAGATAACCATGTGCCCATATCCAGCTCTCATGTCACTCCAAGATCATTTCTGATTTGATAAAATCCCTACTCTCACATTCAATTTTTGCTCTCCATTCTGCCACTGCCCCTTGTGAATAACTATAGTAATGACTATAGTCAGTTTTCTTGATTTTTGTACCATAGGTATACCATGACTTTAGTAAAACCAAATATGCAAAAGTCCAAAAGAAACAAACCAATACATTAATAGGGTAAAAAATCACTTTCTGTACCATAAAAGTGTATCCCCTAATTTTGTTTAAATATCCAGTTCCCATAATGAATTTAAAATATAATTTGCTTTGCAAACAAATTCTATTTGCCTAAGCATGCATATGTATAAATGTGTGTTTTCAATAACAACTCTACCGCATAACACAAGTTCCATCCATAGTAATACATGTTCCTTATCGTAGACGTTCACAAGTCCCTAAAGCTTCTTAGTACCTATGTATGATGTGCATAAGAGAAAATGCTTTCTAACCAAGTCTGGCCCAAATGCATAATCCAGCTCACAGACTTTTATGATCCTCTTAATATTAGCCCTAGATTTCAGAATGGCTTTGCACTCTAGGCTGGCCTACATAGCCACTTTATTCCTTCCATTTAGAAGTATTCCCAGAGAATATTAACATCAAAGAGCAGTAGTAGCCATTGGGCATAAACCCCACAAAGGTCAAAGGCAAAAACAAGGGTCCAAACTATAAAACATTCATAGTAGCTACTCTCGTGAATGCAAATCTGCAAAGAAAGTGTATGCCTATTGATTGAGAAATAAATAGACTGTAATAGATGAATGTAATAAAATATTATTATGCAGCAAGAAATGATGAATAATAGGAATTCAGACAAATGCATGAAGAGACAATATGAACTGATATTGAGTTTGAAATAAGAAGTACCAGAAGAACTGCATAAACAATGATTGTATTAATGAAAAAACATCCTGAAATTGAAGCCAAATGGGCTATGAGAGAGCAGTTTATATAACACAGTTCTATATTCTGTTCTCTCCAAATTTACCAAAGTTCTTTCATTTGTCAAATACAACGTTCTTTTCTCAATCCTCTCTGCAACCTTTGACATCATTGATCAAACTCTTCCCTTTATTGCTTACTCTCTTTTTTCTAGTTTTACATGACAATGCTCTCTCCTAGATTTCCTCCAGCCTTTCTGACCTCTCCTCAGGATCCATTGCTGAATCTCCATCCAAGTTGCAATGGTATCTATCAGTTATTATCCCCTACAGGGAACTTCTTCCTCTTCCCTTCTTCCTCTATACTATTTCAAGTGAAAATCTTATCAGATTCCATGGATTTAACTCTCATCTCTGTAAAGATGATTCTCAGATATATTTGCACACACTTTACTTCTCTCCTGAACTCTAGTCTCATATTTCCAATTGCCTGTTGGGCATATCAAACTGAATGTCTCACAGACTCCTTAAATTCAATGTGTCCAAAATTAAACTCATTATATTTTTTTCCCTCAAAACTCTAACATTTTCTTAATATCCACATTGCTATCAAGGGTAATACTATTTGCCCAGGCTTTTGGGCTCACGATCTAAGTGTCATGCTTTCTTTGTCCTTCACCACCCTTCCTCAGTCCTGTATCCAATCAGTTGCCAAGTCCTGTCATTTTTAACTTTGTAATATCTCATCTAAGCCTCCTTGATACGATAGCCTCCCTGGTGTAGGCTCTCATCACCTGACACTTGGAATTGCCCCAGGTTCCTCGCCACTGAATTCCATTGCCCACTTAGCTGTCAAATTCATCTATCTAGAGCACAGATTTAACAACATTATTCCCCCCATTCAGTTGATTACATTGTTTCTGGGATCAAATATAAAGTTATCTTAAATTTATACTTAAGACTGAAATTATTATATCATTACATTATATTATTATATTTAATTTCTCAATAAACAAAAATCTGTCTTTTCATCCTCTCACCCCTCCCAATTGAGGACAAAAGAAAAACAAAACTCATAGAAATATTTATAGCCCTCTCCCCCCCAAAAAAACCCCTGCATTAGCAATATTTAAAAAAAAATCTCTGCACTCTGAATCCTACCTATCTCCATCAAAAGGTGGGTAACACATTTTATTATTAGTCTTCCAGAATCATGTTGGCCATTATGTTGATAAATGTTCTTAATTCTTTCAAAGTTGTTTTCCAGTATCATATTGTTGTCATCATATAAAATATTTTCTGATTCTGTTCACTCAAATCTATTTCAGTTCATACAAAAGTCTTCCCAGATTTATTTGAAACACTTTATCATTTCTTACAGCACAATAGTATTCTATCACGTGTATACACAATAATTTGTTTTTCTGTTTCCTAATTTATGAACATCCCCTCAGATCCGCTTTCTTTGCCACTTCAAAAAGAGCTATAAATATTTTTGTTATATCGTTGAAGTTTCTTTTGCTTAGAACTCTTTTGCTTAGAACTAGTATTTCTTTTACTCTACCCCTTCTAATTAGCTCTTTCTAATTTGTCTTTTCCCTTCTATTTCCTTGTTGAGTGAAATGTATTTCTATACACAACTGTACATATTTTTGTGTATTCTTCCCTCCTTTAACCTATTCAGATGAGCAAGGCTGAAGTGTCAGGTTTTGAATAGCTATATATTTATGCAACCTGATTATGTGTAATAATTTTCCTAACCTCTCACCACCCCTCCTCTCCCACCTTCACTACATTATTCTTCCCCTCTATTTCCATTATTCTCTTAATATAACAGAACAATTCCTGGGCCTTGTCTAATTATATTATTTCCTACCCCTAATAATGATATGGTTCAGAGGGACATATGTATCATATCCCCATATTTGAACATAAGTAGTTTATATATTGTTCATTAATATTTGCCTTTTTATGTTTCCCTTAATTCCTCTGTTTGGACTTCAAAGCTTCTCTGTAAATCTGATACTTTCATCAATAATACTCGGAAGTCCTCTATTTCATTAAATATCCATTTTCCACCTTTAACATTATGCTCATTTTTGTTGAGTAAATTATTCTAGACTATAACTCTATATATTTTAGTTTCTGTCATGTTGTATTCCAAATTCTCTCTTCCTTTTAATGGTGGCTGCTAAATTACATGTGTTTCTGACTAAAGCTCCTCAATACTTGAATTCCTTTTTTTCTGATATATACATATATGTATATATGTATGTATGTATGTATGTATGTATATACACACACATATATATATACACATATATACATACGTATATATATATATATATACACACGTATACATATTTTTCACTGAACTGAAAGCTCTGGCTTTTGTCTACGAAGTTCCTGAGAATTTTCATTTCAACCCTATCTTTCAGAAGGTAACTGGTAGATTCTTGAAATACGGTCTTTAAACTTTTTTTTGGTCACTTCAGAAAGTCTTAAATTTTTCTCCTCAATCTGTTTGCCAGATCGATAATTTTATCTATGAGATAGCTTACTGCATACATACCATTTACATTCCTTTGACTTCATTTTAATATTTCTTGTTATCTCATGATGTCATGGACTTCTTTTTGGTCCTTTTAATTTTCAGGGAATTTGCTTCTTGGGCAAGGTTTTGTAACTTCTGCAACAGGCTGTTAATTTCCTTTCTGATTCTTTCTTCCATAGCTTTCTTTTCTTTTCCACTTTTTCCTCAAATACTCTCATGTCATTTTAAAATCATTTAAAGTTCTTTTTTTTAATTGCTTCAGCTCCTCTGGGAACTCTAATTGACTTTGTAGCCAAGCCGTATTTGTTTGTAGATTCTTCAGTTGTTCTCTCCCCTGTTTGGTTTTTAAAGCCTTTCATAACCTGGCCTCTTCATACGTTTCAAAGCTTTTTATACCTAACTTTCTTCCACATACACTCTGATCTTCTGACACTGGACTCCTTGCTGTTCCAAACATACGACACTCCATCTCCTAACTCCAAGGATTTTCACTAGCTGGCCCCTGCCTGGAATTATTTCCTTCCCTGGCTTCCTTCACATCGCAGCTTAAGTCCCACCTACTATAGGAAGCCCTTCCCAGTTCTATTTAATCTTAGTACCTTCCCTCTGAGAATATTTTTAGTTCATTCTGGATATATCTTGTTTATACATAGTTGTTTCCATGTTGTCTCCTCCACTAAACTGAGAGGTCCTTGAGAGCAAAGACTTTATTTTTATTTTTGCCTTTTCTTGTACTCCAGCATGGATCATAGTTCTTGGTACATAGTAAGCACTTAATAAACACTTGTTGAATTGACTTGACTACTCTTGGCAGAGAAATGGGGAACCATAAAGCAGAATGTCATCTAATCTCATTTTATAGTTGAGAAAATTGAGGCTATGTGAAACTGAGACTTGTCCAGAATCCTGGAAGTAGGAAGTATCTGGGGTAAGATTCATATCGAGCTCTCCTGATTCTAAATCTGCCACCCTTATTTGAAAGGAAGATTCTTCTCTGGATATTTTCATTTATTCACTCATTTTTGAGGCAGAATTTATTGAGACTCCACAATATGCCAGACACTATGCCAGGGGCTGGGGATAGAGAGGACAAAATCAAAATTGTCCCTGCCCTCAAAGGAGCTCCATTCTATTGGGATCTGAGTAGGGTGGAGAATGAATATACATATAAGCAAATACAAAAGCTATCCAAAGTACATGCAATTTATACTATAACATGAATAAGATTAAAACAATTTATACACCATGCTCAGCCTCAACCTTAGCAGCTGTACCACATAAACTACTAAGTCTCTAACTGACTCTGTATCAGCCACAGAGGCTCTTGTTTCCTTTCTAAGTTATCAGGAGAGATGCCCAATGGTCTGGCCTGCCATCCTGCCTGATTGTCATCTGTGCCCCTGTCCCTGGCCAGGAGGCTGCACAGAAGGCTGGCCAGGCCCTCAAAAGTGGAGAAGGAGCTGGCTTCTTCAGAAGCTGTAATAGCTCCCAGGACTTCAGGCTGAGGCATCTCAGGGAGCATCTGTGAGCCAGCTGCTCCTGGGTCTATTTTGGGCAAGAGGGAGCATTGGCATTTTTAATTGAAAAGTGAGTACTCTTGCTTCTTAATCATTTTATCCCAAACGAATCTGAGCATGACAGGATTTCTGAGGCAAATAGTCTGGCAGACACCTATCACTTGAATACCTTGAACTAATTTAAGAAAGGTTAATTATGATTTGTAGACCAGAGGTTAAATGGTTTTTCTAAGGCCAGACTGGAAATCAGTGGTAAAATCACTCAGAAGTTCTTATAATCACTGAATGTTAGTGATGAAAAAAATGGCTTAGAAATCATATTCTAGACAAATCAGTTCATTTTGAAGGTGAGGAAACTAATATTCCTAAAGGTGAAATAACATGTCCAATATCTCACAGCTAATGAATAGCAGAGAAAAGACTAAAGTTCAAGTCTTGGGACTCAGACCAATTTCAAGGAGACAGCATGGTACACTGGGAAGATCACTAGTTCTAGAATTAGAGAAATTGGGTTCAAATCTTGTCTCAGAAGCTTATGTGACCTTGGACAAAGTCACTTAAATTCCCTGGATCTCAGTTTGCTCAGAGGAGATTGGACTAGACAGCTTATGAGCACTTCCAGTACCACGTTTGTGAACCTGTGCTATTTTTCCTACCATAGGACAGTGCTTTCAATACGAGAAGGTTATGCTTAGGCCTTGCAGGAGTTTGGCCTGTGAATTAAGTAGAAAGTTTAGGTACATTTTGTCTTATGGTAAAATATAAGTGGAGTTCCATTATCTATACCACAAGATTTTGACCTGTTTATGTTATAGTTGCCTACAGTTTGCCAAATTTCATAAATGTGGCTCTGTCCTCTAAATTCATTGACTGTGTTTATATATGTGTGTGACATGTACTGCTCACACCTCTTTTGAAGAGGGGAGAGGTAGGAAGAACAATGAAGAAATCTTTAGAGACAGTAAAGTTCACCCTAAACACATATGAAAATAGAATACCAAATCCAAGGAGATTTTGTTGATTTCAAATGTGTATAATAAAGATTAGGAGAAAGGACAAGATAGATGAGATAGCTTGACTCCTTTAGCTTAGCTTTTATTTTCCAACAAAAATTCATTCGTATGCAAAGTCAGAGAGGTCCTTGGAAATGACTCAGTTGTAGGGAACCTGGGGCCTTGAGGCCACAGGTGGCCCTCTAGGTCCTCAAGTACAGCCCTTTGACTGGATCCAAACTTCACAGATCAAATCCCCTTAATAAAAGGATTTGCTCTATAAAACTTGGACTCAGTCAAAAAGCCACACCCAAGGACCTAGAAGGCCACATGTGACCCCAAGGCCATAGGTTTCCCACCCCTAAAACACAATGTAAAATAGTTGTGTGGAACGGGGGCGGGGAGGTTATCGTATCTATCTAGGAATAGTAGTTAAAAATGAAAGCAAAAGCAAATCTTAGTGTAGGCTTTTCTTAGCTGGGTGTGGTGACCATGTCTAAAGAGTGGTCAGCCTGTTCTTACTGTGGAGACATTCTAGCCACTATGTTCTACCAGATGGAAGCTGAGAAGGCTTCCTGGTGACCTTGTGATTTCAAGAAGCTGGTAGCAGCAGAAACTATATCTAGCAGGTTCCTTGAAATCATTTAAGACAAGTGGCCACCACAAGACCACTGAAGATGAAAAGAGGGAAGCTCAGATGAGACTAAATGCCCAATAGATATTGTCATCATTATGAATCCATCAGGAAATAGAGCAATATACTTTGTGAATGTGCTCCATCCAGCAGGCAAGTGGCCCAATAAGAATAGCACAATAGCATCACCAGAAGACATTGGTTTTTTGATAGGGCTGGAAACTGAGGTGACCTCTCCATGCATATGCCGTGGCCATACTTATGAAGCTCTCATTCATGATCCCCATAAGTTCTCATTCTCCCCACTGATGGTATGTATATTTATGGTAGCGTGTATACAATGTTTTATGGGATGAAATGTTCTATTTTGATCTTATTATGCTATACTATTATGTGAAATGTCTTTTCTCAGAAATAATTATTTCCTGTAGCTGATTAGTTAAAAGAGTAATATCAAAAGTGGGGAGCTCTAGGGTAACAGTTTTGAGTGAATTTAGATCTCAGGGTACCTGAACATAGGGTAGCTGTCCCATGGTCCCATGTGTGAGAGGGATGCCTTAGGTGCTATGTATTGGGTAGGCTACGTAGAAGAGTGGAAAAGGTTTTGGATTTAGAGTCAAAAAACCTAAGTTTTAATCTAGGATTTACTACTTACCATCTGTGAGACCTTGGGCAAGTCATTTAATATTTTACACATAAGATCCTTGATTTTAACATCATTAATTCAAATGTCATCATTTTTATACATGAAAGTGGATTTAGTTGAGACTGATACTGAATGTTTGATGTATTCTAATCGATAAGCTCTACCTAAGTCCTTTTTGGTGCCTTGCTGTAAAGTGGAGGGGACTCTGTGGTCTCTAAGAATAATGGAGTTTTATTATAAGGATAATAGATCACAAGCTTTGGCTAGAAAAAGCTACAAAACACAGGCTTAGTGATGGATGGTCTATCATCTAAGAATCAGACTAGGTAAGTTTAGAGAGAGTAATCACCAGCAAGTTAGTTACAAGGTGCTGATTGTTTTCAACTACAACAATTCATATAGATTATCTTCCAAGATATAGGATCATAGATTTAGAGTTGGCATGAGGCCTGAGACATTTTATAGTCCAATCCCCTCATCCTACACATTAAGAATCCACAGCCCGGAAGGCTAAAGTGATTGGCCCAGGGCCACATGGGTAGTAGGTAGTAGAACTTGGATTCAAATTTAAATTAAAATTCCTAGTTCTTTTGATTTCAAATATTGTTTTTCTTTTTTCCCCTCACTGCAACATAATGACTTGTTAAAGGCTTGCCATCAGCTTCCATAAAGATAGGATGTAGTTACCTATGTAAGGGAAGAATTTGACTCCAGATCTGTATAGAAAACTAATATATTTGCTGGAGTTATCAATTTTACTTACCACATACTAGTCTTAAGGTCTATAGCCTTTTACTGATCAATGAAAACACTTATATGCTTATAACATAACAAGGTCATTTCCAATAAGTTGTGTTGTTTGCTCCATGGTCCCTTGCTCAGGGAGGTCATAACATGCTTTTTATTGCCTATTGATCTCGGTGAAATAGCCAGGGCCACATATTCCCATGACCTTTATAAAGAATATAACCCCCCCAAAAAGAATATAACCCAAACGAGTACAAAAACAAATGGTAAAATTCTGAATAGGAAACATCCCATTAGCCGGGTTACTTCTGATTATGTCAATGTCTCAGAATGAAATAAAAATAGTGTAAAATGTAGCCCATGAGATGATGAATACTTCATTGTACCAGTCTGATCACCTAGATCTTTTGCCACAATTAAAAAGTAAGCTTTTCAAAAGCAGAGACATCTATATTTCTAATGCCTCAAGGAAAACAATGCCTAATTTATCTAGAGACTTCTTTATGTTTCTCTACCTAAACAATGTGATGATATAAAATTAGGAATTAACGAATATTAAAATTAGGACTGCATACTATTTTATTTTGGCTAAAAGATGTATATGACATTACATCCATACGCACAGACACACAGACACAGACATAAATATACACTACATACACATATGACAGGAAAAATGCATTGCCATGAGTGAAGTATTTTGTATAGCACTATACATCAAAATAATACTTTTCATTAATTTTAAATGTTAGATTAGGATTTTTAATAGGTTCCCCATTCAGTGACCTTGAATTCTTAGAAAAAAAACAGTCATAAGATCTTGAGATCATAGGCTTAGCACTATAAGGAACCTTTGAAATGATCTACTCTAATCTCAGACCCAGGGAGGGAAAGACAATTGCCCAAGTCACACAGGTAGTGACACAGCCAGAATTTGAACCATCTCCAAATTTGAAGTTCTTTCCACTGAAATTCAGAGTAATTTAAAATTTAACCAAAGAACATCTTTTAGCTTAAGCATTCAATGTGAGATGTAAGGATAATGGGATTTGCCGTAGACCCTCTACTGAGCTATTAAAATAATATGCTACATTATAAACTACATCAAATCCTGCTTCATTTTACAAAACTAAGTTAAATGATGTCATGTAATCCAATTTGCTACAATACATATTGTAGTGTCTGCTTTTATCATGATCTTAAAGCTTCACATCCTACAAGAGCCATATTGATGAGCCAATAGAATAAGAAAAGACTGTTCATGAGTTTTATCAATAAACAGACATCTCAAATCAAATTATTTTATCATGGGGTTCATATGTGATGATTAGAAGTAATCACTGCTTACATTTTGTTACAACTTTCAGTTTTCGAAAGTTTCTTTCTTTCAGATTTTATCCTATGAAATCATCAAAACAACTCAGTGAGTCAAGTAGTATGCCAATTATACAAATTCAGGAAAGAGCTGTAATTTCATCTCTGTGTGGGAACACCCTCCACAAGAGCAGATTGTCACCCGTCTGATTTCTATGTGGAAGCTATTTAAGGCATGTGTATGCTAAATGACCATATGGGTCACACTGGTAATGTGTATCAGAGATAACATTTTAACTCAGGTGGTCTTGACTTTCAAACCTAATACTCCATACCACATTATCTCTTTAACAAACAAAAAAAAAGATGATGGTAATGTTGATAATTGACAACAAGAATCATGATAGACATTCCTATAGCCCTTTAAGGTTTTCAAAATACATGAGACTTTATGATTCATCTTGAGCTTATAGTCAACAGAAACCCTAGATATTTTTTCTATGTACTATTGTCTAAATATGCCTCCTCTATCTTGTACTTCCACAATTAACTTTTTGAACCCAAGCATAGGACCTCACGTTTATTTCCATCTCATTTAATTTTATACAAATTATTTCATTGATCTCAATGGTAGAGATCTTTTGTGATCCTGATTGTTATCCAACATGAGCATAATGTATTAACATTCATATCAACAGCCCTGAGACAGTGAAAGCATCAGTCCCATCCCTACCATGCACATAAATCAAGTTTTGCTCAAATGGTTTCAGGGTATTGGATATTATATTGCATTATAATACTTTTCAGATAAGAATGCAAGAGCATGGATGTTGTAACTTTTAAATATAGAATTAATCAAATCCTCTATCCCCCATTTACTTTATATAAATCAGTTTTTATTGTCAGCAGAAAATTCTTTGGTAAAGGCTTATTTTCCGCACTATTTTCATTGTATCTATAATAAAAAATAGCCAATAGAATAATATGTCTCTAACCCTCAGACCATGAGATTCAGCTTCTTTACTAGGGCTTCTTAAAATTTTTTCCACTGGTGAATCTTCAGCACTTCATAAACTGTGGGTCGTGACCCCCCACACACATGGTGATTCCTCTACCTGTAGAACAAGCCAAACAGGCAAGCTCAAAGAGAATAACCACTACTGAATTGCTAGTTGAATTACCAAGTACTGATTGCTTGGTATAAAAAGGATTTGAAATACGTCTAGCCTATATTCTCCTGGAGGAATACAACAGATACACTGAGTAGATATTAAGTATAAATACATAAAAGTGTACGTTTACACAGTATAGATACACACAATATATATATTGAATATATAGAAAGTAAATCAAAATAATTTCAGAAAAGAGAGTAATAAGGGCATCATAAAAAAGTCTAATGTAAGAAGCAACAGACACTAGCTGAGAATTAAAGGAAGCCAGAGATTGTAAGAGGCATCAGATTACATGAGGAGGAAGAATATTCTAGGCTTAGGAGACAGCCTGTGCAAAGTCACAGAGGTGGAAAAAGAAAGGTGAATTCAGAGAAAAGAAAGCAGGTCATTTAGTTGAGATATAAGGTAATGAGGTCTTGAACTGATATTGCAACACGTGAATAGAGAGAAGGGGACAGTTGTGAAAAATGTTGTGGAGGTCAAATTAGGAAGAAGTCGAATGATGATGTATAGTGGTGAGGGAGAGACTTAGGGGTTTGGAGAGTAAAGATCTGGGGGCTTAGAAGAATAATGGTGTCCTGGACAGAAATAAGGAAGTACAGGGAAGTATTAGCCTTAGGAAGAAAACGAATGAGTTCTCTTTTCCACCTGTTGAGCTTGAGATAGGACTGCCAAGTACAGCTGTACAGAAAGCATTTGGAAATATGAGACTAGAGTTCAGGAGAGAGATAATGGTTGGATATGTAGCTTTAAGAGTGATTTTCATGGAGATGGCATTTAAATCCATAGAAACTAATGATATCATTGAAAAAGTATAGAAAGAGGAAAGGACCCAGAACAGAGGTGTGGGGTGCATTCACACACAGAAAGCAGAACATGGTTGATGAATTTGCAAAGGAGATAGAGAAGGATCTGTCTTTTTTTGTTTTTGTTTTTTGGAGGTGGGCGGGAGGGCCAGGCAATTGGGATTCAGTGACTTGCCCAAGGTCACACAACTAGTACATGTCAAGTGTCTGAGGCTGGATTATGAACTCAGGTCCTTCTGACTACAGAGCTGGTGCTCTATTTACTAAGCCACCTAGCTGCCCCAAGGATCTGTCTCAGAGGAAGAAAGACACAGTGGTTCCTCAAAAACTGTGAGAAGAGAGAGAATATTCAGAAAAAGGGGTGGTCATTACTCTCATTGTTTTAAAGATGTCAAAAAAATTACAACTGATAAAAAGCCAGCAGACTTAGCCTAAAGGAGGTCATTGGAAACCCTAAAGAACATATTATCAATACTGTGGGGGAAGGGCAAGTTCACAAGTTACCAAAGAAGTCTAGGAAGGGAAAAAGTTGAGGCAATGAGAGTAGACAGCTTCTTCCAGTGGTTTGGGTATGAAAAAGGAGGAGAGGTATAGAACATTGACATAGAAATGATAGCTGACCCCTGTCATTGTAGAGATAGAAGAAAGATGGGCTGAGGAAGATGCCCTAGGGTATACCTACACATTTGGACATAGGATACAGATGATTATCTCAACAGTATGGGTTAGGTATAGGTGCTAGAAGTGTGATTTCATTGGCATGGATAACCCCCAGGTGAGGATACTTTATCACCTAGTTATCTATCTACTGTCCCACCAACTGCTATCTCAAAGATTCTCAGTAATAGACAAGTTTCTGATCCATATCAGTAGAGGTAGTTCTCAAATTAGTAATTCTCTACACAGATGAAATCATAGTTCTAGATACTACCCCTCTCCCATCCATGATTATTTCCATTTTATATATTGCCATAGGAAATAACTCACATCTTTTTCCTACTTTTCTCCTCCTCCCCTTCATTCAGCACCATCATAGATAGGAGTTAGAGATGATAAGGCATTGTATTGATAAGAATAGGAGTAATGGAAACTACTAAGTTTTTTATATGAATAGAGCCATTTACTGGGGATAGAGAGAGGAAGGAAACTGATTCCCAGAGAATGGAAGAAGCTCTCCCAGGGCAGCATAGATATAAGTAGTAGATATCAGAGCCAGGATTTGACCTAAGAACGCATAAATCCAAATTCATCAAGAAAATGATGAAATCAAGTAACTCTCTCCAATTGCCATTAATCTGTTCACTGCACTATGCTGTGTCCCACCAAAAAGTTAAAAAAAGGTCTTCGCTTCTGTAAAACTTACTGTATTCTTCCATCTGTATTAATGGCTTATATGGGAGAGGTAAGAGGGAATATGGAAAGGAGGTAACTAACCAGGATCACTGAAAATGCCCTACACCTCATCTGATTACTTTAGGAAGGCACATACAGTCCCAGAGTTAGGCCAACACAGAACAACATCTCTCCTTTTAAATCACCCAATCTAAGAAAATGAGCAAAAAACCCACTGGGAGAATGGCAGCAGACTGTACTTGTTTATCGTTCATGCAATGTCTCATTAGCTACAGCTCTCCCTTAGTGAGGCTCAGCAAGGATGCCTTATTAGTGATGAAATCAAGTGCATGACAAGCAATCAGGAAATATCCTCTGCCTTACAGACACCCACGCCTCTACTTAGTGTTTCACAAGGCTATTAATGAACCCCCATATGCATTTAACATCACTAGTCTTATGCACAAGGAGGCCTCTGGAACCACTTATGTAGCTATGACTCATTGTCATAAGGAGTTAAAAGGCAAATATCTTAGAAAACAAAACAACAACTTGATTGTTCCTCTAGATGCAGAAAAAACTTAAAAAGACAAGAGAGAGGTTTTTGTGTGCTTAATTCAGTCATCCTCCACTCCAGACCTATTTGGATACCTTATTGTGGTTTGCAAATGCCCTCAGATTCTTAAATCAGTGTTGCATCAGGTCCTACCAAGTGGGGAAGTCTTTCAGGAAGGTCCTGGCTATGGACCATGTTGTTTTTTTTTTTCAGTACAAGATCCACCCTATATAAGTTTCCAGAAACTCTTTACCAAATTGACTGGTGCTGAATTTTTTGGCCTGGGCAACACACACAGTGACCATCTACTAAGGCCTAGAGTGTTGTGATTTGTGAAGATTCAGGCAGGCCCCACATTAATAGAACCATGATTCCTTGAAGTAAAAGAAAATATTCCTTTATTCAAAAAAAACTACCTATAATATGCAAAGAGGCAGAGGAGCATAATAAACAGAACATCTTGGGGTCAGGAAGACCTGGCTTCACTTTAGGGCTCCAGGACAACTAAATGGCTGAGTGATCCTGGGAAAGTCATATTACCTTGATGACCCAGGCAACTATCAATTACGGAAAAGATAGTGACCTGTATTGGCAGAAGCAGTTGGCTTACTAAGAATTTCTAGGGTCAAAGAAATCTCAGATCTGTTGGTTTTATTTTAATGGATAATGGGAAGAAACAACTAAATAATACAGTTACTAATAATAAAAAATAATGATAACTAAATAATAAATAATGATAACTCAAATTTATTAAAAATAATTTTAAGACTTATAAAGTGTTTTCCTTCTAACAATCCTGCAAAGCAGGTAGTAGAAATATTATTATCCCTATTTTATAAAGGAAGAAAATCAACCTGAAAGAAGTCAAATGACTTGCCCAAGATCACACTGTTAATTGTCAGCTGATCAAGGATTCATACCCTAGTTTTTTTATTCCAAGTGCCTTTTGTCCTAAACTGCACTGACTCCTCTTTTTGGTTTTAATGAAATCTGCATCCTTATCATCCTTCCTAAGTGCTCACAGAGCTAGTTAGTTTAAAGAAAATGCATAACAGAATGGTTAATGGATGAGAATGAGGAAAAGCTTTTTGGTGCCCTGATGATAAATGTCATGTTGCTAAATAGATTGAGCATGATACCTGAGCCATTATGCATATTACAATAATGGGTGTATAGCAATGACAAGAAATCTGATTACAACTCATCTGCAACTATTTAAGTGCCTAGAAATTACAATTTTGATAACTGTTAAAATCATTAGATGGCAGCTTGTTTTAGGAGAGGTTTGCTAAATGGAAACAGGACAGGACAGAGGTGAGGGGTGGGAGCGAAGGTCACAGCTTCGTCAGATGTGGGTCCTGGCCATGGCCTTGAACTTCAGATCCCGAGGTGGTATAGGATGGCATAGAAAAAAGAAAGCTGGTTTTGGAAAGTCAGAAGGCTCGGTTGTAAGTTGCAGTTCTGCCATTTACAATCTGGGTGACCATGTGGAATTTATTCCATGTGCCTGTGCTTCTGTTTCCTCATCTGTAAACTGAGGATGCTGATATTTACAGATTTCGATTAATTCTGGTTTGGTTCTGTGATCCATACATGAGCTGGTCTGGAGCTAGTCAGTTGGTCTTTCCCAAGTTAAATCACTCATTAACGCTCAGATATGCCCCTCAAAGCAATTTAATCTTTCTAGCAACTTCTCAAAATTGAGGCCTTTCTGTAAATTCCAGACTACCACCACCATTTTGGTTCTCTAGAAACTGTAAGCATCTTGACATGATTTGGGGTAATCTTCAGGACCAGAACAATTCCAAAATCCTCATCTTTCCATACATTTGCTTCTTTTTTTTTCCTAACTCAGATATATGCCAGTGCTATAATGATCCTATCACATGGGTGATTCAAACTTTCCATGTTTATCCCCATAGGGACATAGGCCCTCTCCTATTTTCATTGTTGTTTTAATTAACCCCTCCTCAGAAGACAAAGGCACATAGGCTCTGGAGATCAATTTTCCATACTTATCCTCTACTTCCAGTATATCAATGGTATTAGATGATATTTGGAGTAATAAATTGGGTCTAGTTATTTTTAAAATTCAGATGAATGGTTTTTCCTGGTCTTGAACTACAAGTAATCACTGCATGTCTCTTCAACTCTTTTTTTGCCTCTTTACAATAATCATATAATAATCCTACTTTTATACTCTGGGTCTACTCTTAAAACCCAGAGACCTTTGTAACTACCTTAAAAAAAAGCTAGGTTACTGGATAAAACACTGGGCCTGGAGTGAGGAAGACTTGAGTTCAAATAAAACCTCAGAAACTCACCAGGTGTGTTACACTGGATGAGTCACTTAACTTCTATTTGCCTCAGTTTCCTCAACTATAAAATGGAGCTCATAAAAACACCTACCTCCTCATTTTTGAGGATCAAATGAAATATCTGTGGCATAGTGCCTGGCACATGATAAGCCATTAATTAATGGTTGTTTTCTTCTTTCCTTTCTTCCTTTTTTCCTTCCTTCCTCTGTATTTCTCTAACGCCATTATATCACAATACCTCTCAAATATGCTATCCTCTATTTTATTTTGCTCAAACATTAGTTAGACTGTATTCCCCAAGCCAATAATGTCAGACTTAGCCCTTATATCCAGTCATACGGTAATAAAATAGTGATGTGAGGATTGCCTCCTTTGAAGCAGTAGAAAATAAAACATTAAGGCAGATATGCAATTTAAAGGAATAGAATATGCTATACACAGAATCATGTAAAGGCAGCTACCAGGACTACCTACACTTACCAATAATTAGTATATGAATAGTCAACTAAGACCCAATAAATCATTACCAGATGTATATTATCCTATCAAGCTTAATACATTAATGAGCAGCATCACTTGTGTTCTTTGTGTTTATTTGTAGTTCTATGATTTACAGTCAGATGATCTTGTAAGAAAGTAAAATATTCCAAAAACAAGGTTAAAAAATCACAACGGGAAACTCCACGTGTAGAAACCTATAAGGTGAGTATATACAATGCCAGGCTGTGAAAAGTAAACTTGGAGACAAACTCAACATCCTCTGTTCCTTTAATCTGCTACTGGCACATCTTTAAAAGTTTCCTTTCACTGGGCTCAAAGACAGTCTAATGCATTTGCTTTAGGACATTCTCAGAAATTACCAGATTTATAAAACCTCTTTCTCTAATCATATTATGCCCTATGCCAGAGTCAGGGGCATAGCTTCACTTGTAGCTTAGATTCTTCTTTATTTAATCTCAAATAATGAGTTAAGATTTAAGAAAAAAATCACTGTTAATATCCATGTAATTTATTAGCAATGTCGTATAATGATGAAATGAAAGTAAACATTTCACCACAGCATCATCTACAATGGAGTTCAAAGCCAGAATCATCTTTGTTCTCTGAGTCAATAGGGAGAAAAGCTGTTGACTGAACTTTGCTCCCACCAACTGTCACAGCTATTGCTCCATTAGCCTGGTCCCAGCTCCAGGTCACTCCTCTCCAATATGTCTTCTGTCCTCTTCTTCTCTGGTTCACATATGTATCTGCTTTCATTCCGTCTCTTCTCTCCCCACCATCTCTGCTTATTAACTTAAAACTGTATTAAAAATTCCCTTCCTCGAGGCCACTGGAACACAACAGTCCAACTCACATATCCTCCATTCTCCCAGTCATAACTCCAAAGTCTCTGTTACTCTATTAAATGGGCAGCATCAGTGGCCAAAGTCTGTGATTCTAGGTCTTGGCAACCAAGGATATATTTACACCATTTACTTTCCAAGGTTGTTAAGAGAAAAGCACTTTCTGAACATTAAAAGCCTTAGAAACATCAGTGTTTACTTTCAGAGTTCTCCCTTTCTTCTACGAATTCATCACGTGCTCTGGCTAAACCCTAAAAGTAACTAGAAACTGTTAATTAGGGCATATTTTAAATATTTTCCATTTTTCTTTACTATAGAACTAGATTTTTTTGTTTCTTTGTTTGTTTCCTTGAGAAGTAAAAACCTGAGGGAGAAAAACACCTTCTGGCTACGATTTGGATGATTTAGCTAATGGGCTAAGCAAACACAGTGAGAGAAACGCTATGCTTCACCTGCCTGACTTAAAATTGCTCATCAGGCCTCAGTGAAACATGCATACAAACAGAGATTCTCCCTTTAAATATGCATACATACCTCTGGGAGCAGAAAGAGACAGAGACAGAGATAGGGAGGGTAGGAGAGTGAGGGATAGAGAGGCGGAAAGGAAATAGGAGTAGCAAATAGTGGAGGGAATGCTGGACTTGGAGTAATAGCCAAATTAATGGCTGTGTTACCCTTGGCAAATCATTCAATCTTTCTGAGCCTCAGTTTCCTCATCCAGAAAATGGGAATAATTTTAGCATTCACCTCACAGGGTTGTTGTAAGGACCCAGTGAGATAGTGTATACAAAAGTGCTTTGAAGTCTTAAAGTGCCATAAAAATGTCAGCTAATATGTATGTATATATGTTTATGTGTGTGTTTTTCACAGAAAACACATAATGCAGATATGCAGATTTGTGGATACGTATGCATATATTATATATATATATATACACACAAATATAATCACACACACAATATTCTTCCAATATGTCATTGGTTTGGCAATTTCATTGATGTGGGTATTCCATTTGATGATACAGATAGCAATACACCCTTGTTTACATAGCCTGTGAAACTCCTGCCCATAAATCTGCTGCACAGCATCCAGAAAACATACTAGGAACCTTTGTCTAATTCCCTTAATGTTATATAGATACCAACAGAGTATGAAAACTGTACATTGGTACTACTTTGCTCTTGCCACAGGACCAGTCCAGTTTTTTTTCTAGTCACAAATCACTCTGATAGCATCCTTTATATTTTTCCTCCAAAATTCTACATTTCCAAGGCCATTGTAACCTGTTCACACCTACTACATGCTTTTTTCTTTTCCCCCAGTGGTGATATTCAACTTCAAGTCTTCAGAGACTCTAGCATCCTATGACCCAAAGGCATACAAAACAGAGAGAGAGAGAGAGAGAGAGAGAGAGAGAGAGAGAGAGAGAGAGAGAGAGAGAGAGAGAGAAGATCTTCTTAAATAGGCTTTGCCTTAGAGAGACTGTGGATTTATTAGAATTGTGCATATATCCAAAGGCCATCTAGCCCATAGTACTCTCTCTGCTGAAGTCTGCTTACACGGTTATCAATTTAAGTATATTCATCCATTCAACCAGCTCATATTAAAGTTGTTAAAATGCACACATATTCTTAGCTTAAGAAAGAGAGAAACTAAAAGCAGAAGGATTGGACCACCAGGAATATGGTTGTGGCATTTCATAGATTGTTAGAAAATCTTCCTTGTATTGATTTAAAAACAACCTCCTTGTACTTGCTCCTCATGTATCTTGGTCCTGTCCAATGGTGCCCCACAGGGCTAAATAAAACAAACCTAACCATTTGTCTGCATGACGCCCCTTTGGATAATTTAAGAAAATATTTCTTTCCCTAAGAGGTCTTCAGGTAAAGCACTCCTATGTCCTTCAATTCATTCCTGTGTGGTATGCTTTTGAGTTGCAGGTTTAAATAAGAGGAACCAGGAAATATCTAGAACATTGGATTCAATGTGGGCATTGTATTCATTTTAGATTGACCATAGAATTAAGACAATGCCAATGAAACAGGAGAGAGCAGAGAAAATGCCAACAAGGAAGAGAAGAGGTATTAGACTGACTACCAAATTGGAGTCTACGGAGCCATTGTGCTGACCCCATTGTCATATGCCTGTGAAACCTGGACAATCTACCAGTCCCATGCCAGGAAATTGAATCTCTTCCATTTGAATTGTCTTAGGAAGATTCTGAACATCATCTGGCAGGATAAGGTACCAGACGCTTAGGTCCTTACTCGAGCTAAACTGCCAAGCATTCAAAACTCTGCTTCAGAGAGTGCAACTCCGATGGGCTGGCAACATTTTTCGAATGCAAAACACATGCTTGCCAAAAAGACTCTTTTATGGAGAACTCACACAGGGTAAACATTCACGTGGTGGTCAGAAGAAGTGATACAAGGACACTCTCAAGGTCTCTCTTAAGAGCTTTGGAATTGATTGTGTGACATGTGAGATGTTGGCACAGGACCACTCAGCATGACATCCCCACATCAGAGAAGGTGCTGTGCTTTATGGGCAAAGTAGAATTTAAACAGATCGAAGGAAACACAGGATGCACAAATTTAGAGAATCCACCACAAATATTCACATGAACTATTCATGCCTGACCTGTGGTAGAGCATTCTGAGCTTTTATTAGCCTAATCAGCCACAGTCAGACACATTGAAATTTGACTCTGAGATAGCGATGTCATTTTGGTCCTCTTCAAGAACGAAGGACAATAACCAATCAACACCAAGTACATATTATAAACTAGATATAGTATAAAATTAGATAGTATTAAAATGCTAGTTATTGTTGTTATTATATTCCTTACCACACAATCACTAAAGCAAAGTTAGACTCAGTTCAATATCTGTTGGCGATTACAGTAATCTACTTTGACTGATATTGGAATTAGACCAGGAATAACACTCACGACCCTACCCATGTGTACTCTGAATGTACTTTCTGCTGTCATGCACAAACAGGCTGTATTTTAACTGACTTTGCTGGAAATTAACTTAGATTAAAAGAATTTTAATTTGCGGGATGCCTAACAATACAGACATAAACAGATTTATTATGATGGAGCAATTTACAGGACAACTTGTAATCATCTCATTACCCTAACTGCAGCTTTGCAGCTTTCAAGGTTTTGTTCAAGTAGTTAAGTAATCAGGTATGGTTATTTTATTCCTTCAAATCCAAATTAGTTTGAATTCTAGCCCAAGTTGCTTGTGATGGCCTTATTACTGCCTGGCTGCTCACTCTGCCTCATAACTCAACCAAACCCTGGGCATAAAATGTCATCTCCTGCTAGGTCCTACCTCGAAGTGTAAGGATGAACAAGACTGCTTACTCTTCAAAGGTGCCCTCACTGTTTATAGCCTCAGTCTTCTGTTGAATTTTGCTTTGTGTATAAGCCATTCAGTATCCTTAGTGATGCAAAGAGAACGCCCCCCAGAATTCATATATTTCCAAAAATAATAATCACGATAAAGATAATAATGATGCTAGTGGCAGTGGTGGTGTTGATGCTATAAAAGATGATAGTTGTATAGAATATAGAACATGTTTTAAAGATATCTCATCCTCATGACAATCCTAGAGAAAGGTGATATAATTATTATTATCCTCATTTTAAAGGTAGGGAAACTAAGGCTGAAAAGGCTAAGGGGCCTGCCCAAAGTCGCAAAACTAGTAAGTAGTATGAGAGAACTGGAACCAAAAAGAATGAAACTGTCATGTCTTTTCTTCTCTAAAAAGAGGAGAAATTGAAAAAACTGATTGACTAAACAGTGACAAGAATATTGTAATTATGTGTAAGGCAGCAAATAAAATGGAATACATTGTTGGCGGGCTCTCTGAAGAGTGGAATACTTTGACAGCCTGGATAATTCCTTTTCTGAACCTTTTGTGTAATTATCCACAGATGTGAAAAGAAGCTTTAAAAAATCAGGGATGCAAACAAGATGGTGCCCAGTCTTGTGTCTCTGTACACGTTCCTTGTTTTGCTGACTTCCCTGATTTCACTTTTAAATGCGACTATGCACAGTTGCTTGCCCTACTTTCTTTATGCCTGCTTTCTCAGGGAACTCATCTACTCTATTCACCTATTCACAGTTCTCTCACCTATTCACAGTTCAATCAAGTATGTATCTCTTTTTTGACCCAGATTTATAAGTTTATAAGAATATCTCCACTTAAATATTGTACTGCCACTGAAAATAGGAAATGTGTCATCTGTCCTACAATCATCAGATTAGATTTACTCAAACATATTCTTACACATGAATATGTGCACACGTATATATTACACAGAGGGAGAGACAGACAGACAGACAGACAGACAGACAGACAGACACACACACACACACACACACACACACACACACACACACACCAATCCTCTCACATGAACGCTCACCAAACCCATTAAAACTATGTGTGGAGGCCAGTACTGAAGGCAGCCTCTCTCCACTATCATATACAGTTGGCATGCAAAGGAAAAACTAGGTGAAGAGCTAAGACCCTCAACCACCACTCTTTTAAGTCTGAATTATGTGTTTCTGTTGATTGAAAAATGCTCTGCTGTTCTTTTGGCTATTTCTACAATTCAGAGGAGCTGTCTCCTCCTACACATTTTTTTTTCTGGACTTATGATTTCATAGAGCTGTTGTTCAGCTGTTAAAGTCATATACAACTCTTTGTGACCCCATTTGGGGTTTTATTGGCAAAGATAGTAGAATGGCTTGCCATTTCCTTCTCCAGGTCATTTCGTAGATGGGCAAACTGAGGTAAACAGTTAAGTGACTTGCCCAGGGTCACACAGCTATTATGTGTCTGAGGCTAGATTTGAACTCAGGCAGATGAGTCTTCCTGACTCTAGCAGTGGCGCTTTATCTACTGTACCACCTAGCTGCCCCATTCACAGAGAAGGGAGCTCACGCTAAGGAAGCTGACTCCGCCACTGGAGATGCTGATCAAAAACTGTTCGGCAGTTTGTAATCTTAGAGAGCTGCCTGGGACACTGAACACAGGTCTTCCCAATGCAAAGGCCACATCTCGAGTCATTATTTCATGTGTCCTTTCCATAAGTAGTAGGCACTTAATAAATGTTTGTTGAGTTGAATTGAGGAAGAGAAAGAAGAATCAAGTGAGGTGAGAAATCTAGCCTGTGCTGCATGTCTCTTCTTTCTCTCCTCTTCATTGTCCCTAAATTCCGCTCTTCTTCTGTTTTTTTCGCTCATGTCCATCTCTTTCTCACCCCATTTGAGGTTTTCTTGGCAGAGATACAGAGTGGTTTGCTATTTCCTTCTCCAGTTTATTTTACAGATAAAGAAACGGAGATAAGGTTAACTGACTTGCTCAGGGTCACAAAGTAGTAAGCATCTAAGGCCAGATTTGAATTTGAGTCTCCTTCACTCTAGGCCTAGAGCTCCATCCACTGAGCTATGTAGCTGTCTCTCCTGTTAGGATTCTTTAAATTAAAAAGAAAAAGACAGGACTTTAACTCTGTGCATCCGTGCATGAATTATTGAATGGATGAGTGAATAAATGAAATAGCATCTATTAAGTGATTACCATGTAGCAGGCATGTGCTGAGTGCTGGGGATATAAAGACCATACCTGCCCTGAAGGAGCTTATTACATCCTAATAGCAGAAGACAACACAAAAGTGAATGAAAGGATGGGTAAGTAATACCAGAGACTGGTTTAGAAATGGCTAGCAATGGCAGAGTGGCCTGATTCTTAACTAGATAAAAGAAAGCTTATGCATCTAAGTGCAGAGGAAAAATTCAAGTTCTAGTGGGAGGAGGATGAGGAGGACCACCAATGCACTCTGAAATGCATATATCACACAGAAAGCCCAAACCTGGCATCCCTTCAACCCTGCCTTTTGAGATAAAAATATTTTTAAAATTAATCCAGTTCCAGGTTTTTGGTAACCCTCCTTCCAATTCAACCTCTAATAAAAATCCCCATCCCCTGAGGCTGATCTCAGCTCATTTTAAATCTGATTAAACAATCGACAGCAAGGCGGAGTCTCCAGTAGGTTTAATATTCTCTGGAGTATTTGGTCCCAAAAGAGAAGATCATTAAGGAAAATAAATCTTCAGTTGGTGAAACAAGTGGGAGAAAAGTTTTGTACAGAGGCATTTTGTGTGGTGCTGGAGACTGCCTGTGCTAACCTTCCCCTTCCCAGTCTTAGAGTGTGAAATAGATGAGGTCAGCAGTGTTTCAAGTGTGCAGCTGCTGGAAAATCATCCTTGGGGAGCCAGCTGATTCCAGATTTCCCCAGGGACTACAACAATTTAAATCCGAGGGAAAAAGCGATCTTTCTCAAGGTCAATAATTTGTTATCCTCTGATTACTAGTCCTCTACTCTCAAATGCATTGGCACTTCCTGAATGACTTAGCACCAAGGTGCACCTCTTTTCCTCCACCACAATTAGACTACTTTGAATTTTAACTAGAGAAATTTATTTAAAGAGAAAAGAGTACAATCAGGATGTACACAAACTTAAAAGTACTACCAAAATATTTGCTGGATGCAAGAATAGATTTTTTTTCATTTTTTTAAAAATTTGGTATTAAAGTTTAATTTTTAATTAACAGAAATTATTTTCTCTCACACCCCTAGCCTATTAAACAATAAAAATGAATTCTTTCCTTGTCGCAAATATAGAAGTCAAACAAAACAAATTTCCTCATGGGCTGTGTTTAAAATGGCTTCCACAATCTAATTACGTCATCTCTCTGTTAGGAGGTGTGCAAAATATTTCATCATTGGTCCCATGCTATGCTTGATAGTCATTGTACTGATTATAGTTTTTACAGATTTCAAAGTTGTTTGTCTTTACAGTGGCCTTTTTAATTGTTCTCCTGTTTCTATTCATTTCATTCTTCTTCAGTTCATAAAAGCCTTCTAAATTGTTCATTTTTATGATATTAATGTGATAATACCATGTATTCTTCTGATGCTGCTTACCTCATTCTGTATCAATTCATACAGTTCTTTTCATATCTCTTTGAAATCATCTATTTCTTTATTTCTTAAAGCATATTAGTGCCATCACATTCATATACTGAAATTCAGCTATTCTCAATCGATTATCTTTAATTTCTGGATTTTTGCCTCCATAAAAGAGCTTCCAGATATATTTTGTACATCTAAGTTTTTTTTTTCCTTCTTTCTTTGACATTAGCAGTTTTAGAGATGGGCTAAATGGCATGCCCTGTTGAGTGACTTTTTGTGTGTAATTCCACATTGATTTCCAGAATAGTTGTACCCATTCACAGGTCTATGTGAATGTGGTGAATCCTTGAGCTAACCTGTTTTCCTGTATGTGAATGGGCCTGTTGTCCCACAGCCCTCCAATATTTGGTAATTTCATTTCCCCCCCCCATCTTTACCAATCTTATGAGTGTACTTTAATTTATATTTGCATAATTATTAGTGATTTGAGAGGCTTTGAGCCTTCATGTGATTTATATGACTTTGACAGTCTTAAATAAACAACTACCTACTATGATAAACAATTTTCCAGCACAAATGGTTTATTTTTAAGAAAAAAAATATCTTCCTGCTTCTCCATTGTATAATTTATATAGCTTCCTTCTTTGCTAACCCTACCGTCTGCTCTATCCAGCAATTAAAACTCCTCTAAAGTTTATGAAGAACTTTGAGAAAGGGCAAGCATACAGTATCCTGCTAGTTAAATGGAGGGACATACTATAGTGCTTGGCTTTAAATCATATAAATCTTTAATGCTTTTAATGCATTTTGCATGAATTATTTCATTTCATCCTAACAACTTTACACTGTACATGTTACTATTGTCATCATTTTACACATAAGATAATTGAAACTCAGGGAAATTGAGACTTTCCCAGTGTCACATCACTATTATACATCTATGACAGGATTTTAACCCAATCTTCCTGACTCCAATTCTAATGCTGTATTCACTACATCACAGAACACGTATCAAAATGGTTTGGAAGGCTGGTGACATTCTCAGTTCCTTCATTTCTTCCTTCAGAAAGAAGAATGTTCCTCCTCTAACAATATGTCAGTTTGTTGGTTATTGGCCAAAAGGTCTTATCTTAAGAATACTAATAGGTAAATTAGTTTTGTAATTGTTCTAAAAACTATACAAATTCTCCAAAAAGTGAATCAGGGAAACGAGAGCACTTTCCAGTCCCTTTTCTGGAACCACAACCGCAGCAATTTTTTTTAAAGGCTATATAAGAGGATTTTATATTTTTTGTCCATTTCTTAAAGAATCAACTAGTGTTGTATGTCTCTCTTGTGAAAAACCTCTACTGAAGTGTACAGGGTCTCAGACAACACAAGCTGTCAAGCTCATCTTCAAAACCTTTTAATCTTATTTGAGTCTGCCAAAGATTGTGTTCATTGGCCAAACCTTTGTGAATACATGGTAATCTCCATGCCATGATGAGATATTAATACTATACTTTCAAGGTAAGGAAAAGAAAAAATGTGTGATGATTTTTAGCTGTGTTCGGAGAGATAAGAACGATAAAGTAGCATCATAGGATCATAGATTTAAAGCAAGAAGCAACTTTAGAGTCCTTAATTCCAAACCCATCTTTTCCAGATGAGGAAAATATAGATAGATAGATAGATAGATAGATAGATAGATAGATAGATAGATAGATAGATAGATAGATATACATATACATATACATATACATATACATATACATATACATATACATATACATATACATATAGATAGATGTAGATGTAGATGTAGATGTAGATGTAGATGTAGATGTAGATGTAGATGTAGATGTAGATGTAGATGTAGATGTAGATGTAGATGTAGATGTAGATGTAGATGTAGATATAGATATATATTAGAAGAACCAGCATGAAAATCAAGATTCTTTTACTCCAAGCATTGAGATTGTATGGCGTAAGGATACATTGGGATTGATGTCATAAGGATAGAGGCAGTTTGATGTTATAGTAAGTGGTTGCTGTATAAGTAAGAAGATCTGAGTATGAATCCCGACTCAGTAGCTACGTGTTTTGTCATATATCATGTAGGATAAAATAGTACCTAGCTCACACAATTTTTATAAGGATCAAATTAAATAAGACAAAATATATGAAATGCTTTGAAAACCTTAAATCACTATATAAATATTCACTATTATTACATTAATAAATGACAAAGAGGAAGCATCACTACTCAATCCTATTTTGCTCTGAATGTATCTATAAAAGAAGATGATCTTCAAACAGATCCTAAGTAGAACAAGCATGGTTGAGAAGGAATTAAAGTCCAAGGCAAGTGGGGAGAGAAAAATTGTTCCTAGCTTTTTTGATTTATTCATGTTTCCAAGTCCCCAATAATTCATATCCCAATAGTTAAAGGACTAAGACATATAATCACAAAAGCCACTATGAATAATCTTTGAGCAATCATGGTGAATAGCAAATATGCCAAAAATGGAAAGGGACAGGAAATGGGAAAATACCATGATTTTTTAAAAAAGATTAGGGATTAACTAGATTTAGGGAGCTACAAATCAATGAGATGGGTATTATTCTGCACCAACATCAGGAATCAATCATTCTATAAATGATTTATGCCTAGAACAAGAAAAGATAATCAATAGAAACAGGAATAAGTTGACAAAAAATCACATGAAACTAGCTACTTTTCCTTTTAAGATAAAACATTTTCTGTCTCAGAACCACTCAAAATTGGAACCTACTGCCTTGTTAGATAATGAGCTTCCTGTCATTGGAAGTATTCCAGTGAATGATTCCCCCACATCCTACCACATTTAAGCAAAATCTATTGAATAAAATTTTATATTAAATTACCATTTGTATGTTTGCCAGAGTATTTAAATATTAGATAGAAGGATATTTTCACAGTATATGGATAGAATAGTTGGAAGCAAATTTTTTTGTTCTTAATTACAGGAAAGAAAATATGGGCATCAAAAATAACTAGAATTCCATTAATTCTCATCTTTTCTTGTCCCCACATACATAATCAGACCATCATGGGTAGAGGGAGGAATGGGGCAAGTATTTATTAAGCATCTGCTATATGCTAGGCACTATATCTTATTTGATTCTCACAAAAAATTTGAGGTAAGAACTATTATTATAGCTTGTCTCTGGACAATTCCTTTAACTTCTATTTGCCTCAGTTTCTTCTGCTGTAAAATGAAGATACTAATAGTACCTAAATTGCACGGTTGTTGTAAACATCAAATGAGATAATAATTTCAAAGTACTTAGCACAGTGCCTGGCACATAGTAAGCACTATATAAATGTTGTTTTCCCCATTCTAAGTTGAGGAAACTGAGGCAGACAATAGTTAAGTGACTTTCCCAGGGTCACACAGCTAGTAAGTTTCCAAACCTGGATTTAAACTCAGGTCTTCTTTATTCCAAGCCCAGTGCTTTGTGCACTATGGTGCCTCCAAGCTGCCTCCACCTACAAAATGAATCCAAGAAAATCTGGATAAAATATATCAAAATCACAATTTTAATCAGTTACCTATTCTACTCTACCCCAAATGCACATTTTAATTAAGCAATTCATTGGTGTTTACTAGTGATTACACAAAGTTGACTTCTGTTAGAAACCTCAATATCTTTAGTTGCTCTTAAAATTTTATATTTAGAGTTTCTGAGACCTATTCCATTTAAAAAGTATATTATATAAAGATATGTAAGCAGTCAGTAAACTCCCACTCTTACCCCCCGCCCAAAATCCCAAAATATCTGTTAAAATTCCATCAGTTAGAGATTTGGCAGAATGGTAATTACATGTGGGAAGAACAGCAGTTTCCATGATAATTATGTGGGCTGTGAACAGATTTTTCAAAAAAAAAAAAAACACTGGGCTAGAGCCTAATGAATGCACTCATTAACCTTAATGGCATCAGGTAGAAAATGGGGAGAGATTCATTCTGGAAGATGACAATCAATTCACCCTTCCAAAATAATTAAAACTACTGCATACAATAGTAGTGTTTTCCCTCTTTATAATGAATGGAAAAGATGAGGTGAAAAGAAAGAGGTGTTTGTCCACATGCCATCATCAGCAAAGAAAAATGTTTTTGATCGAATTGGTTGGAACTGCAGTCTAGATCTTAATGTTCTAATCTTCTGAGACTGAGAACATTGTTGGCTGTAAGATGTAATGCTGTTACCGTGCTATATATAGCTCAGGGCATAGAATTATCAATGAGCTACTATGACTTATTACAAACTGAAATTTATTTATATAATGCAGCTGTCTTTGTCTTGCTTCATCCCCCCCACCTACCATATGTTGTTTGTGATTCAAGGTCCCCAGAAGGAAAAGGCTCTCTGGAGACTATGTGGTACTGTTAGGACACGGGGCAATAAGCTTCCCTGGGAAAAGATGGTAATATAATGGTTTGATCTTTGTTCCTTTATGATTTAGCCTCATTGCTCTTTTTCTAGAGTATTATCTTTTACTCCATTCAACAATCACCTCACGATCAGCAAGCATCACAATTGACTAGCGAGATTTTAAAAAGGTTGGGGTTTGGCCCTGGCAGTGTTTATGGGTAGCCTTGTAAGTTATCACATGCAGCACAAATAAGTCTTGGGGCTCCATGATCTAGCCATTGTTCTTGGCTTCTTACTCACATATATGATGGTTCCCTTGCACTATGTGTGCAGGAGACTTTTTAAAAATTTTAGGAATATTACAGTGTTACCATGTGTGTGTACATGGAGGCAGGGGAACTGGGTAACCATGTAATATATACAGAAGGTTATAGATTCAGACTTATACAGATACAAAGGACCTCAAACATCATCTAGCTCAGTCCCCTCCTTTTATAGAGAAGCAAACGGCCCTACAGAGACTAAGTGACTTTTACCAGCAGGCAATGTTAGAGCGAAGATGTGAAGCCATGTTTTTGGATTCCAATATCAGCTGTTTCTACTGAATAAGGTTTTCATCATTACATAAGGTGTCTTCTAAGAGGGGCATTGAACTTACAGTTACATTTTATACTCGTGATCAGATCTCATGGACGACTTACAGTCCCTCATTTTGCCTACTACGCCTGCTCTCAGTACAGATGGCTGTGCCTCACCTTGCAATTTAAAGAGAACATTCTCCTGGAATTCAGCACCAACCAGGGTCATGGGATTGTAAAGCAATATGGATTTTGTCATTTAGCAAACATTAAAAAAATAAAGATAAACATGCTTCATTTATATCACCAACCAACCAGGATCCAAGTGGAGAAGAATTTTAAACTTGTTTAGAATCCTCTTTTATATTGAACAGTTATCATGCTGTTTCATTGTGATGTTCTAAGAACTTTTATTTTCTTTTCAGTAAATACCTGAAGAGTTATCTACACTGTTGCAAACTTGGATAGTGAACTCTATTATACACTGAATCCTCTGTGCTCACTCGATAGCTGTTATGACCATTAATCTGCCTCATGTGCCAGTGGGTTAATACAATAGATGATAAAAATCCTAACTACACATTTCCATAATCACAGATGGTATTTGCATAATAAGGGCACAATAACCTATAGTGCCAAGCCTATAGCGGTGTGTTGTTGCTGCTTGTCATTTCATAAGTGCCAACAAATATTCTTCATTTTATAAAAACATAAACTGGGTAAAATAAGAAAAGCGATGAGATACAGGAGTCACAGAAATAGAACTAACCAGTCAGTTTCTATAAAAACACTGGTTGTGCTTGATTGTAGTTAGGTAAGAAGTATGGCTAAAAAATCACCTGGAAAAGGATAAGGAATGGATGAATTTTTTTAAGTATCAGATAAGTTTTGGAGAAAGCTAGGAATTAGAGATTAGTGGAGAAAAAAAGGAAAAAGATGTTTCAGGGCAGATTAAACAATTTAGGGTTATCTCTGTCACAGAAATAGAGAGATTGAAATGATTTGTGGTAGAGTGGGCAAGTTATACTAAATGTTTTCTGTAGTCAAGTATTCATGGGACAACAAAATAAATAACGGATGGAGTAAAATGGTTTGAGGCAATAAAATCATTCATTCCTGTATCTGCTCATCAGAAACATTCCACCATAGTTACTACATATCTTTTTAAATTTACGTTCATGATTTTGAGTCAGAGTTCTTCCTCCTTTAGTTCTGAGAGTATTTCTCAGTAGTAAAAGAGGACCTACTAAAATCATTCTTCACTCTATCCTCCATTATGTCAGTCTTTGAGGAAGAGCTGGCCCTTCTTGCTTCTGCCAAATACTCTTGAGATCTTGATCCAATCACATCTTATCTCCTTTAGGAGCTTTCCCCTTCAATAATGCCTTCCCTTTGCCTGGTTTTCAAATTTTCCTTACACATTAGCTCCTTTTCTACTGCTTAAAAAAGCCCAATTCTCTCCCATCCATAAAAAAAACCTTTACTAGAACCTACCACCCCTTTAAGCAATCACACTTCCATTTACTTCCACATCCAAATTTCCAGAAAAAATTTCTCTGTTATCATTCACCCCTTACCCCCTCGAATCTGGCTTTAGAACTCACAACTCAAGTGTTCTCTCCAAAGTTACCAACAGTCTCTTGATTTGTTAATTTGATTACCTCCCTACAATCTTTGTTCTTTTTGACTGCTTGGTAGTATTTGAAACTGTTCTATATTTTTCCAGGATTTGGGGCATTACTCTCCTTCATATGCGCTAATGTGACATTCTCCCTTGGTTCTCTGCCTTCCCATAATCCATTCACCCATTCATAGGAAGTATACCCTCTGCCTCATAGAAATAATTCCCTTCAAAGGTCAGTCAAGAGGCATGAGCTACAGGGAAGGGATCCATCACAATATCCTCCCCACTCATTACTCATTCTTCCTACCAAGAAGAGAGAGGTAGGGAGAGGAAGAGAGAGAGAGAGAGAGAGAGAGAGAGAGAGAGAGAGAGAGAGAGAGATAGTTATATTCAATATTATCGTCGTAATTGTTATTTATTGTCAAAATAAAATAGTCTTTTAGGGTAAGATTACTTCATTTTATCTTTTTTTAATCTCTAGTGCCTATCTCAGTACCTGGTCATAGTAGATAACAAATGTTTATAGAATGAACAATGATGAAGTGACACAGGGATATAGTAAATACACTGTATTCTTCTGTTAGTAAGCAGCAAAAGGTAGGCAGCAATGGTAAAGGCATCCTTAGAGATATTACCTTTGTGAACCTCAGATCTATGGAGAGCTATAACCTGATAGGATCAAAGCATACTACTTCTAATATCCCTTCCAACTCAAAATTCTATGATCCCAAGGACCTACAGAAGTTGAAGGGCATTGAGAGGAGAACTTATGACTCAGGGGCCCAAATTTCTGGGTAAAATTTTCAGCTCTACTAATTGCTAGCTATATGACCTAAGTCATATAACACATCATATAGTCATATAGCATGTCGTATGCTCATTCACTTCACTAAGCTTTATTTTCCCTTATGTATAGAATGGGGAGAATAGTTAAATAAACTATTATTGCTGCTGCTGCTGCTACTACTACTACCACTACTGCTTACTATTTCTACTACTGCTAATACTAATAGTAATAGCATTTATATAGTACTGATGTTGTGCTAGGTAGGATCATTTCAGTCACATCCGATTCTTCATGAGCTCATTTGGGGTTTTCTTGGCAAAGATGCTAAAATGGTTTGCCATTTCCTTCTCCAGATCATTTTACAGATGAAAAAAAAAACGAGGCACACAGGGTTAATTGACTTGCCCGAGGTCACACAGCTAGTCAGTGTCTGAGGCCAGATTTGAATTCGGATCTTCCTGACTGCAGGCCCAGCACTCTATCCACTGAGCCACCTAGCTTCTAAGTCACCTAGCTATGCTAAGTGCTTCACAGATATTGCTTGACTTGGTCATACAATAATCACAGGAGGCAGGGACTATTATTATCCCCATTTTACAGATGAGAAAAGCAATGATATTAAGTGACTTGTCCAAAGTCACACAACTACCAAGTGTCTGAGCCTGGATTTGAACACAGATATTCCTGCCTCCAGACCCAGTGCCCTATACACTGCTGCCATAGGATTATTATTGTAGCAAATGAGACAATGTATATTCAAGTACTTTTTTTACCTTAAAGCGCTAATTTGAAGGCAGGCTCTTTTAAAAATATTATTTCATTGTTCCTTTATTGCTATCTTAGAGTCGTCCTCCCTAGGCAAGTTCATACGCATATAAGCTAACCAGAAATGTATTTAACTTAAACTTTAGGATATAGCAACTTATCCAGATGTGCTTTGTAATCTCTTTTTGGCCAATAGCCCTCAAAAATTATTTAAAAATTGAAATGACTATATGATAAAAGCCTTACCTGAACAAGGCCCTTAAACGACAGCACCGTATCCTATTTCGGTAGTGAACAAACTTGATCCCAGACCATGTGTTTTTATGCAAACCACGCTTAAGAATAGTTATTATTTATTTCGCATTTTTTAAACACAACAAAGTTTCATTTAAAATATTAAAAAAACCATTATTATGCTGACTGTATATAAGCAGGCTGGGCAAATTTGCCTTTCCAAATTTGAGCCATAGGCAGTAGTTTTCCTACCCCTGGTCTATAACAATAGGACCTCTCTATAACTCACATGTGCTTAAATTCATGGGAAGAAATAAAAAGGATTTTAAGGTCTCTATCCTGATTCAAATATAGTATTGTTGATATCTTTTTCTTGTCGTTGGTGGTGATGGTGGTGGTGGTAGTAGTGTTATCATTCTGGACTGTTTCTATGTTTCCATCACTGTTAGGAATTTATAGTATAGAACTTCCCTTCATTAATGCATATCAATAAATCCTCTAATATTGTCTAAGGACACAGAGAATGGCATGACTTCCCCATGGTTACATAGTCACTATTTTTCAGAAGCAGAGCCTGAACCCAAGGTTTACTGAATTCGTGGTCAGCTTTGTATCTATTAGATCAAACCATGTCTCTTACAGATTTCATAGTGTGTTAAAAAAAATTCTAACGTGTGAATGTAGGGAAGAGACTCATAATAAAAAAGGAGAATATGATGAGAGATGAGTAAATTAGTACCCTAAGGTCCTGACACTTTCTTTTGAGGGAATGTTAGCTACAAGAGGAGGTGCATGCAAACCCCCATTAAAGTCAATGAATGAATTGTGAAGGGCAAATTGGGCCCATTACAGGCCTACATTTCTTATATAATATTCCTAATAATAGTCTTACATAAGAATGAACTAGAATTAATAAACAGAACAGTTTCACATCCAACTTTCATGGAGAAGGGAGTCTGTTCATGACAAATATCATGCCTGCCCCATTTGCATGGTGCCTGTGTGATGTCCCCAGTGCTAATGAGAGTCACATTCCCATAGCAGTGGGGTAACAAGTACACCTAAAGAGAAGGGAAGGCATGAATAGAATAACCCTATTTAATTTTAACCTGCAGGTTTAAAATAAAACTTCCTGAGTATGAAAAGGAACATCATGGGGATGGTAGAGAATGAACTAATGTAATAAAAGCAATGACGAAACAATGCAAACTGCTTTGAAATCTTCTCTATTCTTCCTGGGAACAAGGTATAAACATAGGCTGCTATGTGCCACAAAAAACTTTCCCAAGCAATGGTATTTTATAATGATATCATTAGTATCTAACAGACATCATAAGGGAAATGCAAAATCAGAAAAGAGAGTGGTTCTGTTATGTAGCAAAAGGAAGGTTAGACCAATGGGCAGTTTTCACCCTTCATTGGAATTGATGAAATGGCAGGAGATAATTCATTAGCTATTAGCTAGGATTTATATAATGGTTTAAGACTTGCAAAGCACTTTACAAATACTTCATTTTGTCCCCACGACAACCCAAGGAGAAAGATGCCATTATTATCTTCATTTTATACATAAGGAAACAGGTTAAATGGTTAACCAGGGTCACGCACAGCTGGTAAGTGCCAGAGAATGGATTTGAGCTCAGGTTTCCTGATTTCAAGTCCAGTACTATCCATAGTATCACCTAGAGGAAAGCCCAAAACACAGATAACCATGAAGGTTTTTGAGGAAGAAAAAAATAAGATTTGCATAGGATGCGAGGCCGTGAGTCTGTTAGATCTACCCCTTTGGAAGGAGTTCTGAAATTGAGAAGAATGATATAGATGAATCAACCTGCTGAACTCATTAATATGTATGACCAAGTCATGCCCTAAGATCTGTGTGACCTGGTATAATTAACGTCCAACCTATCTCCAATGAGCTCAGCCCTGGGGTCAAAATGATGAGGATACAAAAACAAAAGAAAAGCAGTTTCCAGTCCTCGAGGAGCTTACATGCTAATAGCAGGAGACAATATATATGGAGAAACGCCAGGGAAGAGAAAGTCACAGGAAAAAGTAGTCTTCAATTTGATTATCGTTGTCAGATGGAGCAGGGTGGAGATTAGGGAGAGGAGAGGAGTGTTTTCAGCACTCAGGAATATGATATTGTTGGTTGGTTTAGTAGCTAGAGCAAGCACTTACTAATTAACTTGGGCCCAGAATGTAAACAGGAGCTTACACCCTGAGACCAACCTAATTTTTAAAACTGGCCTAATTACTGGAGCCAATCAAGAGGGGACCTGCAGAATGACAAAATAATAACATTAAGTGAACCAACTAGGGTCACAGAGTTGGTATATATCAAAAATGGTATTTGATCCCTGGTCTTCCTGGCTCTATAGATAGCTCCTTATCCATTATGAGGCTTCCTCTTACTATACTATCCTGCCTTTTCACATAGATTTTTAAAACAATGTAAGGAGATGTATTTCATCTTTGTTTTTATTTCCCCTCTACCTGGCATATAGCAGGTGCTTAATAAATGCTCATTAATGAATTAGTTATTTTCTTTAAACTATTACCATATAAACAGCCCTCTTCCTGATACTACTATAAAAGGCAGGCACAGGAGGAAATGTGGAAATAACATTTGAAACTTTAAAACCTTTTAACCCGACTGCAATCAGTTGAGTGTTATTTCCCACGGATGGATCCATCCAGTCCCTGAGGGAAAGGGGTTTCAGGGGGTTTATCTCCTCAAACTCTAAGGTACATCTCCATCTCAAAGATTGTCCTCTCCCAGGCCATGAAGTGCTCAGTGATTTTCCACTGCCCTGTTCCTCTAGTGAGATGGATTATATTTTCCTCACCAATGGACAACATAATATTAAAATTTATTTTTGAGATACACTGTACAAACTTATTTGATCATCATCAACTCTCTGTGGAATTTAAATTACATTTTGGTGGATTTCTGAGATGGAAAGAGTTTCTCTCCTCATCTTCCCCGAGATGTCACCATATTCTTTGCCATTTGTCCTTGGTCCAAGCTTTCCAGCCCCACCCACTCCACTCCACCTTCATGGCAATAGTTGCTAGGCCTTTTGATGAGTTGGTATGTAACATCTGTATACGTCCACCTGGTAACATATCTAAGCAGCTCTCCCCAGCCCTACTGGCAGTTTCAAGTCTCCATAAAAATGACTTACATTTTTGGCCTCCTAGAAGTTGTTTTATAGGTTGAACTATCTGTCTCTTACAGGGTTGTTTCATCTAATGTCTTGTTCACATAGAATCAGTTAAGTATTGTGGATGGTAGGGAATGCCCAGTATTTTGCCTCTTCAATTTTTGAAGATTTATTGTAGGCTGTGTTCTACAACAACTTGTGTCTTTGATGAAGAGGCCTTCTAGGAAGAGTTTTCTCTCTTTCTCTTTCCAGACTTATCTATGGCATTGTCTTCGACTTTAAAAGATCTATGAGTTCATATATACAAACTAGTGACTTTATTCACAACTTGCCAAAAATTTCATCACTGTATTCTGGTGATTGCTCCCTAATCTTACCTTGGAGAACAGACAGAAAGTCTTTACACAGCCTTATACTGGAAGTCTCTGAAGCTTGGTAGAGCCTGCAGAATATTTCATTTCATTGTCATAACTACAAACTCTGTAAGAGGAAGACCATGTCTTACCTTTGTAAGGAATGGGATTTCATACCCTAACTCAGCTAATGTAATGTAATCAGTTTAAGGAAATGATGCAGTTTTAAATATGCAAACAAAACGGTTTATACCTTGTGAGCCCATTAAAGGGTGTGACTCTTCTTGGGTCAAGATGGGACAAATGTGATTGGTTAACTAAACAGGACGACCATTCCTCTGGGTGATTTAAATAGCAGGGAAATTTTAGTAGTCACAATCCAACAAGGAAGGAGTCAATCAATGAAAAGGCCCAGGAGTGCCTGGAAGAGGCAGGCTTTTGTGCCTGTACTAGAAGACAACGGGAGGGGAGGTTAGGCCAAAGGAAGTCATTCCCCTTTTATTAACCATGTTATCAAAGAAACTGGACCAGTAAGAGACAAATATACATCCAGGAGCAGTGAGAGACATACCAAGGGAACACTGAGAATAGACAGGAATAAGCATGCCCACACACCAACAAAGCTAAATACTGAAAAATAGCTACTTGAAAGATAAAACCAGCTCCTGGGGAGTATGATACCTGGTGAGAAAAAGAGTGCTGGTTATGGAGGCCGGGGAGGCACCAAACCTCGAAGAGTCCAGCAGAAGCTCCAGCTCAGAGCAACTTCATGAGAATTCTGTGAAAGGAGAAAAGGATTTCCTACAAACAAGAGTCATGAACTACTTACTCTATTGTCACACCTCCACTGTCTGCTAACCACAGCTCACTACTTTCATATTTTCAGTTTGAGCTCATTCTCCTCAGTGATCTTGTGTGTGCAGAGGAACAGTGTGCCTATTTTGGAGGAAATGTACAGCATTTTGCAAACATAAAGTGCTATATAACTGTCAGTTTTTACTAGTATTACTTCTTCCAAGGTCTTGTGTCAAAAATCATCATGGAAGTCTTTGCAAGTTAGAAGAAAAATCTTGGTCACACTGTACCCTACCGTAATCTTGCATTGCCCAGTAATTTTAAGAGACATGCAAATGCATGTACTTGAGTAGATTACATGTTTCTGTAAGTTCACCTATGGCTTCTTTATGTGTCTCCCACAGTGATGGCTGGGCTGACAGGTATGATGTGACAGAGGGATACCAACGTGAAGCTGTTGGTGGAATCACAATCAAGCTCCAGTCTCCCGATGTAAAGTGGTTTGATGATTATTACCTGAAACTCCGACCAGAAACCAACTTGCGAAACCCTTGGTTCCAAGAATTTTGGCAGCATCGCTTCCAGTGTCGGCTGAAAGGGTTTTCACAGGAGAACAGCAAATACAATACCACTTGCAACAGTAAGTAGAGGCATCATTTTTCCTTTAAAGGGAAGGAAAATGAAAGTTTTGGTTGAAATGACCATGTCTTTGGGAAATGTAGTAGCAATTTACTCCAGAGCATGAATAATGTGTAAAAGGCCAATTCTGTTACTCCCAGTACTGTACAGATATTGGCTTCAGAAGATATGTAGATTCTATTGAGACTAGAAATGGTCAGATAGCCAGATGCCCTTAAAGTACATGAGGAGGAGGGAGAAAAAAACCTCACAAGTATACATTATCTAGGGAGCATTATGCTAAGGCAGCTGTAACCAATGTGATTGAGTCCGTTGGTTATGGAAGGTAGGACAGACTAACACCTATCATGGAGGGCTTCCCGTATTAGTGATTCAATATATGTTTATCAAAATCCATGCATAAGAAGTCAATTTTGCTGCATTGGCAAAACCATTGTGTATTCAGTTATTGGACTAATTGGAGTGATGACCTGATGATCCAGTAATGTATGGTAGTAGGGGAGATAGTGGAAATGAATGATTGAATGAAATGAAATGCAGCTATTAATCACTTACTACACACCAACTAGGTACTAGAAATGGAGCTACATGTGCATCTACTACATCTGTATAACCAAATCAGAAGTGAGTTGCAAGAGCCACAACAATAATAAACGCACATTTTCTGTAGCATTTGGTAGGCATTGATAATAATGGAAATAATTTGCATTTATGTAACACTCAATTTTGTGGGTTGATAATCTATATGTGACATAAGAGATATTACAAAGGAAATACAGGATAAGAAGCTAGACTGTTCATCTATCAAGAGGAAGGTCTAACACAATGACAGCCCAATTGCTGCACTGGCACCCACAAAATATAAAAAGACTAGAGGGAGGCTACTAACCCAATGGGTATATCTTTCTAGAGAATGGATGGATGAATATAGCCAAGAACTTGACAGGAAGAGAAAACATGGATGGGTTGCTGTCTTAATTCAATTCAAATCAAGCCAACATGTATTAGGCTCTCAATATATGGAAGATACTGTGCTAGAAGCTATGGATACAAAAATGAAAAACATCCCCTGCCCTCAAGGAGTTTATAGTCTGTAAGTAGGAGTGTCTACCTCAGTGAGGGATCATACTATAGAGCCTCCTCTGGGCTAAATTGTCCAACTTCTACTTTTATTAATAAATGGGGAATAACCTTGCCCAGTTTTCACTTTTACTAATAGGTGAAGCAGCAGATAGAGTACCGGCCCTGGAGTCAAGAAGACTCATCTTGCTGAGTTCAAATATAGCCTCAGACGCTTACTGACCATGTGACCTTGGGCTGTCACTTAACCTTTATGTTTCAGCTACTCATTTGTAAAATGAACTGGAGAAGGAAATGGCAACTATTCCAGTATCTTTGCCAAAAGAATCCCAAATGGGATCACAAACAGTCAGACACACCTGAAATGACTGAATAACAAGGAGAATACAAAGAATAGTTGCCTACTTCTCTTGTCAGGGTACCCTGTAGGTCTATCAGTCTTGAGCCTCCCATATGACACCTTAAGCCTCTAATACCAATCAAGAGAATAGTTCTACTAACTTTTAAGCAGGAGTATTTACTGTAAAGATATACCAAAAATAATAGATATAAAACAATTCAAAAGAGATGCAAATGAGCAGGAACATTCTTTTCCAACATACATGCAAAGTTTCTGGGGAGAGTGGGCTCAAACTTGAAAGTACAATAGTAATGAGGCATATGCATACTAACACATGTGGCCAAGGGATACTCTGGACAGGGATAGCCCTGTAATTCTCTATTACTTCCCTTCAAGAATTCCCACCAAGTTCACTTGGAGTGAGGTGCTCCCTTACTCAGTTATGATGACTTTCCACTCAATTCTGGTGCTACTACTATGGGTTTTAGTTGCTGAGGGGCTTTTGGACCTAAGAATTTCACCTTAGAGTGAACATGGCTCACCTCTGACCTTAGAAAGCCTTGATCTGGTCAATCATGTTTCCCTGTATTCATTCTGCTAGGATCAGAAAAGAATAACCACAAAATATGCAAAAAGAACAGGCTCCATTCTGGCACAAACCCATGGAGGACATGTGGGGAAATATAGTTTGATGCCCCTTCTCTATCCAACAGCTCACAGTAGTTGTCCTCACTGGAAAATCTCCAGGAAAATGTGGAAGTTCATCCACTTTAACCTTTTATATACACAGTACTAGATTAGAAACTAGATCCATGAGTCATAAGTTCCTTGGGATTTTGTTGCTGTTTAGTTGTTTCAGCCATGTCCAACTCTGTGGCCACATTTGGGGTTTTCTTGGCAATGATACTGGAGTGCTTTGCCATTTCCTTCTCCAGTTCATTTTGCAGATGAGGAAGCTGAGGCAAATAGGTTTAAGTGACATGCCTAGGTCACACAGCTAGTAAGTGTCAAAGGCTGGATTTGAACTCAGCTTCTCCTGATTCTAGGCTGGGCACTCTATCTACTGAGAAATCTGACTGCACCCTCTTGGGTCTATAAAGACAATGATATGACTTTTCATGGCTAAATACTGGCTCCCCAAGGTTCCACATGCTGGCTTACAACCAGACAAGGAATATTGAATCATGATGCAAGGATGAGCCCTCCATTGTGTAGTCCTCCCATTATAATAGAATCACAGTTCTTGAGCTAGAACATATCTCAGTTTTCACCATTGCAATATTGCCTATCTGTATAGAAGTCTCTGGAATTGCTTTCTTATTGTTTGAGAGGTTTACTGTCATTTTGAGCTCAACTTTCAAATAAATCTCTAAAAGTATTATTAATCTTCACTTCCCCAGTCACCGGTCACTGGTGGAACATTAGTATTTGGAGAAGCTGTGCCTGATCATCCGAAGTATTTCAGGGTTTGTTTGAAACAGAAAAATGGTATAGATATTAAATATGTGTACATATCTAACTTTTTTAATGAAGTAGAAGCAGCTGGATATGTAGTCCAGATGCTTCTACTTCATTAAAAAAAGTTAAAAGTGCTTCCTTATAAACCTAAAGTACTCAAAAACTATTAAAACACACAAATGAAATCAATTTAAAATACCTAGAATACCCAGAAAGTGTTAGAAAAATTAAAACTATTATCTAATAATTCTACTTTTGTCTATTCTGGACAAATTTCTTAAGACTGCATTGCTTTTTAAAATCGTAACCTTGACAGTCAGTGTCATTCAGTCACTGCCTCCCTTGACATGAACTCTACCTGTCGCCCACCTCCTGACAAGATTATGACAGCTTGCAGAATGTTAGTGGTGTCCCAGATGCTCAGATCTCTTTTAAAGCTAGCTAAGGTTACATAGGCTTAACAAGCTTGAAACCTTCCTCCTACAGTCAGCTACAGATAACTAGAGTTAACCATATTCTGTCTCACATTACTGTCATTTTCCTCACAGAATCCTCTCCCCATTCCCAATCCTCTTCATTAGCCTGTTAGAATTCCCTGATTCTGTAACAAAATGTTAGGTACACCACTTATTAATTTGTTAATTAATCATAAAAATGCACGCCCTTTGGCAGCTTACATGTAACCTGAATTTGCCTTCTTTCAAATAAAACAAATTGAAAATTTTCCCACTATTTTACTAAAGTTTTATTTATAAAAAATAAAAGTGTACTGATTTCTGCCTCAGTTCAACACATCTGTGTTTGACACTTGACTGTTTACACCACAAAGCCCTAACCAAAGACCCTGGTGGCAGCTCACTAGAATTGTAGGCAAAATATTGAAAACAAATTATCTCCTAAGTGATCACTTCATAAATTTGACTATGTGAAAAAGAAAGTAAATGTCACAAAGGCATTTGGCTGGGGAGAGGGCAGGGCTCTTACGTAGTCTGATTTCTCTTTGTGGTTCTCTTTTTTGTCTTTACCTCTACTGAGTGGGAAGTCCTATATTACTCTTTGAAAAAAAAATGTTTGCTGTTTAATTGAAAACCTCAGAGGAAAAATTTGTCATGAAATATACACATATAACTCAGGATAGCCATTAAAGGTCATTTGCTTATGCACCTTGAAAAAATATGGTATCTCATCCAATCCAGGCCTTACACCAACTTTTTTTCTACAACTTCCTAAGCAAGTGGTGATTCAACCTCTGCTTGAATAAAGAGGGTATTGAAGATTTCCCTAATTGCCAAAGCAATCCATTGCACTTTAGGACAGTTCAGTTCTAATTAGCAGAAAGATTTTCTCTGTATCCATCCTAAATAGACCTCTTTGTAACTTCTACCAACTTCTTCTATTTCTCCTCTCTGTGGCCAAATAGCTTAAGTCTATACCCTCATTTACAACATGACTTCAAATATCTTAAATAAATGATCACATCCCTTCAGATTCTTATCTTCTCCAAGATATCCGTCCTTGGTGCCTTCAATCAACCTGGCCCATTGTTCCAGCTAGGACTACTGGACCATACTGTATCCAGATCCATCTGCCCAACATATTAGCTAGCCCCATCCAGGTTTGTGTTATCTGCAAATCTGAAAAGCTATTCCTTTATCTAAGCCACCTATATAAAAATATTGAATATAAACAGGCCAAAGGCAAATCTCTAGTTTTAAAGACATGCTTCCGGATTGACAAGGATAGAGATAATGACTGAACCTATGATTTCATTGGTTTAGACAATGCCTGAGTAGGGATACTCCCTATATCAATGCAGCTTGGCACCTTCTCTGTGACTTATAATCTTAAAGAGTTGCCTAAGTCATTGAGAGATTAAGTGACTTGCCCGTGATCACAGAACCAGTGATGTCAGAGATGAGAACTGAATTCAAGTCTTCTTGGCTAAGAGAAGAAATACACATCTTATATGTACATAGCTATTCACATGTTGCCTCAACCATTAGAATGTAAGCTCTTAAGAGAAAGGGGAAGTATTTTCACTTTCTTTGAAGTATCTAGCAAAAAGTAAACAGTTAATAAAGACTTGTTGACTGGTTGATATATTACACTCTCTATTCATCAATTCTAAGGAAACTGATTCTTAATGTTCAATTCAATACCATTTGAAAAACTATATAACTACATTGTTACCAGATGATGGGCCAGCAGTGATGTCATTATAGTTTTCCTTCTAAAGATGTTAAAAGAGGAAGAGAGATTGAATATCAAGTGGAGAAAAACAGGAGCAGCTAAAGTTAGTTTGAAAACACAGAATCATAGAAGGCAAATACATTTAACACTTAAATTATTGTATTGGGATAATGGAGTAAACCATTAACAAATCCTTTCCAGAAGCAATGGTAGTATTGATATCGATCCTTCTATTTCCCTTCATTTAAATTTTAAGTATAGAACTAAAACTTTATTCAATTAGGGTCATTGAATTCAGTAAAAAGGAGAAGCTAGGTTCCAATCCCACCATAGACACTATTAGCTTACAAACATGGACAAGTCATTTAGATTCTCTCTGCTTTAGTTTCATCATCAATAGAATAAGACCATTGGACCTGATGGATCTAAAGGTCTCTTCCATCTCTAAATCTATCAAATCTATAAAAATAGGAGGTATTCCACTTTAGTTTTAAAACGGGTGAATGTGGACTAGGGAGGAAAAGAGGATAGAAGGAATGGAGTAAAAAGAAGACAGTAGAGAATAAAAGGAAGGAGAGAAAAAGAATGGAAGAAAGGAGAGAAAAGAAAAACGAAAGGGTAAACACAGAAAGAACTGGAAAAGAAAAGGGAAAGATAGAGAGAATGAGGGGCATAAAGGAAGAAAGACTCTATAGGTTTGTAGGTATAGAGATGACTTTTAGTGTCTTTTGGTGCTGTTCATCTGGGCAATGAAACTCCCATTGTTATAATGAGCAATTGCCTAGGGCCAAATGAAACCTTGATTAGGTGATTGACTTCTACTTATACTTTTAAAATTACTATACATCTTAAACTCTTACAATCCACATTCTAATTTTACTAACCAGCACACTCTACCATGGTCAGAAAAAATTCTCTGGACTATATTAACAATGAGTAAAACAATGGGAGGTCCATATGGAAATAATGTGAGGACCACAGCAGGACCTACCTTCTAGATAGCATTCCATTATTTATCATCCCTGTAAAAGATGGTTGATGTTTTTGTCTTTTACATGAGTAGATCTACTGAGTAAAAAACCCATTATTATCTTTGTAATAGCTGAAGAAATGAGCTTTCAGTTAAGGATTAATGTGACAGTCTTGGCTTAACATACGTTTTGGATCGTGCCTTTCTTGTAGTTGGTTTTAATGGCACAGAACTCAATTCTCAATTTAGGATTCTATTTTAAAGGGAAATAATATGGAATACAGTCACATAAGAAAGCATCAACCACTTTTGATATTCACAAGAGCCATCTGTCAAATTTCTTGCTTGCAAGTTGCTAAATTCACAGTATATAGGAAACAAGATTAAGTTCACTACCCAGTTAAATACTGACCCCAACACATGCCTTTCTAGAGCTCTAATTTCAATTTGCCACATATTTGTCATCAATTTAAATTCATTAAGTGATCTTCGCTCACCTGGCTGAACATTCAGTTCTACAAAGCTAAAGATAACTCCTTGGGTATTAGGGGGTTTCAAATGTGAAGATGTTAAAAGCCACACTTGAAAATGGTAGTAATCAAACACAGTATAAGTCATGAGTCATGTTACTTTTCTTATTTTAAATCTGAATGGAGTTTATGTAAAGGCACACGCTGAAATCCCTAAATGTTTCCCTGTGATAGAGTATCAGGACTTGGAATTACCAGAACCCTGGGTAAAAATTTTACCTCTGAAGCTTAGCAGTTATATAATCATGCAAGTCACTTAAACTCTGTCAGCTTTAGTTCCTTCATCTATTAAAAAAAACTCTGAAAATGATAGTTTTAGTGCTTATTTTACAGGGGTTGTTGGAAGGATCAAATGAGCCAAAGTATACAAATATTATTATTTACAAACATAAAATAGGAAGCATAGCACAGACCAGAAGAGTGCTGGTAAGAGTCAGGTAAAGTCCCACTTCTTACATGTATTGGCTATGTGACCCTGAGCAAGTCCTATAACTTCATCCCTTACTATCATGAGGCTGGACAATAAGAGTATAAGTTGCGAAATAGTTGACGATTTGTATTGATTAAGGGAATTTTCTCCAGAGGACCCCTCCGCTGAAAAATGTGCTATATTAATATCTATCATCATTATTACTAATCATGATCATCATCACCATCATTGTTAGTAATGACAAGGACAATGATGACAGCATCAGCAACAACTACAGACGTCAAAATGTCATTTAGAATTCAGCAAATTAACTGTACTGGAACTAGAGCATCATCACAGACAAAATTATTGCCTGTAATCATCCAATATATCACCAGTCAATAAACACTTAAGAACAACATTTTCAGTTGTTAGCACCATACCAGATATCTATAATATACAGATATCTGCAATATATTTGTAAAATTTATAATGGTTACTGAAGGACTTTTAAAACAGGGAAGAGATAAGTCACATGGGAACAGCGTGAAACATATATCATCCCCATCATCCTGTCTGCTACTAGAGTCACGCCAAAGATTCTTTCAGAGTGCCAATTGAAGATGAGCTTACATTTCAATACTTTTATTCAGTTACAGAAAACACTTATTCTATCTACCTGTGTCATAACCTAGAAAACATTAAATATCAGAGAGTTACAGCAAATGAGTAACCATTTATTTCTCCATTAAAATAAGTGAGATGACTATATGAATGATAATAATAATTGCAACTACTTAATGGGTAGAAATATGCATAGACTGACAAATGGCAAATATCCGTACTGCAAATAGATACCTCAAGGTATCCTGGAGAACTCAACCATTAAACTCTTCTAGCAATATATTGTCATTAGAGAAGGAACCATTGTCCACAACATTAATCCATAAAAACATAATAATTTTAATAGATGTTGCTATTCCCAATACTCCAATTTTCTGTTATGGAAGTTGAATGGAATGGTAGAATGAAAAACTTTCAAAATATAAAAAGGTCAAAATAATATGAGAAAAGGTTAATAAGAATAGAAATCGTTTATGAAGGGCATTTAGCTATGCAAAATACTTTTCAAATGACACCTCATATAATCCTCACCACAACTCTGGGAGGTAGGAGTCATTATTACACCCCATTTTACAGATAAGGATGTCAAGGCTGAGTAATGTTAAGACTTGCCCAAAGTTTTACTGCTAGTCTGAGGTAGGACTGACACTCAAGTCTCCTCGACTCCAGATCTAACACGTTGGGTGCTCTGGCTAACTTCCAAGGATGGGATATATAACACATCTATTACCAATCTGCTCCTGCAGGTATACCAAGGATGCTTTCAGTGAACTTATGGAGCAAAGACTCTTAACTTGGGGTGTATAAATTTGAGTGTTTTTAATAAAAATTTTCACTACAGCATTTCAATATAATTGGTTAGCTTTGTAATCCTATGCATTTTATACATATAAAACCATTCTTCTTTAAAGAGATCCATAGGCTTTATCATGCTGCCCAAGGGGTCTACGAACCACAAAAAAAGGCTAACGACTTCTACAGAGGGTGAATTTGTATCCTAAAAATATTCAACTACAGTACACTTATTTTGTCAGTCTGTGCCAAAGTCTGAGGAACATTAAATATAAAGGAACACTAGTGATATAATGATTTATGTCAAATCATTTCCATCTGGACCCTATAAAAAAGATGAGAAGAATGTGACTACAAGAATGTAAAGACAAGAGTATCACTAAAATTCATTTTCTCTATGGCTGAACAGTATGTTAGGCAAGTCTTTTCTGTTCAAAGACAACCTATGGATAACTTCTCTCAAATACTCAACACTTCAGTCAAACTAGATGCTTTCCCACCTAGATGCTTTTGGTTACTTCTTCCACTAGTCCTCTCCAGCACCCATCTCTGCCTACCGAGATCCAGTTATCTTTCAAAGCCTGGATCAAATGCTGTTCACCGTGGGGTCTAATAGTGCTTTGTCTCTATGCACTTACAGTGCTATGAAATCTTATATCCATTTACCGACCTTTTATTTGAATCCAGGTTTTCTGACTCTAAATTCAGCCCTCTTTCCTTTGAATTACATTGCCTTGCTCTATTTGAATCTCCAAAATGACCATTTGTCCTTAGAGGGAAATCAAAACCTGAAACATAAAACATTAGAAGGCATGGAAGAAATGAGCTATGCTTGAATGGAACCCAAGACAGATCCGCAGGGTGAGTGTTCGGGATGTAGATGCAAAGTAAGAGAGGTAACATCTCATAGCGTGGTTTATAGAGTATCGGGCTTATAGTTGGGAAAGCCTAGGCTCAAAATTGACATTTACAGCTGTGTTATTCTGGCCAAGAAAACCCCATAGACAGTGTTAAAACACTAAAAGATAGACCATTGGAAGACAAGCCTCTCAGGTCAGAAGGGAATGGCATGCCCATGTCCATGGGATCATAAGGAGTCAGCCATGGCTGATCAACTGAGCAACAACAATCCTAGGAAACTCCCTTAATCTCTCTGGGGCTAGGATTCCTCATTTGTGTAATGCATACATGTACATGTACATATATGTGTATGCATATATATACCTACATGCATATATGTGTGTATATATATACATACACATACATGTATTTATGAGTATATATACATAAATATATATAATTAGCTTGTCAGAGCTGATTGTTAAATTGTCAGTGTGAGCCTTTATACCTTGAAAATCAGCAAAAGCTCTAAATCAGGGCTTGATTTATTGTCTAGACTTGTGAAAGGAATGGAGAAAATGTTAAGTATATAGATTAAATTTAGAAATGTGCCCTGCTTAGATTTTACTTTTTTAAGAGCTGGTAGTTTGACATTTACCAGCATACTGTTGCATATATACATCAATATTCTTTGATATGAGCTACCTTGTGACTATCACTGCATAGTGTAAGATTGAAGGGTAATACAATTTAGAGAAGGATGAAGGGTATTTGTAAAAATAAAATACAAATATAGGTAGCTCAGCTGTGTAGTGGATAGAGCACTGGACCTAGAGTCAAGAAGACTCACCTTCCTGAGTTCAAATCTGGCCTCAGGCACTTGCTAACCATGTGACCCTGCCCAAGTCACTTAACTCTCTTTACCTCAGTTACTCATTTGTAAAAATGAGCTGGAGAAGGAAATAGCAAACCACTCTAGCATCTCTGCCAAGAACACCCAATAAAGGCCACAGAGAGTATGACATGACTGAAAAACCACTGGAACACCTGAACACAATTTAGAGATGAGAAGGACAGTAGAGATCCCCTAGTTCAACCTGTCTCGTTTTGAAAATGTGAAAACTGAGACATGAAAGTTTAAGTGGTCTTCTAAAGGCCTCTAAAGTAACCAAGTAGAGATTCAAAGCCAACTTTTCCCAATTTCACTTCTAACGTTCTTGCACCTATACCACACTGCTTCCTATGACTGATCAGGATAAAAGGTGCTATTTGTAGCCATAGATTATAACAAAAATGATTGACTTCCTCTGATTCTGCATCTCATGCTGCCCAAAGCTTTGTTCTAACCAAAGGTCTCCAAGTTGAAAACCTTACCTCCTGGCAGGTGAGGATATGGTCAACCAATTGGAGTAATAAAAAGGGGTAGTATCTCACCCTTCCCACTACAACTAATTGCTAGTTTTGCCTCCAGCATGATGGCACAACCCCCTTTATCTATTATTGCCAACACTAACCCCCTCTCCCCTAATCCCACCCCTCATTGCTGGCATCACTTGGCTGGGCAAACTTCCAATCTCTCAGAGCAATTATAAACTAAATGAGACCCAGGAATGCACACTGGTAACTATGTAGGCAAAATTGTCTCTTCCCCCCCCCTTTAACTATACCCTATCCCCAAATTACCTTGAGTCTGTCAGATCCCCTGGGGAGTGTATTCTAGGATAATAGCCTGTAAGTAATAATATTGTGATTCCTCTCCCCATGTTTCATTTTATTGAAGGATAAGAATTAGTCACATAAGATGTCCAAGCATGGATAAGCTAAAATCCCTTGTGCAGATTTCGTACATTTTCCCCCAAATCTAACCCTCTTCCAAATTTACCTGTTTCAATCAAGAGCAGCACCATCCTTCTAGTCACCCAAGTTCACATCCTTTCCATCATCCTTGAATTCCCACACATCCTCTCCCCCACCTATCTAATCAATTGCTAAATCTTGGCATTTCTAACTCCACAGCATCATTCAGTTTCTTTTTTGTTCACCACCACCTCATTCAGGACCACATCACCTCTCACTTGGACTATTGGAATAGACTCTTAGTCTCCCAAGCCTCAAATTTCTCCATATTCTATTCCATCCTTTCCAAAACTGCCAAAGCAAGTTTCCCAAAACACAATTCTGACTATATCATCCCCCTCCCCCACTCAACAAATGCCAATAGCTCCCTATTGACTCTAAGAGAGAATATTATTTCATCTGTCTCTTTTTTATTTCTACTGTTGAATGAGCATTCTAATGTATATCATCAAAAGTATAATAGTTTGCTTTTTGAGTTTATTTTCAGTCATGTCCAATTCTTTCTGACCCCACTTGGGGTTTTCTTGGTAATGATACTGGAGCGGTTTGCCACTTCTTTCTGCAGCTCATTTTACAAATGTGGAAACTGAGGCAAACAGGGTAAAGTCACTTGCCCAGGGTCCCACAGTGAGTCTGAGGTCACATTTGAACTCAGGTCTTCCTGACTCTAAGCCTGGCACTACTGTGCCACCTAGCTGCCCAGTATAGTAGGTACATTAGACCATTAATAAATAAGCAAATATGCATATCTTTTTCATGCATGACCCATTTTTTTTACTGATAATGGTACACAGTCAAAAACATTTAAAAAAAACTGCAACCAATAAAAAATATTTAAATCTAATTGGAAAATGATTCAAATTCTCTTTTATTTCTATAAAATAATAGAGTCCAGCTTGTTCATGAGTCCATCTCTTTTAGATTCCTGAATGCTTGATAGTTACAAGTATTTTTTTTTCCTCTTCATCCTTTGTTATTTAATCAGGATCTCTCGATACTTGGTATTCCAACCTTTCTACCTGAGGCACTTGAAAAAATTAAACATTTGGAGGTTTCTGATCCTTGATTTTAACCTATAAGTGTACTCTGCTCACAATACTAACCACTCTTGGAGGGCAGCTCTAGAATTAGTAAGTCCATAATCCAAATCTATTTTGCATTATATGGTAGAGTTGTTTTGGTCCTTATTTAAAAACAGAAGTCTTATCTTTGCAATTATATTTCATATAGGCAAATATCAAGTAAAAACAATTTGTGTTATAGAGTGATGGATTTAGAATCAAGAAAACCTGGGTTCAGTATTCATAGTTTGGGGAAAATAGGCAAGCTGCTTAAGTTCTCTGAGTCTTAAGTAACACTATAAGACTATACATTATAAATGGACTACAATCTGTTATTTTATAGGACAGAATCCCCACACTTATAAAACTAGTTTCTTGATATGTTGATGTAATAACAAAATGAGCTGGCATTCTTTGGGTGAACAGATTGAAGACAGAGGAAAATCAGAGTGAAGACAGAAGAAAAACACATAATGTGTGTCACATGAAAATAAGCTTGTGCTTTTACTCTCTCCTGTCTCAAAAAAGATACAGAAATCCCATAAATTGATTTTTCAACATCTGTATAATAAAGAGTTGAATGTTTCTAGGGAACAGGATAAATAATTTAAGCAGTTGGGGCCTGTTGAAAATTACATTGAACACTTAAAAATTTTAAAGTGATTTTTCTCCTCTCCATGAAATGTGTTCTTTTATAAAAAATTCTTTGTTTATTGCACTCTGAACATCCCCCCCCACTTTTTAGACATGAATGAGCCATCCATTTACCTAAGTGTTTTTTCCTTTAAAAATTAATTATCCTTTGCATTGTACATCAAGATAGAAAATGAATTTTAAAAAAATTGAAAATACTTAACCAAAGCTGAATAACAACAAAAAATGATTCCATGCCTGGAGAAACAATGGCTTTGATCATGAGCCAAAGCTTCCAAGGAGAATGAACAGAGACAACATGGAAAATCAGGATCACTTGATGGTACCTATAAATATAAGAGTCAATCAATAACCAGATATTGATTAAGTGCTTACTTTGTGCCAAGAACCGGGCTAGGTGTTAGGAATCCAAGACAAAACAAAAATGTCCCTGACCTCAGGGAGCTTCCAATCTATATAGTCTGATGATGTATATGTGCTAGTCTAAATACATAGAAAATAAATTGAAGCCAATTTACAGAGTAAGTAAGGGAAGTATTAGTAGTTTGGGAGGGCCTCACCTAAAAGATGCAGTAGGGTTTGAACTTTGAAAGGACCTAGAGAGTACATTACAAGCACTGAGGGCAGCCCAAGTAGGTCAATTTGTCTAGAAAGTAGAGTTCTCGAATGGAAGTAATGTGTAATAAGAATGGAAAGGTACCTAGAGCCAGGTCTTTGTGTGCCAAACAGAGGATGTTATTTAATCCTAGAAGCAATAGGCAAACCATTGAAATGTTTGGAGCAAGGGAGTGAAAAGGTCAGTTTAGGAATTTCCCTTTGGCAGCTGTGAGGAAACTGGAGAGGAAAGAAGAAAGGAAACACACATATTAAGTACCTCCTCTGTGCCCAGCACTTAGCTAAACACTTGACAAAAACTATCTCATTTTCCTGATAGTAACCCTGGGAGCTTGGTGATATTACTATCTCCACTTTATAGTTGAGGAAACTGAGATAGACAAAGGTTAAATAAGTTGCCCAGTTTTACAGGGCTAGTAATTAACTGAGACTGGTATTGAACTCAAGTCTTGCTGTCCCTAAGCCTAGCACTCTCTATCCACTGCATCACCTAGCACCTCCCAGGAGGGGAGAGAGGGAAAACGGGGAGATGAATTAGTCAGTCAACTAGTATTTATTAAGCCCATACTATGTGCCAGGCACCGCTAAGCACCGGGGAGGCAAAGAAAGATAAAAACCAATCCTGTTCTCAAGAAGTTGCTGGGCTAACTTGGGGTGACAATATGCAAACAATTATGTACAAACAAGATAGATGCAGAATAAATTGGGGGTGGTCTCAAAGGGAAAGTGCAAAAAGTGAAACTTCAGCTGAAATTTGAAGGGAAACAAGGATGCCAAGAGGCAGAGATGAGGAGGGAGGGTACTCCAGGCATGGAGTACAGACTGGGAAAAGGCTTGAAATCAGAGGGTGAAGTGTCTCCTTCCAGGAGTGGCAAAGATGCCGGTGTCATTGAATGTTGAGTATGTGGAGGGAACTAAAGGGTAAGAAGACTGGACAGGTGAGAAGGGACCAGGTTGTAAAAGAATTTCAAAGCCAAAGGATTTACATTCAGTCCAGGAGGTATACGGGAGCCACTGGAGTTTATTGAGTTATTGAATGGGGTATGTGTGCTATGATGTGGACATGGTCAAATCTATACTTTTGGAAAATCGATGTGATAGCTGAATGGATGATTGGGTAAATTAGAAGGCTATTAGTTTATTTGAGGTAAGAAAATATTGAAGTCTGAAAGAGAGCCGTAGCTTCAGGACTAGAAAGGAACTAATGCTCTGCGCATGTGTGACTATACACTTATAAGTATATATATATATATATATATATATATATATATACACACATACATATATATAACGTTTGTATCATGTATATGTGTATGTGTATATATAAGCATACATATATCATGTGTGAGTATACTTGTACATGCATAAGCATGTGTAAATACATCTAAGTGTACATATATCCCTATATTTATATACATGTATATATACTTACATGTGTATGTATATATACACAAACTGTATATATACATACATGTGTAATTATATGTGTATGTATTATTGCATACATATATACATATATATGTATGTGTACACACATATATACACACAAACACTAGGTGGCATAATGGATAGAGCAGTAGGCTCGGAATCAGGGAGACTCATTTTCATGAGTTCAAATCCAGCCTCAAACACTTGCTAGCTATGTGTCCCTAGGTAAGTCCCTTACCTCTGTTTGCCTTACTTCCTCATCTGTAAAATGAGCTGGAGAAGGAAATGGCAAACCACTCCAGTATGCTTCCCAAGAAAAGGATTAGTTAGGTTTAGAAGGGGAAAAGATTAAGCTCTGTTTAGGAAACTTTGAATTATAATTCTAATGTCTATGCGACATCCAGTTCAAAATACCCAATAAATACTTAGTGATACAGTGCTGGAGCTTAGGAGGAAGTGTCAGCATGTGGGTTTTATTGACATTGAGATGATAGTTAACACTGTGTAAGCTGACGAGGTGTGTGGGTATGTGGGTGAGCATGTGTGAGAGAGAGACAGACAGAGACATAGAGGCAGAAAAAGACAGAGACAGAAAAAAAATGGAGACCCAGTGAAAAGTCTTAGGGTGTATCCATAGTAGGACTGTAATAAGGATGATAATCTAACTCAGAAAACTAAGAAGGAGTAGTGAAACACGGAGAAGAACCAAGAGAGATCAGTGTCATGAACACTCAGAGGGGAAGTGAATATCCAAGCAGAGAGGTCAACAGTTTTAAATGCTTTAGAGAGGTCAAGAGGAATGAGAACTAAGACAAGGCCTTTATATTTGACAGTTAAGATGTCATTGGCAATGTTGGAGAGATCAGTTCCAGTTGAGTGTAGAGTTGAAAATCCAGATTGCCAAGCAGTTAAAACATGAGTTAGGGACAACTTTGCATGGGAATTCGATTGAAAAAAAAGGAAAAATATAGGATGCTCTTTGAAGGAAAAGTAAGGTCCATTAAGGGTTTTCTTAACAGTTGCTGAGGCTTTGATTGTGTTATAGGCATCAAGGAGGGAGAAGGAGGTAGAAAGAGATTGGAGATTGGTGTGGGAAGATGATTAGGATGGTGGGCAATTCGTTCTGGGAAAAGCAGGAGGCTGTTGAGATGTGATCTCAAGGCTCAAAGAAGGTGGGAGACGAAGAAGGAATAATTAGGCCCCCTTATTAGAAATGCTGAGATACAAAAGATGGCTCATGTGGAAATAATGCCTAGCTTAGAGTTCTTATTCTGTCGTTTCTTAGCTAGCAGTTTAGTGGTTCGAGTGCTGGGCCTGGGATCAGGAAGACCTGAGTTCAAATATGATCTCAGACACTTATTGACTGCTTGAGCCTGGGGAAGTCATTAACTTCTGTCTGCCTCAGTTTCTTCAATTGTAAAAGAATAGTACCTTTCAGGATTTGGAGGAGGATCAAATGAGATAGTAGTCAAAGCTACAATAAATTCTTATTCCCTTTCCCTTCCTCTTCTTCCCCACTCCCCCCTCCCTTCCCTTTTGATGTTGACTACAGGAAACTATCTAAGCATCAGAAATATCTATGAAATCAGCATAATAACACTTGATCAAAGTGCAAGTTTCTTGTGAGGAAAACACTTCAGGAAACATAGTAAACTAGACTATTTTGCTTGAAACTTCTTTAATTCAATACATATTTACGGAGCGTCCTGCCTGTATGATGGTGCTAAGGTAAATGGTAGGATCATGAGTAGCTAGCATTGTAAATGGTATGTTGTGATCTGCCTTAGTAGAAAGGACACTCATGATAATAAGGTACTCAATTCTTGTAGTATTTAGCACTTATGCTCCCTCTCTCACAGGACTTTTGTGAGGAAAATGGTTTTTACTCCATGTATTATATAAACAGGAACTATCATAATACTAATTTTAAAAAAAGAAGACAGCTTTCATGATTTTTATATCCATGTTCAATCATTTTTCAGTTGTGTCTGACTCTTCATTGCCCCATTTGGGATTTTCTTGGCAGATATACGGAAGCGGTTTGCCATTTCCTTCTCCAGATCATTTTACAGCTGAGGAACTGAGGCAAAAGGGGTAATTGATTTGCCCAAGTTCACACAGCAAGCATCTGAGGCCAGATTTGAATTCAGGATGATGCCTGACACTATCCACCGTGCCACCTTACTGCCCATCTTTATATCCATATATTACCATTATCCACCTATTCCTCTCCATGATGGTATCTTGTCCTGCCTTATAACTTTGTAACTTGGAACTCTTCTTTTTTAGACTCTGTGTTAATACAACTGTAACTGATTTTTCAAATTCAGCTTTCCCCTTGAGTAGCACTGTCAGAGGGAACTGCCCCAACTCAAAAAAAAAAAGGTTCCATTTTAGAAAATGTGTGAAGTGGACTTATTCTCTGATTTGAAGAAAGTATGCATAATGGGCTTTTAGTTTCCATGGTGAGCCATGAATCAAAATGTAGTGGTATTTGTCACTAGGTTGCTTTTTCCACGTCTTCCAGGCTAAGGTGTCATGACACATTAGTTGAAAACAGAATATATTTCTAGTCAAGTATCCCCATGCCTCTGAAAAGCACTTGTCGCCATTCCAAGACCATGTATCTTTGCTTCATCATTATGGGCTGTTCTCTGGAATATGCTGTAAGAGAATTAAACTGAGGCTGAGTTTGTCTTCTGGAGCATCCAGTCAGATACTTCAGGTTTTCCCATATCACCATAGCAACTTAAAGTACAGAGGTGTCACCACAGTCACCATGGACATCCTAGTTCTGAGACATTCTAGCAGTTTCCAGGGTCACAACCCTGGCAGTTGAAGGGAAGAGATGCCGAGACCAGATGTCTGATATATAAAAGTGTTACCGTTTACAATGCTGCTACTTTGACATTAGGGAAGCTTAAAAGCCTTCTGTCACATCTGTTGTCTCTCTCTGAAAATTCTACGGGTGGCATTGACTATTGGACATAGTCAGGAATTTAGTTTGTTCCACCAGCCCCAGAAAGCAGAACTAGTAGTCATGACTAGAAGCTATGAAGATGTCAGGGAGAAAAAAATCCTTCCTAATAATCAAAGCTACACCAAAAAGAGATGAGAGCATTCTCAAGAGTTAATGAGTTTCCTATCACTAGAGGTCTTTGGGAAAAGAGCAAAAGCCAGATTACTACTTTGGGAGTGTTGTGTAGGGAGATTTCTTTTTTCAGGTACAAGTTGGACCAGATGGCCTCTAAGCTCCCATATGACTCTAAGATTCTGGTCCAGAATATCCATATAGATGCCAAATTCATATTCCACAGCAATAAGTAAGTTGTCATCATGTAAAGCTCAGGATAAACATGGAGAAAAATTGTGTGTACTGTCTACTTTCCATATGCCCTGTATAAGAACAAAATTTGACACATGGACAATAGAACTGAGCTAGCTATGGAACACTAGGAAGCAGTGTTGTTTCTTTGGTTGGTTTGCTTTGGTTTTGTTTGGGTTTTGTGTTGGTTGGTTCATGTTTTGTTTTGTTTTGTTTTTTCGGTCCTGGATTTCCCTCAGAATCAGAAACTCTCATTATGGAAACGCCTTTGAACAATTCATTTGTAACTTATAGTCTAGGACAGGTAACTTGGGGCCTGAAAGGTTAAGTAATTGGTCCATTGTCACACTGTTCTCAGAGGCGAGATTTGGATTCTAGTCTTCCAGAATACAAAATTTAATCCAAAATATCACACTGGAAGTATGCTTTAATGTAGTTGATAAGTTGGAACAGATAAATTGAATCATGAATCCTGTAATCACTCTAAAAGATATTGCAGTAATATCTTGTGTATGTTTTTGTAATCAATTCTATACTAGCATGTAACATTACTGACAATGACAGAAACAGAATGCAGACATTTCCAAAGAATTCGCCTGTTAAAATGTATAGGCTCCCTTCTCTACAGAGAGAATAAAGCCTCAAAGCTGGAACACCATAGGCCCCTGCCTTCAATGGGGGAGAGAAAAACAAAAGTCGGTTAGCCATAAAACTAGAGGACTAGTTCGCAAATTTATGGTAGTAAAGAGCCAATGTAATATGAAGAATAAAGTACATCCAGGAGAAATCTGGCATACCCAGAATAACACATTTCTCACAAAGAGTCTTCCCAAGCATGCATTGAGAAAGTGTCTGATTGGACACTCTATGGTGGCCTGGTAGCTAGTGTTTTTAAAAATCTAGATGAAAACTGAGAAAAACAAACATTCATAACTGACTAGTTGACTGTAGTTTCCCTTTCCCACAAGCAGGGCCTAAAACAATTTTAGGAAATGTTATTGGTGTTCTTACAAAGCATTTCACAGGCACATATAAAAATGCATTGAGACAAAGGCCTAATTGGGGCTTAACTCTTCAGTTCCTTCCTTTTTTTTTCCTCTATTGTGTTCCTTCCCTCCCCTTCTTCCTTCACAATCTGACGGTAGTTAGAGACAAAATCATATACCAGGCTTTCCTTTGTTGTTCTCAATACACAGTTATTTAGGTCTTAATGGTCACCTTCCTCCAGCATCTAAAAGGTAGAGACAAAAGCTTCTTCCTGAGAGCACTTTTCTCAACTTAGCTTCTTCGGGCTTTCCTAAAGACCCAGAGTATATTTTTCTCTCAGGATGGAGATACTCAAACTGAAAACAATTTGCAATTGTTGTGGCATTTGCCTCCCCTTAAAGGAATGGGAAGATGAGTAAGAATGCTAAGTTTTCCTTCCTCTTCCAACTTGACCTTTCTTTTGTCAGTCCTCAAGGGACCATTTTGATTAAAAATCATAGAATATATTATTCTTCCACTCTCAGACTATATCTACACACACATTTGTTTGGAAGAGAGAAAATAGGTTGAATAAAGTAAAACAACCAATTATTTTAAAAAGAAGTTTAATTCAATCAGTCAGGAAATAGTTACTTGTTCATAATAATATAATTTTCAAAATATTTCTGGATGGAATTTCACGTTGCAGCTTCCCAACCCACGTCTCCAACAAACCAATCTGAGTATGTATGCAGTGTTAAGCTTTACCATTGGGTTCTTCCTGTTACTGATGGATGCTGTTTACCATAAATAGTCTGGTAGTCTTCGAAAATGCCAATTACGTCTGTAATGTACTAAAACAAATGTCCTAGGATAGGTCTGCCACTGTTATCCTTTTTTGTTGTTCCTTTTTCCCTAAAGGAGCTTTCTCCTTCCCCCCACTTTCTCCCAAGAAAAGCTCCTTCACAAAGTAATGGAATTATCACTGTTTACCTTTGCGACAAATGCTTTTAAAGATAGTAAAGAGTATGATACTATGATACTCTATTGCCTCATGGTTTCATTCAGAGTCCTTAGAAGGAAGAAATGAAATAAGCATATATTAAGCACCTACTGTGTGTCAAGTACTGTGGTTAATGCTTTACAAATATTATCCAATTTAATTCTCACAACCCTGGGAAGTAGGTGCTATAATTTTAATCCACATTTTAGCTTAGGCAAGTCACTTAACCTCTCTGTCTGCTTTCCTTTCCACAACTGAAAATGCCACTTTCAATGGAGTTACAATCAAATTCTGCTTCAATATGTCTAACCCCAAGCAATATCAGGATACAATCACTTTGCAAATCACTGTCTGAGTTGGGGACATAGTTTGTGGTGCCATCTGCTCCTTGGAGTCATTCCCAGGAGTCCCTCCGGAGTAGCTGAACAATGGCTGAGCTCTTTTTTCTTGGCTCTGTAGTTGTCATCATGGTCTGAATAGAATTCTATGTTTCAAAAGACCGTGTAGATGTCTCCCCTTTTTCTACCACAGCTACATGTTATGCAACCTACTGTTTGCCCTGGAACCTCTGCTCTCATGGCCCTGAATTTCTGACTTCCTCACCAAGTTTCAATGGCCTCTTTCTTGCTTGTTTTGATACCCCCTCAACACAGCTCCTACATCTTCTTTCTCTTGTAAGCTCGTGGTACCCGATGGCATCTTCCACATCCACCATATCCCAAGATGCCTAGAAAAGTACCACTCCTGAACTTTCTTCAGTGAATTCTATCTCCCTCCTCTATCCCACAAGTGTAAAGAGTTGATGCTTCCCTGATATGTTTAGAGTTGAAGATCTCTTTGTCCATATTATAGTTTAAAGCAAACTTGAACCCAGATTAGATACAAGGGGTTTTTTTTTGTTTGCTTGTTTGTTCTTTCCTGTTTTGTTTAATACAATCCCAGATGGGGCAGGAACTATAAAACAGCATGAATAAGAATTGTTCCAGTAAAATAAAAGCTACGGATGGGTTATAATCTGTACTAGTGAAAGGAATATTCACATTGATGATATCATAAGTTTGATTCCTTAAAATGCTGTAGTACAAACAATAGTCACAAGCAAAAGCTTTAATAGAAATTTGAGGATGTTTCAAATATGTGCAAATATTCACCAGCAATAGTGTCTTAATTTTGAAATGCTTTAATAAGGGAAGGTTTCCTACCTATTATCTAGTTCATATTTGGATTTAAGTTATAACTAGAAATAAAAATTGGATAGGATAAAAGGTTTATTAAAATAATTAATGTCCCATGTAAAATTATATACAAGCAATGGAATATGGTAAATAGAGAACTGAATTCAGAGTTGGGAAGATCTAGGTTCAAGTGCCAGTTTTGCTGCAAACGAAAGGTGTGATCCTGGGCAAGTCAATACTACAAGCAACTCTATGAGACTAAATTGCAAAACTGTTGTAAATCTATACTGGCATAGGGAATTTCTTCACTGTGATCACCATATACACATTTCACATCACTGAAATCCCAAAAAATATCCCCACCTCCCCCCAAAAAGGGTAAGTTAAGTGGTGGTTAGATATATGAATATCTCCAAATGTTACTATGCTATATACCTTAGCATTATACTCATGTACTTAATGAGTACCCTGAGTTTCTTAATTTTTCCTGACCAAGGGGCCCCAGCATCATCTTTAAGAGAAGGCAGAGAACATGGAGGTTCAGCAATAAGATGTGGATTATACCAATGTGTTGATCTCAAACTACTCCTATTTAGTAATAATCATTTAACTTAATTCTATAGGAGGCAGCTAGGTGGCACAATGATTAGAGCACCAGCCCTGCAGTCAGGAGGACCTGAATTCAAATGTGACTCAAACACCTGACACATTTACTAGCTGTGTGATCTTGGGCAAGTCACAACCCCAATTGCCCTGTCTTCCCCCCTCCAAAAGAAAAAAAAAGAATAAACAATAATTTAATTCTATAAACATTAAATTTCTTCTACCTGCAAGGCATTGTCATAGGTCCTAAGGATATAGAGACACAAAGGAAACAGACCCTGCACTAAAGGAGCTTATGTTCTACCAGTGGATACAGCATGTCCCCACATAGGTACACTACAAGGATATTTGAAGAAAGAGGAAGCACTAACAACCAAGGAGGTCAGAAAAGATTTCAGGGAAGACTTAGCAACCGAGAACTTAGAAGCCTTAACAGAGGGTAAGGTCCAACAAATTGTGGTTTGAGAGGTACAAGTGAGAAGGAAGTATTTAATAAGAATCGAGGATAGCTCACAAAAATTCAGGGAGGTAAAAAACAGAGAATCTTGTTCAGGCAACACCTAGTGATCTGGTTTGACTGGAAGGCAGTGCTCATGAGGAGGAGGGGAATGAAATAAGAATGGACAGGTAGATAGCAGCAAGACAATGGAAGGCCTTAGATGCCCGGCTGAAGATTAGCAGCTATTTTATTCTAATGTCCATGAGAAACACAACAAGTTTTTGAGCAAGCCAATGACATAGTTAGACCTGTACCTTAGAAAGAATATCTTTTTATAGCTGTTGGTAGGTTAAATTAGAGAGGGGAAACCAGTTGAGAGGCTCCTGCAAAAACCCAGAAAAAGGTAATAGAGATTTTCCTTTTCCTTTCTACTGATTTCACATGAATACCAGTTGAAAGTATATCCACACATGAACATGCATCCTTTTTTTTTGAACCATACATTTCCCTGATGGCATACTTTGTAATAGTTCTTCTTTGAAGTTACTTATTTGTTATACATCACAGCCTGTTCACACCCACCAAGTGCCTCTGGGTGATACTCATTTTTAATTCTTCTGAGATTATACTTTTCTATGAGTCACTACCATATACCAAAAGAAGAAAAAGGGAAAAGAGCTGCAGAGTTTTAGAAAAACAAACATGCGAACTTTTTTATGTATATCAGCAGAAAAAGAAGAGCCACTGCATTGGGATTCTATTATTACAGTGCCCATATGTACTTGCAGAGGAGATAGAAAGAGAAGGAAAATGGGAAAAGCAATTGGATTAAAACAAGTGTGCATAGAGGAAATCCATACTGAAAGAACACAATTATGTAATGTGTGAGCATAGATTCACAAGGCATCTGAAGGGGAAGAAATCAAAGACATAAAAAAACCACAGACTCTATTACTGAAAGGCTTTATATACTAAAAGAAGGTGACTTAGATGATACCAACAAATAATGACTAATCTTGTTTCTCCCACGCACTATACATGTGCATGTTTGACCATACATATGTGTGTATAAATATATGTGTGTGTGTGTGTGTGTATATATAATCAGCAGTTATATAATTTACATATATTGTGAGGCTCATTTAACATGAAATAAGGATGTCAAGGATGAGAGTATTAGAGAACAGACTTTCACAAGTGACATTACTTAGTAGGTCACATCTTTACCACCACGCAAGAGACTAAAAGATATAAAGAAGCAAGATCCTACTCTGCTTATTTCTTTATTATTATTTTTTAAAGTATTTCATTAGGTAGACCAAAATGCAGTCTCAAAACCTCTCTTCCAACAAGATGCCTACTCATCAAAAGTTAAAAAATATTCAAGATTCCATGAAATATAAAAATGCAGATAACCTTGTTTGATGAAAGACTAGTCATAAATATTAAGCAAGACATTAAGATAGGGAGACACGCACTCATCAAAGGTGCTCATTACTCTCCTGGACAAAATCTGTCACAGAGCCCAAGTTGAAAAAGGGATTCCTTATGATTGATAAAGTAGTCCATATGTTCCTGTTGGTAGCTCACCTTATGCTGGTTTCATTATGCCCTAAAATGTTGCAGACATTTCTACATGAGATTACATAGATAGATGATAAAAAGAGATAAAGAAATAGGGATAGAGAGATAGAGATTGAGAAAGAGATAGATATATGATAAGGAGAGATAGAGAAAAAGATAATTATATAGAGATAACAACAGAAACATAGATATAGATAGATAGATAGATAGATAGATAGATAGATAGATAGATAGATAGATAGATAGATAGCTAGACGGATGGATGGATAGGTAATCTGATCAAGAATTCATAAGTGGAGAACAAGATAGACAGGAGGAAAAGAGTGATCTTCGTTGTCTGTGAGAAATTTCCAAAATAATTTAAAGACTTCAAACTTTTACCAAAAATAAAGATCCACTCATATTTCTAGCAATAATGGTCTACTAGTTCTATAGGTAATGCAGGTATTATTATTTCCATTTTATATTTTTGAAATCTTGGCTTAGAGCAGTTAAGTGAACGTGCCCATATTTATTCAACTAGTAGGAGTCAGAAGTGATAGTCAAATACCAGTAAAAACATTGCTATTCTCCTATACTATGCTACCTCTCTACTTAAATAATGGTGCATGCTATGGATGTAGATGTAGTTTGTCTTGAAGAAATCATTGAATTAATGGGGATTTATGAAATGCTTACTCCATGCCAGGCTCTGTCTTCTGAGAATGGAGTTTTGTGGCATGCAACTCTTGCCTTTGCCACGGCAGAAGATGATCATTTGACATCATGACAAAGTGAACATTGCCTATATCCCCCCCATAAGAACAGCTCTTTACTGCACTTTAGTAGGGGAAACAACTTCTACTGACTCTTTTTTCTTCATTTCTTTTCACCAACACATGAAGTATATATAGCTAAAAATTAAACTAAACAGTCTATGGGTGGAATAGGAGCAAATAATCATAAAACTCTTGCTATTTAGAATGATTACCTTGTCCTTGCTACGTGCTGGAAAGAGCTTCATGTTTTTCACAAGTCCCTCCAAGTAGTTCCAGATTTGTATGTTTAAGTGGCCTTGAAGACAGCATTGACAGTAGAGGGCACTTAATGCTTATAGAAGGCAAATCAATAAAGGGCATTCTCTTCGTATCATTCATCTGCATAGGGAATGGGCTGGTGTTCGAGTATTTTGAAAGGAATCAGGGTAAAGAGAATTATATGGCCTATTTGTCTTAAAACTATGGCCTTCCACTCTTTCTGTTCATATATGTGCACTTATGTGGTATAGTGGTAGATAATTTGAGAGAAAATGTGATGTGGGGAGAAAGAGCTGAGTTAGTCAGTCAATAAGCATTTATTAAGTTCTTAGCCCATGCCAGGGATTGTGCTAAGTCCTAAGGATGTAAAGAGAGGCTGAAATATGATCCCTGCCCTTAAAGAGCTCACATTCCAATGCGGGAGACAATATGCAAATAACTATGCATTTACAAGTGTAAATGGAAAGTAATATTGGAGGAAAGAAACTAACAGGGCATTTGTTTAAGGGGAAGGTAGAAGACTGGAAAAAGGCTATGTGCAGAAGGTAGGATCTGAGCTAAGCTTTGAAGGAAAACTCAGAAGTCAGGAGGCAGAGGTAAGTAGGGATAGCATTCCAGGAATGAAGGAGAGTCACCGCCAATGTATAGAGCTGGGAGGTGGAGTGTCATGTGTGAAGAATAGCAAATGGACCATTATTGATAGGTTCTAGAGTGTTAGGAGGGGAGTAAAAATACAGGAAGACTGGAAAGCTAGGAAGGAGCCAGGTTTCTAAAAACTAGCATTTACATAGAGCTTTATCCTGGGAGTTAGATGCCATTATTATCCCCATTTTACAGTTGAGGAAAATGTGGCACACAGCAGTTATTTGCCTAGAGTCACACAGCTGGTTAAGTGCTTGGGGCAGAAATTGAATTTAAATCTTCATGACTTCAAGTCCAGGTATCCATGGCACCTCCTGGCCACCTCTGTGTTTATATCCTACTTTAGACACTGACTACCTATACCACTTCAGTGAGTCACTTAATTTTTCTGGGCTTCAGTTTCATTATTTGCAAAAAGAAAATAAGTGGATGGCCTTTAATGTGTCTTTTAACTCTAAGTATATGACCCTAGGGTTCCATGATCCTATAACTTCCTAAATATGAACAAAATACTCCTATATCATAGTGGAGTTATGATTTCATCATTGTAAATATTCTCACCAACAGTACAGCTCACACCCTATCTGCCACATTAAGTGAAAAGGATTCCTTTTTAACGAAAGTACTTTAGTGTGCTGGAAAACGAACCAGGTATGTAATCTGAGGATCCGGGTTCTAATACTGATTCTACCTGTGTGATCTTAGGCCTGTTGATAGTTCTGTTTCCTCATCTGTAAAATAAGGAAGTTGGATTTGATGTCTGTGAGTTTCCTACCTGTTCTATGAAAAATAGACCAGGTGAAAGAATTTGTAGAAAATAATTGTAGCTCCTTGGAATGAAGGTAGTATAACATTTCAATGTGTTATTGGTATTTTAAGGAATTAAACATAATGAGGAAGTTGAATATTGAATGAATGAATGAAAGTTGATAACCTCCTGGTGCAGTGACTAACACAATATTAGATGCAATTAGGTGCTTAATAAATGTTTTTTGATGGTGATGATGCAGTGTCTGTCATCCCACAGTGAATCTCCTTTCTAGACTAATCAGCTCTATTGTAATAGATACAATAATTAACCTTCTTGGTGTACAATTTATGAGCAGCTCATTTTGGAAAGGAAATTCTTCACAGAAAAGTTGCGTACTGCAATGTAATGCGTTTGCTCAATTTTCCACTTCATTTCAATTATCACGCTTATTATAAGAGATGGGGTTTTCAGTTAGTAGGCTTGTTATTTTTAATTAGAAGCAAAAGTCTTAATGGAACTTGTATTTTTAGCAGCACTTACTTTCAAATGTACAAAACTTGAAACAAGTGAAACACAGGGGCACGGCATTTTTCAAAGATTGAAACCACATTATTTTCAAATCCCAGTCCAATGGAATGTTTGATTGGTGAATGTGATCATGGGATTTTCTGCTGAGGTGTAGGATATGATCAGGGAAGACCAGTACCTCTGGTGTGAGGTCTGCTGAGTCCTTTTGAGGGCTGCCTTCCACCTTTGATGTCCACCTGAACCACCTCTCACCCGCGGCTCCAAGAAGCTGTGGCATGCATAGCAGCCATACCCTGGTAAACTGTTTCAGTTAGATGAGCTAAATCAGGTTGAGGGTAACTGAGGGATCTCAAACCCAATGGTGAATTGTGCAGGGTGGAGGGTGGCAGGGAGGTGTCTGCCCCAAATGTGTGAAGACTTCCCCTGGTGGAATGGGCAGAAGAAAAAAAATTGTTCCAGTGGCCATGAAGGTAGCTGAAGCAGGTTCTGTAGAGTGCTTCGAGCTTGGTTAGACATCAAAAATAACAAGGTCATCTACTGCATCTCATGCAATCACCAATCATCTTGTCTCTGTCCTGCCATTGGACCGTGACGACTTTGTAAGAGAGAGTGAGACTGACAACTTTGTGCAACTCTACCTCACTTAAATCCAATTTATGCATGAATCAAAGACATTACCTATACCATTTTGCCATTTTTACCTATCTCAAGGTCCTGTGGCAACAGGCAAATGATGAAGCAGCAGGTGTGGATACATTGGGAGCTGTAGTCAAAACCCGGAACACAGATGGCCCAGGCCAGAGGATCATCTTCTCACTAGAAGCAGCAATGAGATTTGGCAGTCCCCTGTGTATCTGAGCAAACTTTAAGGATAATACTGCTCACTCCTTCATGTGAGGAAGGGTTTAGAAAAGGTACCCTAAAAATTGTCTGCTTACCCAACCCTGGCCTAATTACTATAGCAGAGGGACAAAAACAAGTGTGTAAAAATTTCTGCAAAGACAATTCCACCCACCATCCTTACATGGAATGCATGTACATTTATAAACAATGCAAAATCCAGTAGACCTAAAAGATAAACAGCTCTTGTTGTGAGAGAACTCAGAAGGTATCACATCCAAATAGCAGCCTTGAGTCAAACAAAGCTGGCAAATGAAGACCAACTCACTGAAGTCAGTGCTGGACAAACAATTTTCTGGAGTGGCTGGCCACAGGGAAGGGGCAGTGGGCATGCTGTGAAGCTGGTGTAGGTTTTGCAATCAAAACTAATTTAGTCAACAAGCTTGTATGCTCACTGAAAGGAGCGAATGATAGGCTTATGACAATGCATTTGCCACCTTCAGGGAAATGCCTTGCCACCATCATCAGTGTCTATGCTCCCATCATGATGAATCCTGATGAGGTCAAAGAAAAAATGTATGAAGACCTGGAGACCCTTATCATCAATGTACCAAAAGGGAACAAGTTTATAATTTTGGGTAACTTTAATGACAGAATAGGCCCAGTCTACCAGATATAGCAGGGATCCTTAGAAGGAATGGATTTGGAAAGAGCAGCAGCAATGGTCACTTACTACAGAAGACTTGTACATCTCATGACCTTCTCATCACCAACACTGCCTTCCACTTACCTAAATGCAATAAAACTTCATGAATACATCCTCACAACGAATAATGACATTTAATAGACTATATGATTATAAACAGAAGAGATAGACAGTATCTGAGAGTGATCAAGGCAATATGTGGCACAGAGTGCTGAACTGATCATAGACTTATCGTCTCCAAGCTAAATATTAACATTCAACAAAAGTCATGGCCCCAAGGCAAAAGGACTGCCAGAAGAATTAATGTCAACAGATTAGAGCACTTCTCTGAGTGGGTTCAGTTTGTTGCTACCTTGGAGGAAAAGTTGAGCTAACACACAGTTGGTAACAGTAGAGTAGAAAAGGAGTGGGCAGCTGTAATAGCAAGCAATGTGGGACTTTTTGCTGTTTTTTCTTTTGGAGTGCTTCTTAGCACTAAAGTAATTAAGTGCCTTTGATTGAGACTTTCCTTTGTTTGAACCAAGAGTCTTTGATTGAATCAAGAGTCTTTGATGACCTGCTTAAGTCACAAGAAGGCCTAAGCCACATGAGTTTGAGTCATATGGTTCTGACGCCCTCTGTGAGCTGACATGGAAGAAGTGTACATATACTGTGAGGTTAGAATTTTGCTTTGGTGGCTCACTCACTGGAAGACTGTTTGTGTGATTTGACCAGACAAGACTCTGGATAGCCATTAAGTAGCCCACCCCACAGCTTTGAAAACCCAGATGTTGGCGCTTCACTCTCTGGTAACTACGGATGTATTACTATGGAGAGATGGTTAGAAGCCCTATCTGCTGATTTGTGTTATTTGCTCTGTTTATATAATTTCTACTTGTAATTTCTGTTTATGTTTTCTCTGAAGTTCAGGGTGCTGACTTTTTCCCCTGAACTAAATGAATGATATATGTATGTTTAATTAAAGTGAGATTGTAAACCCCTTAAAGGTGCTTTCCTTAGAAATGCAGATCAAAGAACCTGTGCTAGCAGCCTTCCTGTATGTTAGTGATGGTCTTGTTGTTGGTCTTATACCTCCACAGCAGATCCTAGCAACATTGATCATACAGAAGCTTTCAGAGATTTGGTGTACGGCACTGCATTTGCTCCTCTGGGTCAGAACACTCACAAACATCAAGACTGATTTGATGAAAATAATGGGGAAATTCAAAAGCTCCTAGATGATAAACTAGAACTCCAAAAGGTTTACCAGCAGGATAGTTAATCTGTTTCTCAGAAGGCTGCATTTAATTCCATCAAAAGTAAAATACAAGCCAAGCTTGTACTTGATTCTTGGCTCAGTAAAATGGTAGACGCAATTCAGTTTTTGCTGATAGTAACAATCCAAAGAACTTTTATGATGCCTAGAAGGCTATTTATGACCTAAACCTATAGTGCCTTTCAACAACTCAGTGCTGATGGAGTCACATTGATTAGTGATAAGGTCATGATCCTCTAGAGACTGGCTGAACCCTTCCATAGTGTTCTCAACAGACCATCATCAATCAGTGCTGAAGCCATTGACCATTTACTTCAGGTTGAAGTTATTCTCTCCCTAGTTGAAGTTCCAATTTAAATGCCATCAGATTCCTTCCATGTAGCAAAGGACCTGGTGCTGATTCTATTCCAGTTGAGACTATTTTATGGAGAATTCACACAGGGAAATTGCTCATATGGGGGTCAGAAAAAGAGATACAAGAACACTCTCAAGGTCTTTCTTAAGAATTTACATGGAAGACACAAGCACAGAACTTCCCAATATGAGGTGACCACATCAGAGAAGGCATTGTGCTGTATGAACAAAGCAGAATTGAAGTCACTCAAAAGAAATGCGATATGTGCAAATTTAGAGAATCCACCCCAAATGTTCATGTGAACTATCTGTGCCTGACCTGAGGTATAGCATTCTCAGCTTGTATTGGTCTGTTTAGACACAGTCAGACATGCTGTAACTTGACTCTGACATAGTGATGACATTTTGGTCCTCTTCAAAAACGGACAACAACAAGACAGGGATTTTCTGCCAGCACTTCAACTTCAAAATGTCCAGAATCAGACTCATTATAATGCCCCTAAAACTTGCTCTTCTTTCTAACCACACTGTTACTATGGATTCAGTTTTATTCAGAAAAAAAACATATTAAGAGCCATCTATGTACAAGGTGCTGAGAATAAAAAGACCAAAAAAATATAGAATATAGTCCCTTTCCTCAGAGAGTTTGTTATTGTTGTTGTTCAGTAGTTTTAGTCATATCCTACTCTCTGTCACCCCATTTGTTTTTTTTTTTTAACAATACTGGAGTGGTTTGCCATTTCCTTCTTCAGCTCATTTAACAGATGAGGAAACTGAAGCAAACAGGGTTAAGTGACTTGCCTGGGGTCATACAGTTAGTAAGTGTCTGAGGCCAGAGTTGAACTCATGAAGAGGACTCTTTCTGACTCTAGGCTCTGTACTCTATCTACTTGTATATACTTATATGTGTGCATACTATCTCCTTAAATATAACATAAACTCCTGGAGCGTAGAAGAATTTTTATTTTAGTCTTTTTTTCTCTAGTATCTAACACAGGGTCTGGCATATAATAAGTTCTGAATAAATGCTTAAAAATTCATTGATTGACATCATCATCAATAGGGATAAAATAGACTAGCAATAAGCCCAATTAGAAAGAAATTACAAAATTATGAATGAGAAGTCAACAAGTCAAGTCATGTCAATAAGCATTTAATAATATATTAGTGGGGGGCCTCAACCTCCCACTCTCTGAACTTGATAAATCTAGCCTCAAAATAAATAAGAAAGAAGTTGAGGATATTTGAAGTTGAATAGAATTTTAGAAAAGGTAAATATGATAGATCTCTGGTGAAAACTGAATGGGGATGGAAAGGAACATACCTTATTCTCAGGGGCAAATGGCATATCTACAAAAATTGACCATATACTAGGGCATAAAAACCTCACAATCCAGTGCAGAAAGGTAGAAATAGCCAATGCATTCTTTTCAGATGATGATGCAATAAAAATTATTTCTTTTTTTCTTTTTATTTATTTAATATTTTTAGTTTTCAGCATTGATTTTCACAAGAGTTTGAATTACAAATTTTCTCCCCATTTCTACCCTCCCCCACACTCCAAGATGGCATATATTCTGATTGCCCTGTTCCCCAGTCATCCCTCCCTTCTGTTACCCCATTCCCCCCCATCCCCTTATCCCTTACTTTCTAGTAGGGCAAGTTAGATTTCCATGCCCCATTGCCAGTGTATCTTATTTCCCAATTGCGTGCAAAAACAATTTTTTTGAGCATTGGCTATTAAAAATTTGAGTTTCAAATTCTCTCCCCTCTTCCCTCCCCAACCACACACACTCCCTAAGAAGGCAAGCAATTCACCATAAGCCATATGTGTATCATTATGGAAAACCCTTCCACAATACTCATGTTGTGAAAGACTAACTATATTTTGCTCCTTCCTATCCTATCCCTCTTTGCTCATTTTTCTCCCTTGACCCTATCCCTTTTCGAAAGTGTTTGCTTTTGATTAACTCCTCCTCCTATCTGCCCTCCCTTCTATCATCCCCCCTTTTATAACTCCTTCCTCCTCTCGTGTGAGGTAAGATACCCAATTGAGTGTGTATATTATTCCTTCCTCAGGTCAAATCCAATGAGAGCAAGATTCACCCCTTCCTCCTATGTATGTATGTATATTCCCTTCAGCTACCCTAATACTGAGGTCTCATGAATCATACACATCCTCTTTCCATGTAGGAATGTAAACAAAACAGTTCAACTTTAGTAAATCCCTTGCAATTTCTTTTTCTTGTTTATCTTTTCATGCTTCTCTTGATTCTTGTGTTTGAAAGTCAAATTTTCTATCCAGCTCTGGTCTTTTCACTGAGAAAGCTTGAAAGTCCTCTATTTTATTGAAAATTCATATTTTGCCTTAGAGCATGATACTCAGTTTTTCTGGATAGGTGACTCTTGGTTTTAATCTTAGCTCCATTGAGCTCCGGAAGATCATATTCCAAGCCCTTTGATCCCTTAATGTAGAAGCTGCTAGATCCTGTGTTATTCTGTTTATGTTTCCACAATACTCAAATTATTTCTTTCTGGCTGTTTGCAGTATTTTCTCCTTGACCTGGGAGCTCTGGAATTTGTTGACAATGTTCCTAGGAGTCTTCTTTTTGGGATCTTTTCCAGAAGGTTATCAGTGGATTCTTTCAATTTCTATTTTACCCTCTGGCTCTAGAATATCAGGGCAGTTCTCCTTGATAATTTCTTGAAAGATGAAATCTAGGCTCTTTTTTTGATCACAGCTTTCAGATAGCCCAATAATTTTTAAATTATTTCTCCTGGATCTATTTTCCAGATCAGTGGTTTTTCCAGTGAGATATTTCACATTGTCTTCCATTTTTTTTCATTCCTTTGGTTCTGTTTTATAATATCTTGATTTCTCATAAAGTCACTAGCTTCTACTTGCTCCAATCTAATTTTTAAGGTAGTATTTTCTTCATTGATCTTTTGGACAGTCTTTTCCATTTGGCTAAGTCTGCCTTTCAAGGAATTCTTCTCATTGGCTTTTTGGAGCTCTTTTGACATTTTGGTTAGTCTATTTTTTAAGGTGTTACATTCTTCAGTATTTTGGGGGTCTCCTTTAGCAAGTCATTGACTTGTTTTTCATGGTTTTCTTGAATCACTCTCAATTCTCTTCCCAATTTTTCCTCTACTTTTCTAATTTGCTTTTCCAAATCCTTTTTGAGATCTTCCATGGCCTGAGACAGTTCATGTTTTTCTTGGAGGCTTTCAATGTAGGCTCTTTGACTTTGTTGACTTCTTCTGGCTGCATGTTTTGGTTTTCTTTGTCACCAAAGAAAGATTCCATAGTCTGAGTCTGAATCTGAGTCAATTTTTGCTTCCTGGCCATGTTCCCAGACAACTACTTGACCCTTGAGTTTTTCATGGGGGTATGACTGCTTGTAGAGTAGAGAGTACTTTGTCCCAGGTTTGAGGGGCTGCGCTGCTGTTTTCAGAGCTTTTTCTGTGTAGCAAGCTTTGCCACACCTGTGCTCCTCCTCCCCCAAGAACTGCCAACCCAGACCGCAACTCAAATTTGAGCAGGCTCTGCACTCCTGCTTGGATCTGCCACTTAATTCCTCCCACCCGGTGGGCCTGGGGCCAGAAGCAACTGCAGCTGTAGTTCTGTAGCTGCACCACCTCTGCAGTCCCCAGGGCAGTGGCCAAACCACGAACTCCTTTCACTCTGCCCTGCAGTTTTTTCCCACTAATCTTCTCTGTTGTCTTTGGTGTTTGTGGGTTGAGAAGTCTGGTAATTGCCACAGCTCACTGATTCAGGGTGCTAGGGCCTGTTCTGTCCGGCTCTTGGTCTGATTGGTCTGGGCGCAGCCTACACTGGGCTCTGCTCTGCTCCATTCCCAGCTCTGTGTGATAGACCTTACCCAGCGACCATCCAGGCTGTCCTGGGCTGAAGCCCTGCTTCTCTCTGCTATTTCATGGGTTTAACAGTTCTAGAATTTGTTCAGAGCCATTTTTATAGGTGTTTGGAGGGTCCTGGGGGAGAGCTTTAGGTACATCCCTGCTTTCCAGCCACCATCCTCACTCTGCCCCCCCATAAAAATTATTTCTAATAAAGTACCATGGAAAGACAGACTAAAAGTTAATTGGAAACTAAATAATCTAATCCTAAAGAATGAGTGGGTCAAAGAAAAAATCATAGAAACAATTAATAACTTCATTCAAGAGAATGACAATAATAAGGCCACATACCAAAACTTATGGGATGCAACAAAAGCAGTTCTTAGGGGAAGCTTTCTATCTCTAAATTCTCACATAAATAAAATAGAAAAAGGAGATCCACAAATTGGGCATGCAACTGAAAAAGCTAGAAAAAGAGCAAATTGAAAATCCCCAATTAAATACCGAATTAGAAATACTGAAAACCAAAGGAGAGATTAATAAAATTGAAATTGGGAAAACTATTGAAATAATAAATAAAACTAAGAGCTGGTTTTATGAAAAAACCGATAAAATTGATAAACCTTTGGTCAATTTATTTAAAAAGAAAGAAGAAAACCAAATTACCAGTATCGAGAACTAAATGGGTGAATTCACCTCCAATGAAGAAGAAATTAAAACAATAATTAGGAATTATTTTGCCCAATTGTATACCCATAAATTTGACAATCTTAGAGAAATGGAAGAATATTTACAAAACTATTAATTGTACTGGTTAACAGAAGAGGAAGAAAAATTCCTAAATAACCTCATCTCAGAAAAAGAAATTGAGCAGGTCATCAATGAACTTGCTAGGAAAAAATGTCCAGAGACAGATAGTTTTGCATGTGAATTCTATCAAATATTTAAAGAGCAATTAATTCCCATATTTTATAGACTATGTGGGAAAATAGGTGGAGTCCTACCAAATTCTTTTTATGACACAAATATGGTACTAATACCTAAACCAGTAAGAGTCAAAACAGAGAAAGAAAATTATAGACCAACTTCCCTAATGAATATTGATGCAAAAATTTTTAATAAAATATTAGCAAAAAGATTGCAGCAACTTAATATGAGAAAAATACATTATGATCAGGTAGGATTTATTCCAGGAATGCAAGGCTGGTTCAATGTTAGGAAAACTATCAGAATAATTGATCATTTCAACAACAAAACTAGCAGAAACCATATGATTATCTCAATAGATGCTGTAAAAGCCTTTGACAAAATACAACACCTATTCCTATTAGAAACACTAGAAAGCATAGGAATAAATGGACTCTTCCTTAAAATCATAAGTAGCATCTACCTAAAACCATCAGCAAGCATTATATGAAATCGAGATAAGCTAGATGTATTTCCAATAAGATCAGGGGTGAAACAAGGATGTTCATTATCACCTCTGTTATTCAATTTGGTGCTAGAAATGTTAGCTTTAGCAATAAGAAAAGAAAAAAAAACAATTGAAGGAATTAGAATAGAGAAAGAAGAAACTAAGTTATCACTCTTTGCAAATGATATGACCCTAACCAAACAAGAGAGAGAGAGAGCATTACAAAGTGCAAAATGGATAATTTTGATTATGTTAAATTGAAAAGTTTTTGTACAGACAAAGCCAATGCAACAAAGATGAGGAGGGAAGCAGAAAATTGGGATAGAATTTTTGCAACCAGTGTCTCTGACAGAAGCCTCATATCTAAAATATATAGGAAACTGAATCAAATTTATAGGAATACAAGGCACTCCCCAATTGAGAAATGGTCAAAGGATATGAACAGGCAGTTTTCAGAGGAAGAGGTTAAAGATATCTATAGTCACATGAAAAAATGCTCTAAATAATTACTGATCAGAGAAATGCAAATCAAAACACATCGTAGGTACCACATCTCTCCTGTCAGATTGGCTAACATGACAAAACAGGAAAATGTTAAATGCTGGAGAGAATGTGGGAAAATTGGAACATTGTTACATTATTAGTGGAGTTGTGAACTGATCCAGCCATCATGGAGAGCAATTTGGAACTATGCCCAAAGGACTATAAAAATGTGCATACCCTTTGACCCAGCAATACCCCTCCTAGAGCTATATCTTAAAGAGATCACACAAGTGGAAAATGGACTGGTATGTACAAAAATATTTATAGCAGCTCTTTTTGTGGTGGCAAAGAAGTGGAAATCAAGGAGATGCCCATTAATTGGGGAATGGCTAAACAAACTGTGGTATATGAACGTAGTGGAATACTACTGTGCTATAAGAAATGAGGAACAGATGAACCTCATTATAACCTGGAAAAACTTATATGAACTGATGCTGAGTGAGAGGAGCAGAACCAGGAGAACATTACACACAATTACAGACACATGGTATCTGTAAGGACTAACTTTGATAGACTTGGTTCTTCTCATCAATGCAAAGTTCAAAGACAGCTCCAAAAGATTCATGATGGAAAAAGTTATGCACATCCAGAGAAAGAATTAAGGAGTCTGAATGCAGATTGAGGCAACCTATTTGCTCTCTTTTTTTCTTCTTTTTTGGTTTTGTTTCTTCTTTCTCATGATTCATTCCATTGATTATAATTCTTCTTTATAACTTGACTATTATGTAAATAAGTTTAATGTGAAGGTATATGTAGAACCTATATCAGATTACATGCTGTTTTGGGGGCTGAGTGGGGAGGAGAGGGCGAGAGAGAGAAAATTTGGAGCTCAAAAACTTGTGGAACTGAGTGTGTAAACTAAAAATAAAAAATAAATTTAAAAAAACAAAACAGACTGGAAAGGTAGGGAGAGATCAGTTTATGAAAGGCTTTAAAAGCCAAACAGAAGATGTCATGTTTGATGCTAGAAGTAAAAGATGAAGCAGCCAGTTGACACAGTGGATAGAGCACTAGATGTTGAGTTGGGAAGACCTGGATTCAAATCTCATCTGAAACACTTATTAGCTATGTAACTATGGGCAAAACACTTAACCCTTACCTGCCTCAGTTTCCTTATCTGTAAAATGAAGATATTAATAACACCTACTGCCCAATAATATCCTTATTGTGAGCATAAAAGGAGATATCTGTAAAGTGCTTTATAAAACCTTAAAGCATTATGTAAATGCTAGCTATTATCATTAATACTCAAAATGATAATTATAAGTCACTGGAGTTTATTGAATGTGTGGGTGGGGTGGGGCATGATCAGAACTAAGATTTAGAAAGGTCACTTTAGCATTTGATTAGAGAATGAACTGGAGTAGAAGGCAGAAATTTGAGAAAGAGAGACTAACCAGAATCTACAGTAATAGTCCAGGTAATGAAGTGATGAGAGCCTGTACAGGGTGGTGGCAGTGTCAGAGGAAAGGAGTGGAGCATAAAAGAGATGTTGAGAATACAGAATTGAGAGGACTTGGCAACAACAGATTGAATAAGGATTTGAGAGAGAGTGAGAAGTTTTTTAAAGGTTGTAAACCCGGGTTACTGGAAAAGTGGCACCTTTGGCAGTAACAGAGAAGTAGGAAGAGAGAGTGTTTGAGGTTGGAAAGATAAGGAGTTTTATTTTGCACACGTTGAGTTTAAGATGTCTATCGTTCTTCCAGTTTGACTTGTCCAAGAGGTAGTAGGATATGTGAGACTGGAGGTAGGGAGAGAGGTCAGGGCTTGATAAATAGATCTAAGAATCATCTGCATAGAGATGCTAAATGAATCCTTCAGAGCTGATGAGCTTGCCAAGTCAAAGGATATAAAGGCATAAGAGAAGACCACCAAGTATGGAGCCTTGAGGGACACACATGTTTAGTGAACATGACTTGGAAGAAGCTTGAATTATGGCAATTTTGTTTTGTTGTTGTTGTTGTCTTACATTTATATAGAGCTTACTATGTGCTGACCACTACGCTGAACACTTTATAGTTATCTTATTTGATCCTCACAACAATCCTGTGAGGTAGGTGCTATTATTATCCCTATTTTTCCTGTGAGAAAATTGAGATAAACAGATTAAGTGACTTTCTCAGGGTTATACAGCTAGTAAGTGTCTGACGCCAGATTTAAATTTAGGTCTTAACTCCAGGCTCAGCATTCTATCCACTATACTAGCCACATGCCTACTCCATCTAGCTGCCCGGGCACAGTAGGCATGAGAAAAAAAGGGTAGGGAGATGGTAATGTAGAAAATATTATGAAGGCAAAATCAACAGGCCCTGATAAGGTAGGTAAGAGAGAGGGAAAACTCCATAGTTTGATGCTTAGGTGTTCGGGAGCATGATTGAGTTAGCAGCTGCAATTGGAAAGTTAGGACAAATTTTGGGGGAAAGATGACAAATTCCTCTCTTGGGCATGTCCTGTTGGTGCACCTATGGGATAAACAGATGATGATATCCTGCCAGCACTTAGAAATATGTATAGACATAAATCTATATGATATTGCATATAGTATTATATATGCCTAATATATACATAAACATTTGCATTTATATTCTATACATATATACAGAAATATGGGCAGTATAGTGCATAGGACAATAGACTTAGAGCTAATAGAGCTAAGTTCAAATTCTGCCACAGACACCAAATATCTAACTATGGTTAAATAACTTAACCTCATGCTGTAAACTAAAAACAAAAATAATAATTTTTTTTAAAAGACTAAAACCCAGTCAGAAGAGTGCTGCTGAAAACAGCTCATACAGACTTACTAGAGACAATTGTTGAATGTTCTATGCGAACGTTTATTTTTACACTTTGCAAACCTCCTACAAATCGGGGCTTAATTGTTTTGTTGATTTTTTAATTATTGCAAATAATAATATTAATAATGAGATTAAACTAAAAAGTGTCATGCTGGAAAGCCAGTTGTTAAACATTTACCAGAAAACCTCTGAGCAAAACAAATGAATGAATGAATGAATGAATAACTTAACCTCTTTGAGTGACTGGGTCCTCATAATTAAGATAGGAATGTTAATCCTTGTATTATCTATCTCAAATGATAGTTTTATAGAAATTATTTTAGAAATTATAATTTCTGCAAAAATAAGTTATTATTGTGAGCTATTTGTAGAGGCAGCATGCAATAGTATAGTTCTGGACTTGGAGTTAGAGGACTAAGTTCAAATTCCACCTCAGACATTTACTAGATGTTATTTGTATGACTCGATGTAAATCGTATAACCTCTCTGAGCCTCAGTTTCCAAATCTGTAATGTGGAAATGATGTGGAAATGTAATGTGGAAACCTTTCTTACAGGTTTATTACAAAGGCCAAATAAGATCATGTACATAATTTGCTTTACTAATCTTAAATATTAGATCTTACTCTATCAGTTTTTCCTCAAATGTTTAGTCACTAACAGTATTTAGGTAGAATGTTCTTACCTAACATGTAGACAAGGCATTTGTGGAAGAAAAACTTTATGCATTATTATTTAAACAAGAAATATTGAATATAAAATTAGATAATAGTTGTCATTTTCAAAAGGAAACCATTTTGGAATTTTTTTTCCTAAATAATTTTTTACTTAACTTTTCTAAGCGTCTAATACTAAGCCTTTGAGAATATTTTCTACTACCTACATCCAGAAGAGGATTTTCAAAAGCCCTACATCAATTTGGAGGCATAGAAATAGATCAAAATGGTGGATTAAAATCACTTACCTTATAGACTTATGAGTAGAGACAATGAAAATGAAGAGAATTCAGTTATCCTTAATATTGATTTCCTGCCTTTTGATCATCTGACTTGACCACAAAATTACCGTGTTTTCTTGAAACTATTTCTCTCAAGAAAACAAACAAACATTATGGATCTTGGGAAATGTTCTCATTACTTCCTTTTTTCTGAATTGATTACTATATGAGGACATGGTAGAGTGGCATCCCAACAAGAAGGGGTCTTGGTGTCTGCCACTGGCCTCCATGCACTGCTAAGTCTTCTCTTCTCTACATCACAGCCTCCTTACAATCCCCAGACTCCAAAGCTTAGTTTAAGGGTCTCTCAAGAGGCTGCTGAAAAAGGCTCTTTTGTTTTCCCAGATAGTCAGTCCCTCAAGGAGTGATGAGTTGCTTTCTGTAGCCTGCACCTTGGGTTCCACAAGACATGTTAGAGTAATGGTAACTCCCATTCGTGTAGCCCTTTTTGGTTTTCAAAGTGCTCGCTTATGACAATTTTGTGAAATATTATTGCTTTTTACAGAAGAGGAAACCATTTCTGAGGTGTTCAGCACCCTCAGCAGGAGTCCTAGTCATTGTCCCAGCTAGTCATTGTCCAAGGTAGAGTTCAAACCTCTCTTTCTGACTTTAAGTGCCTCAATACTTCTATTATGCCACATAGAGTTTGTGAGCTCTGTACTTGTTTAGAGCTTGTTGAGGCTGTGGAGGGCTAGAGATGAACAACAGCTTCCAGGATCCTCCAGAAATTTCTCATTGCTTAATGATTTCTCAGGGGAGAACATAGATGATGTCTAATCCCAGGGAATTCCCCTGAGTGGAATTAATCAAATTAAAACAAATTGGCTGAGCCCTTAACACATGTTCAGCGTTGTACTAGGCACTGTGGGGAACATTTACACAATGCCTGACTTAAAAAGCTACAATTGTGTTAGAGAGGAAAGACATGAACTATTTAGCTGTTCATGTAAGAACCCCTGTAACAAACTCTCAATAAATAAGCATTAATTAGGTAGCTAATATGTGCTAGACATCCTGCGGGTCACCAGGGATACAAAGACCAAACAACAAAGAAGTCCCCCAATCCAGCCACCTCAACTCCTGTTCTAATTTGCAGCAGCAGCCCCCTGTGGATCCCTAGCTTTCCCGCCATCTTTGATTATGCATTTGGGGTCCATGACTACCCAAACTCCATGGGATGTTAAAAGAAGATAGACCATTTTTATAGAAGGATCCCAGAGATCTCTGCTCCTTCACCGTTCCTCTTCGGTTTGGCTTAGTTCTGCTCAGGCTGGCCCAGCCCAGCCTAGCCTAGCCCAGCCTAGCCCAGCCTAGCCCAGCCCAGCCTAGCCCACTCCAGCTCAGCTTAGCTCAGCTCAGCTCAGTTCACCTCCTGGCTCATCCTCAAAGCAGGTTAAAGAAGAATATAATTCCCTGTGGAAACTATGGACTGCTCCGGGACCTCTCTTTCAAACTCAGGACCATTGGGATTTAGTGATATGGGAAGCTCAACAGTGGAACCCAAGTCCAAATCCAGTGATACTGACAGACTCATGGGAAGCTCAACAGTGGGACCCAAGTCCAAATCCTTAAATGATGGTTCCAATAAGGAAAATAAAGTCAGGAAGAGGACAGCCTACAGCCAAGCACAACTTAAGGAACTGCACACTTATTTCAATCAGAATGCATATCTTGATCCCTCACAGATAGGATACATATCTAGAAAACTGGGGCTCACTCACGGTCAGGTAAGAAAATGGTTCCAGAATATGAGAATGAAGAGGAAAAAACAGATGAATGTTTCAGCCCAGGAATTTCAGTTATCAAAGACATGTGACCTATCAGTAATGAACCCCAGTAGGAATCAAGATGTTGCCTAGCCCAGCGTTGCCCAGCCCGGCATTGTCCAGCCTGGTGTTACAATGAGGCAAGTTTCTTGGACAAATAACAGTACTCATGCAAATCCTGGAATTACTTCTGTCATTTACATGAACAACAACAGAAGACAGCTGAGTTCCCAAATGGCTGTTATTACCAAGCAACTATTGTTCCTACTTGTTCCAACCCTTATTTAGAGCCTCATACTTTTCAGACAAACTATGGAATGGACCAGTCCTGGAATATGTCCTCAAAAGATAACTGGCAACAGCAACAAAATAGAGGAAATTACCAAGCTGGCTTGGTTTATGACCATCCTGAAACCAACTCATTGAGTAGGGAATATACAGACTTCACTCAACTTTAATACCATCATAAACCCCAGCCATACTTTCTACCTCACTCTCCAGTCTGTTTTACCCCCATATTAATTGCTTTTTCCCTCAAGCATCCTCCTATTTGGATCCTGTTTTGAACCAGTTCAACTCTTTTCTTTTGGCACTTGAAATATTTATTTTTGTGGATTTTTTGGCAAATTATATGTAAAAACAATTTTGACATTCATTTTTTTAATTTGGAGTTCCAAATTTTCTCTCTCCATCTCCTTCACCCTCCTTGAAAAGGTAAGCAATTTAATATAGGTTATACTTATACAGTCATGCAAAACATGTTGTGAAAGAAAACCAAAAAACCCCCAAACAAAAAAAGTCTTAAAAAATATGCTTCAATCTGTCTTCAGATTCCATCCATTCTTTATCTGGGGATATTTAGCCCAGGAAATAAAGGAAAAAAAAAACCCTATGTTTCTCACCTGTTTTTTTCCCAGTTGTATTTGTATAGCTGGGCTCAAGGGGTTCCAAAACCCAACCCCGTTATTTTTTCTGCCATCTACCAGCTGGGCTGTTTTAGGAAATAAATGAGAAAAGTAGTTTCTTTTTAGATTTATCATGTAACAACATCTTTACAATTTCAATACTGTATTTAAAATTGTATTAACAAAAAAATCTTCACAATTTTATTACTGTATTTAAAACTGTATTTTAGTAAATTATGTTGTTAAAAAGAAAAAAAAGAAGACAGACCTGTGTGACCCTGGGAGCAGAGTTCACCTTATTATTTCTGCTTGTTAGTGCTATTTTGAATACCCAGAATTTCTAGGCTTCAGATTTTTCATCAGATCCCTCAATTCTTCTATGATTCCCCACAAATGCCACTCTGTGTTCTCTGAGTTTTGGTAATTGTCTGATCATTCCAGAATTTTCAAACTTCCTAGGCTTTTGATATAAAAAACTGACTTATTCCCCATTACTTCTCTTGCTATTCCCATCAGATATTCTTGCTTCCTCCTGACAGCTCAAATCTAAAACACTCAGCGTGGTCCTTTATATATACAGGCACTTAATAAATCTTTCTTGAATTTAATTCTAGGTGCTCTGGCCCTTTGAGTAAAGCATAAAAAGAAGCCTTAGTTCACAAAACTCAGTATCAGGCTCTATCCTTGCTACCTATTACCAGACCCATTGCCTACATTCTCACTATTTGTTAACTGATCTTTTGTTCTCCATTCTCTTACGCTCTGTCCCTGACCCCTGCTACTGCTATTATCTCCACTTTACAGTTGAGAAAATGGAGGCAGACAGACGTTAAGTGACTTGCCCAGGGTCACAGAGTTACTACCTGTCTGAAGTCATGTTTGAACTCATCTCCCTGACTCCAGGACAAGTACTCTTGTGTCCATTGCACCACCCAGCTGCACACAATCTGCCCCCTCACACTTATTCAGTCTTTTTGCACTTTGTTTTCCTCCACATGCTCTATGAGCTTTCTTGAAGCTCCTGGAGCTTGGTATTCTACCTCCCATCTCTATGCCTTCAACTAGCTGCCTCTAATACTGCCTCACTTCTGCCTCTTAAGTTCCCCTGCCACCTTCTAGAAATAGCTTTCCTGTCTTGCTTTCAGCTACTAATGTTTTCCCCTCCTAAGTTACCTTCCATTGACTTTGTATATATGTTATATGGACCTTGTAGTTTCCATGTTGTCTCCCCTATTAGAATGTAAAGTCCTCAATGCTAGGATTGTTTTTGCCTTTCTATGTATCCTGAGCACTTAGCACAGTGCCTGACACTTAGTAAGTGCTTAATACATGCTTGTTGATTATGTTTAAAAATGTTTCTTCTCATTCCAGTATCCCCCCCTAGCTCTCCACTTATCCTTCCTGCCTCACAAAGCTTTCTCTCAGTACTTCAGACTGCATTTATTAATATTTTCCTTCTCTAATCTCAAAGAAAGCTTTTAGTCTGTACCACATACTTCGGTGACTACATACTCACTTTATTGTTATCCAGTTGTTTCAAATGTATTAGTCCTGTGTCTCCACTTATTCTAATATGTGAGCTCTTTGAAAGCAAATGGCAAATCTTATACTTTCTTATTCTCCTCAAAGCACCTACCACAAAGCTGGGCAGAAGGAACACACTCAGTACACACATCTTCATTTGGGTTCTAGTTTATATTTATGATTTGTGCCCAAGTTTCTTTGAGAGTAGATGACAAAGGAACCAACATCTATGTGAGAGAACATTGAAAGTTCTGTCAAATATTTATAGAGTGGGAGAAACAAATGCTACATTGGTGAGGCAGTTAAATTAAGGATTGGGACGACCAAGGGAGGACTGGGGAAGATGTAACTCATATCAAAGCTTACAAAACCTGAGAAAGAATGAATGAAAAAGCACTTTTTCATTTACTAAGCTTTTCTCATTTACTAAGTAGTAGATGATATGTTATATGCTGTATATAAATTAAAAAGCAGAGAAAATCACTTTTTCAAATAGAGTAGACAACATGCATAAAGGAATGATTTTCAAAGAGGGGCACTTTGGTCCTGAAAGTAATGCTGAGAGCTATTGGGGCTATAGGCAATGGAAAATTGAATTAGACATTCCCTGCTCCCCGTGAGTAAACCTGAGCCTTGTGATACAATAGAGGTCCATGTCTGCATCTGTGGAAATCTCCATCTCTATTTTCCCTCCATTCCTGACTTTCTGTGGAAAGTAGTAGAATATATACAAAACTGGAATGTGAATTTAAGAACTTATATGCAGGCCTTTCCTACATATTCCTTTCCAAACTGCCACATGTGCCAACATTTAGCATTCCCACAGAATTCTCCTCTATTTAACTGCCATGTGGAAGCTCTTTTGAACGCTTTAATGTGAATTAAAGTGATATTATATCTGGAATAGTATATCCATTAGAGAGCTATCAACAGACTCGTACTGGAGTATTTAAATTTAAATTTTGGTTTCCATACAGTATTATCACTCTTGAATTTCTGTAGTTCCCTGAGAGCCCATCTTCCCTCCGCATCTGTCTTCTATATTTGTTAAAATACGACATTTTGGGGTTCAACTCTCAATGCTGTAGGTTCAGAATGAAGTAGAAAAGCAAGTGCTTTGTATATATGTTACCATAAGGAATCTGGTGTGTTAACTTCAGTCACTCAGCCCCTCTTATACTGTCCATCTTATTATTTCCAACCTGACTCCACTGACCTTTGCCCCTACCCCATTCCCCAGGGCTAGCTACTGCTTCAGGGCTATCCTTTGTACCACCTTAAAATCTGTTATCCCATTGATTTTTTTAATTAAATGTTTAATTAAAATCAGTCTCTTAACAAGCATTTAGGTGCTCATGATACATAGACAAAAATGAAACTTTCCCCACCCTCAATAAGCTTGCATTGTGTAAGGGGACAAAATATACGATCGTGTATGTATATACATACATATATATGTATTGTGTGTATATAAACATGTGCAAAATATATACATGGTGATGAGCTGGCAAAATATATACTTAATATTGAATTAATATTATTTCAGGTATAATTTTATTTAATACAACTAAATTTGAAATCACAAAACATTGTAACTTGTTCATTTGTTCTCTCTACATCTTTATCAGGATTTTTGTTCATCCACTCATTCTGAATTAATTTTCTTTTTATGTAGTGATATTGTGTATTCTGTTTTGATTTTCCTTTTATTCAATAAAAATCACTTTGTAAAAGTCTTTGTAGATTTCCTTGTGTTCTGCATCCTTGTTGGTCACAATAATATTATGGTTTTATATGCTAAATCATTAGTTTCCCTATTGTTGATATTTAGGTTGTTTCTAGTTTTTTATTATGTTGCAATTACCTATAATGTTTATTTCATTGTTGTTGTTCAGTCATTTCAGTCGTGTTTGATTCTTCATGACCTCCTTTGGGGGTTTCTTGGAAAAGATACTGGAGTGGTTTGACATTTCCTTCTCCAGCTCATTTTATAGATGAAGAAATTGAGGCAAACTGGGTTAAGTGACTTGCTTAGGGTCACATAGCTAGTAAGTGTCTGAAACCAAATTTGAACTCTGGAAGATGATTCTTTCTGATTCCAGGCCTGATTTATGCAACTATCTGTAATGACAATTTAGATTTGAAGCTCTTTACCACCCATTAATTGGCCATGTGACCTGCTTATGTCACAGGAAGCCCAAGTCATATGTGGTGGGAGGAACTTCCTGGCAGGAAAAGGAAGTTGTGTCAAAGAAAATGCTGTGAGAGAGAGCAGTTAGAGCTTAGGAAAAGAGCAGATGTGGTGGCTGTGCTGTGAGTGTATTTGTGGGAAGGCCCCTGCAGGGGGGAGGATGGTTTTGAGATGGCGAGGCTCCATACTGCGATGTTGTGTATTGAATTTTTTGCTGCTGTGATAGATTGGGCTTATTGGCTATGGGATCTGGTCCTCTGGTGTCTAAATAAATGTTTTACTTCTCCCTTCTATGTGGAGAATCTCATATTTTGCAATACAGACCACATAGGCATTTTGACAATTATCATCCATATTGTGCTTATTGCCTTGCTAATACAGTATCTTTGAATAGGTGGCTGTTTATTTGTGTTACATTTGTGGTATTTTAGGGGCCTCGTTAATTTTCTATTAAGCAAACCATATGAATCCCTAAAAATATATGATTTCCTATGTTTCTATTTATAAGGTCCTGCCTCTAGCACTGATGAGGAAAAAAACAGGCTACCATAGAGACTGGATATATACAGAGGCATGCTACATAACCTCAAAAGGCCCTCACTTACACTCATCAAGTCTTTGGTTGATCACTTTAGCATCCCCTGTCCCAGTATTTGGCAAGTGATCAATGCAATGGTTTTCAAAGGAAACAAACAACTCATGAAGGGCAACATATAGGACAGAAGTTGACTTTTCATTATATGTGGCACTGGTCAGAATAAGGTATAGTAAGCAGCCCATTTGACCAGGAGTCAGAAGACCCATCTTATTTCTACTTCTACTACTATAATTCTCTAGCCCTATCACCTTAAGCAAGTCCCTTAACCTCTGAATGGCTTTCCTTTACTGAAAAGTGTGGAAAAGAGCCAAAGGATGACCAGGATGATGAAAGACCTTGAGATAATACTATTTGGGGGTTGATCAAAAGGACAACAATGGTTGACCTGGCTTAGAGAAATCTGTGCTGGGGTGAGACATTGGTTTTCAAGTATTCAAAAGGTTATCTTGTGGAAAAGAGTTGAAACTTCTTATGGTTTGCCTCTGAGAGCAAAACTAGAAGCGATTAGATTAATGGAGCTCTAACAAACGTCACTTCCACAGAAAGTAGAACAAAAGGCAATATACTTAACTTGAAGAAAAAAGGCACTTAGCTGCACCTCCACTTATGGAAGACCTTTCTGACTATTAGAATACTACAGGAAAATTCTCAAATTTCCTTCGCTTAAGCAGACACAAGAATTAAGACCTCTTCACACACACATACATAGATACACATCATATCAACAATTTATCACCTACCATTCAGAAAAGTATCTGTCCAGGTGGGGCCCAGGAACTCCTAGTGACCCTGGTAATTCCAAAGGAGATCCTCAGTACTTTTGTTAAATACTTCCTCACCTGTGAACCACGCATGAAGAACATCTACTCTTCTTAAAGCAGAGAATGGATAGAAATGTGCATTTAGCCTATTCCCATAATGTCCTGCACATAGCAGACAATAAACATTCACTGTATTGAGTAAAATTGTAATTCATTCCAGCTCATATCTACTAGGTACCTCTTATATTAGGACATGAGAAACAACATCCTAATTTAATGATTAGAAGATTGTCCTTGAAGTCAGAAAGACCCAGAGTCAAGGCCTTCCTGAGACATATACTAGCTGTGTGACTATATACATGTCATTTAAGTTCTCCTGCAATTGATAATTTGTAAGATGAGAAATCACAGATGAACTGCCAATCTGCAGAACAGGAAGGTGTTTTCACACCAGAGAGTTCCCCAAACCCATGAAATCATGTTTAAAACAAATATGCCTGATTGGAAGGGAAGGCTGCTGTTAACCTGATCTGATTATGGGCAGTGCTTTACTGACCTTAGTGATCTGGCCAAACAGGAGTTTGCTAAATTACTGTCATGGGAACCTGGTGAGTTTATCCTCTCTTCACTTACTCACTCTCACCTGCCTCATCCTGGGGGGCAAACTGGTATCACTTAACACTGAAATCTTATTCATTTGTTGTCTATATTTTTATCATAGGTTTTGTCTCCAGATAAAGATGTTTATTCTTATTCCATTCCAATAGAATATTTTCTGCAAACAGTGCATCAAATTATGGAGAAAGACAAAGGAGAACATCAAGACAAATATCTTTAAACTTAACCACAAGTCTGTGTGTGCTCTCTGTCTCTGTCTCTCTCTTTGCCTCTCTCTCTCCCTCTCCCTTTCTCCCCTCTTTCTCCCTCTCTCTCCTTTCCCTGGGTCATCACTAATCATATTGATTCTTATCTTGCCACCAGACTCTGATGACTCTTGAAGAAAGAGTGAAGCTGATGACTTTGCATAGGTCTGCCTCACATAAATCTAATTCACGTGCAAGTCAAGACATCACCTTGGTGATGTCATTAGTCTTCTTTCAGAACAAAGGATGAACAATAATCTATAAGTATTAGCTTCCCTCTGGGGGCCCAACCTGCCAGTTTGAGTTGGGCAATGCTTCTATCTCTTCTCCTCCTTCTCTTTCTCTTTTTCCTTCTTCTTCTTCTTCTTCTTCTTCTTCTTCTTCTTCTTCTTCTTTTTCTACTTCTCCTTTTTCTTCTCCTCCTCCTCCTGTTCTTCTTCTTCTTCTTCTTCTTCTTCTTCTTCTTCTTCTTCTCTACTTTCTCTCTCCTCCTCTTCCTTCTCCTCCTTTGTCTTTCCTTCTTTCTTCTTCCCTCTTCCTTCTTTCTTCTTCCTTCATAACATATAGTCCCTACCACAAAAATTACAATAAATATTTTTATACACATAGCTTCTTTTTCTTTTTCTTTGATGGCTTTGGGGTATAGACTTAGCACTGGTATAGCTGGATCAAAGGGAATACAGTTTTATAGCCCTTTGGATGTAGTTCTAACTTGTTCTCCAGAATGGTTGGACAAATTCACAGCTTCACCAATAGTTTGTTAGTGTACTTATTTCCCCTCATCCCCTCTAGTCTTTCTCATTGCTATAGGTGTGAGGTAATACTTGAGAGTTGTTTTAATTTGCCTTTCTCTAATCAATAATGATTTAGAGCATTTTTATGTGACTATGATAACTTTTATTTCATCTTCTGAAAACTGCCTGTTCATATACTTTGACCATTTATCAATTGGAGAATGGCTCTTATTTTTATAGATTTGACTAAATTCCATATATATTTGAGAAAGGATACCTTTATCAGAGAAACTTGCTGTAAATTTTTTTTGATATTGTTTCATTATCTATTTTACCTTTTAGCAAAATGTAGTTTCTCTAATTGCTACCTCTCCTTTTTTATTTCAGCTGAAGCATAATAAATTCTCATACAGCTCTTTATTTTAATTCTATGTGTTTCAAGTATGCCTCTTGTAAGCAACATATTGTGGGGTGCTGGTTTCTAATCCATTTTGCTATCTGTTTCCATTTTATTGGTGAGTTCATCCCATTCACATTCATGATTACTGTGTATTTCCTTCCATACTATTTTTCTTATATTTATCCTCTCTCTTTTACCCTGTTCCTCCTCAAAAACCTGTCTTGCTTCTGACCACTGCCTTTCCTCATCTGCCTTCCATTTTATCATTAACCACCCCCCTCCCACCTGCCATGGGGCAGCTGTGTGGCACAGTGAAGAAAGTTCAGGCCTGGAGTCAGGAAGGCTACTCTTCCTGAACTCAAATCTGTCCTCAGACACTTACTTGCTCTGTAACCCTGGGAAAGTCACTTAACCCTGTTTGCCTCAATTTCTCATTTGTAAAATGACCTAGAGAAGGAAATGGCAAATCACTCCAGTATCCTTGCCAAGAAACCCCCAAATGGAAGATGACTGAAATGAAAATGACTGAAAAATGATTCAACAACAACCCCCCTCTCCCTTCATATCCCTTACTCCCTTCCCTTTCTATTTCCCTATTGGGAAGATAGATTTCTATGCCCAAATGAGGCTGTGTCTATATACAAATAATATATATCTTCTCTCTTTGAACCAATTATATAATGAGAGTGAGGTTCAACATTGTCTACTCCCCCCGCCCAATTTTTTCCATCTACTATAAAAGCTCTTCCTTGTGCCTCTTTTATGTAAATAAATTTTCCCCATTCTGCCTCTCCCTTCCCCTTTCTCCTGATACATGCTTCTTTCTAATGCTTTCATTTTTAGAGTTCAATCCAACATAATTGACTCACACCAATGTCCTTTGTCTATTTAGATTCCTTCTAACTATCCTATTAATGATAAAGTTCTTTGGAGTTGCATGTATCATCATCCCATATATGAATGTAAACAGTTTAACTTTATTGAGTCCCTTATGATTACTCTTTCATGTTAACCTTTTTATGCTTCTCTTGAGCGTTCTGTTTAAATGTCAAATTTTCTACTCAGCTTTGGTCTTTTCATCATAAATGCTCAGAAGAACACGATTTCATTAACTATCCATTTTCTCCCATGAAGGATTAGATTATACTCCTCACTGGGTAGATAATTCTTCATTGTAGTCCTAGATCCTTTGCCTTCCAGAATGTTATATTACAAGGCCTTTACTCCTTTAACATAGAAGTTGCTAAATCTTACATGATCTCGATTTCACAATATTTGAATTATTTCTTTCAGGCTTTTTGCAACATTTTCTCCTTGACCTGGAAGTTCTAGAATTTGATTGTAACATTCCTGGGAGTTTTCATTTCAGGATTTCTTTCAGCAGTGATTTGTAGAGTCTTTCCATTCCCATTTTATCCTCTAAATCTAATATATTAGGACAATTTCCTTGTTAATTTCTTGAAATATGGTATCTAGGCACTTTTTTAATCATAGCTTTCTGGTAGTTCAATAATTGTTAAATTTTCTCTCCTTGATCTATTTTCTAAGTCAGTTGTTTTTCCAATGAGATGTTTAACATTTTCTTCTATTTTTTTTTCATTTCTTTGACTTTGTTTTACTGTTTCTTGAAGTCTCATGGTGCCATTAGTTTCTATTTTCCCAATTCTAATTTTTAAGGAATTATTTTCTTCAATAAAATTTTGTGCCTCTTTATCCATTTGACCAATTCTGCTTTTTAAGAAGAGTTCTTTCATTCAGTTCATTTTTTGCCTCTTTTGCCATTACGTCAATTATGTTTCTTAAGGTACTATTTTCTTCAGTAGTTTTTGTGCATCTTTTACCAAGCTGTTCATTCTCCTTAAATAACTTCCTTGCATTACTCTCATTTCTTTTCCCAACTTTTCTTCTACCACTCTTAACTCATTTTTTAACTCTTCTAGGAATTTCTTGCTGGCTTTGGGTACAATTAGCATTTTTGAGGCCTTGCTTATAGCTGTTTTCACATTATTGTCTTCATCTAAGTTTATGTCTTGATCTTCTCTGCTACCATAGTAACTTTTTAGGTCAAATTCTTTTTTGTTGTTGTTTGCTCATTTTCCCAATCTTTTTTTTTCCCTTTGAACTTCACGTTAAAGTAGGGCTCTGTTCACCTATGGGTGGGGAGGTACTGTGCTAAGCTTCAGGCTTTTTTGTGCTGCTGTCTTCAGAACTAGTTCCAGGGTTTTGCAAGTTTCCAGTGTTCCAAGGTGGTGTTGTACTGGAAGAATTGTGGTCACTGCTCTCCTGATCTGTGCGCTGGGTCTTTACCCAGGAAAGGCCCCTGTTGTCTGGCAGCCACAAGTGCTAGCATTCCTTTTGGTCCTGAAACTATGACCATGTTTCCTATTCTCCTTCAGTCACAAGTGCTAGTGTTCCTCTCAGCCCTCTGACTATTACCAGGTGCCCTGTTCCCTTGTGACTTAACACAAGTATTCCTCTCCACCATGGAACTGCAACCCAGAACATCTCCGGGCTGAGAGCTCCTGAAACTGCTGCTACTGCTGCTAATATTGCACACTCCCCACTGGTACTCCTGAGATGTTTTAGATTGAAAAAAGTCTCACTCTGACATTTTGTTGGCTATGCTACTACAACATTTTATTTGAGGGTGTTATTTTAAAGTTGTTTGGAAGGGAAATGTTGAGAAAGTTCATCTGGATCCCAGCCCATACTCTACCATTTTGGCTCTACACCCCATTCATTCTTGTACGACAGCTGCCTAAGGTCCAGCTCTAACCATCTGACTCCCCTGCTTAGAACTTCAGCTTGTCATTTGAAGTCCTCCACAATCTGGCACCATCTTTCTTCTCTAAGTTTATCTCCTATTATTCCCTTTAATATTCTTTCAATCCCAACCAAATTAGACTTCTAAATGTTCCCCACATTCAACATTCTTCGTCATCTTTCCATGCCTTTACACAGGTGATTCCTTAGGCTCTCCTTACACCAGCCTCTCCAAATCCTTCTCTTTCTTCAGGGTTCATTGAAAGTATCACGTTATCTCTGAAATCCTTTCTGATTTCTCCAGCTGTTGTCACTTAGTCTTCAAATTATCTTGGATTTACTTGTTTCAGTGTTTTGTATCTTCCAGCCCTTAGCATGGTACCTGACAAGTACTTAATAAATGCTTGTTGTCTCAAATAGAATGGAAGCTCCTTAAGAGAAATTCCTTGTCTTTGTATCCTCACTGCCAAAAGCAGCCTTCCCCATTGTGGGTACTTCATAAATGTGTTTTCAAGTGAACATATATGTATAGGTATGTATGTATGTATGTATGTATTTTGACTTTTATATCAACATTATGAGGTAGACCACTCTAATAGTATTTAATCACCATTTTATAGAACAAGAAACTAAGACTCAGAGAGGTAAAAACTCTGCCCAAGATCACAGATTTGGCATAGGAATTCACCATATGAGTTAAAATTCTATTCTTTTTATTTTTACCAAGTTTGAAGATAGTATAGCATTTGGGCACCTTGGATACCTACTTATCATTTCTCCAAGTCATGAGCACAGTGTAAATGTACTAACTTTTGGGGGAATATTTGGGAATTGGCCATAACTGATAAATGAAAACCAACATGCAGAGAGGAAGGAAGGAAGGAAGGAAGGAAGGAAGGAAGGAAGGAAGGAAGGAAGGAAGGAAGGAAGGAAGGAAGGAAGGAAGGAAGGAAGGAAGGAAAGAACTGTTTTAATCACTATTTTCTATTCTATATGTATTTCATTGACTTTAATAAGAGCTTTAGGGTTTCTTGGTAACTCTAATAACACACATTTTTATAGTGCTTTAGGGTCTCAAAGCACTTTCCTCCCAAAACACTTTGATAGTTAACTATTATTATTCGTTATCCTGCCGATGAGGAAACAGTCTCTGAGAAGTCAATTTGTCTATAGTCATACAACTAGTTAGCACCAATATTCAAACTCACATCTTTTCTGATGCCTGGTACAGCACTCTCTCTCCACCATGCTGCTGTACTATTCCCTTCTCATTCCTGGATCAGGATATGTTAGCCTCTTTTATAGTGGCTTAGGAAACATGAGATTGCACAAAGAATTTCAAGCTTTCATTCAACAAATGTGCCCAGAATGAGCAATACTTTATTACCAGTTATGAGGGAGATGAGACGATAAATAAGATCTCTTCAAATATCTTACTTTCTGATGGTCGGTTATCACGTACAAATACAAATACAAAGAACACCAAAATTAGGACCTGATAAATTAATAAGAAAATCACAAAATATTATTGGATTGGATGAGATGGATATCATTTCAAATTTTAATAAAAGCTTTATGGAGAAGGTGGCTCCAGAGCTGGAATTAGTTAATATGGCAATAGAGGTGGTTTGTGTAAAGAACTAAGAACATTAACATTAATTTAATGCATTATTATTACATGTAACATATTGTTATTCACTATATTATATTTGAGATAAGCTCAAGAGCGTGAAAGTATAGGACCTGTTGGCTTTCTTGACCAAAGTAAAATGAATGTTGGAGTATATTATCCTTATACTCCCATCCAACTCCCAATCTATGATGCTGTGTCTATGATTTAAGCTTTTGTACTTGTTTTTTATAAAATGCATGTTGGTTGATTAACTTCCTGTTTATCCAAATTAATTTCTTTGGACTCCTCCCCTCTTTCCTCCTCCTTCCTGTTTATGTAATTAGAACTTCGTTTTTAGGAGCATGCTTATGCCATTCAGCTGATTTTCCCTGGAGAACCTTCAACCAAATGATTCTACCTCTACTTCCTCCAAATTGGAATGGCTTTCCCCTTCTAATCTTTCACAAACTATCAGCAGACATAAGTACTCACTTCTAAGGTTCTTGGGCTTTCTACTTAGACAACCAGTTCCTCTTTATTAGTCAATTAGTCAGAACCAGGCCAAGATCATCAATTTCCCTCGTCAATTCCACCAACTTTTAAAGAATAAAATACATATGAAGGCAAGTCACAAAGTTATCAACCAAGTACTTAACCTTAAGCAGAAAACATATTTTAATAGGTATTTAGATAATGGGGCACCTAGGTGCCACAGTGGATATAGTGCTAGGCCTGGAGTCAGGGGGACGTAAGTTCAAAACCAGCCTCAGACATTCACTAGCTGTATGACCCTGAGTGAGTCACTTCACCTGTTTGCCTCAATTTTCTTGTTTGCAAAACAAGGATAATAATAGCACCAAACTCTGAGGGTTGTTGTGAGGACCAAATGAGGTAATAATTGTAAAGCGCTTAGCACGGTGCCTGGCACATAGTAGGCACTATACCAATGTTGGCAATTATTAATATTAATTGAAGTCATCCATTATTAGAGCCACACCATCTTTATCATCCACACTAGAATTCAGCATATTGTTCTTCCTTTGAAAAAGGAAGGGAAGCTAAGTGACTTGCCTAAGTTAAGTAACCCTGGGCAAGTTATTTAACCTGGGTCCTCCTTGAGTTTCTCAGTTGAAAAATGGGGATAATAATAGCATTTACCTCACAGAGTTATTGGGGGATAAAATGAGATTATATTTATAAAGTGCCTAACTCAGAGAACTGGATTAGTGAATGCCTGTTCCCTTCTCCTGCACACATACAAACGTATGGGCACACACACACACACGCGCGTGCACACCTTCTGTCTGGAAATTCTGAAGTATATCCCACAATATTGTCTTCAATTTACCCTACTTTGACCCTTACTCAGTTACTATCCATCACGTTTCCCCTTCCTATCAGTGTACCTCCCACCTACAGTTCCTGGATTTCCTCTCAGGATTATATCTTCTAGTGATACATTTTAATTCCACAACACTTTTGAACTAATCTTTTCTGTTGTAACATGATATGGTAGTGAGTCACGTTGCACCAAATCTCTGTAATGCCCAAGCCCTGTAAAGTCAAATGTATAACTAATTTGCTTTGTTCATTACCTATATTTTGTGACTTTGCATATAGATGTCTAAAGTCATAGGTGTTATTGCTGGCTTCTTGGGTACTGACTCCTGTGAATGACTGAGCTTCTTAATAATCATTCTTCTTCCTGTGCTATACTTGCTATATTCCACAGTATAAGGGTAATCAGATTCATGTCATAGTTTTTCCCCCATCCTCTTAAATCTCTAGGCAAATGTTTTTTGCTTGTTTGGTTTTTTCCTCAATCAACTTTAGATTCACTCCATCCTTGGACAAGATCTATCTATTTCTGTATCATATGACTTGATTCGGGTCTTAAAGTTCTAGGGTTGTCACCATTTTCTTAAGCAGCTGTGTTTTTTTTTATCATGAAAGCTTTCTTTTCTGCATCCCATACTTTTATTCAACAGTACAAATAGAATTAGCACTGGTGCCTTTAAGGTCTTCATGACCCCTAGAAATACTTTCTAGGTTCCTCCTGGAAGTACAATTTCTTACCCATACACCTCACAATTAGTTGTGTAGGGATTATGAAATTCACAAATTTTACAAGGCTCTCTATGAAGTCCCAAATGCATGCCCTAAAAATACAGGATAAATCTCTTCTGTTTATGTCAAGTTGAATGAATGTGTCTTGTACATGGGTTTGAAAATGAAATCGACTTCATGCAAAATCAACTACAAAGTGAAAAAATAATGGATCGAGAGCAGTTCAGCAGAAGCTATTTAGCATTTTAGTGGACTATGAATTCAAGAAATCAATAGTGTGATTTAGCAGCACCCCCACCCCTGCCACCAAAACAAATGTGACCTTAACCTATGCTAACAGAGTCAAAATGGTGAGATGTGTGGAGATGATAGGCCCACTCTACTCTTCAATGGTCAGCCCATATTGGTAGTGCTAAGTGCAGTTCTAGGAGCTCCTTTTAAGAAAACAACTTCCATAATCTGATTATCATCCAGAGTAGGGCAACTAGGATAGCTGACTGATTGACAAAGAAGGCAAGGGACATTATTAATAAAAACATCTTTATTGGAATTGAAATAATTGTAGTAACTCACAAGATCTATCTGAATGTCTCTCTATCTATCTATCTACCTCTCTATCATTTATCTATCATCTATCTATCATGATTCTGAATATAGCTAGGTCTGTATCAGTATGAATGAGATGGTAAGCTTCTTGAAGTCAGTCTTCCCCAGCAGTGCTTGGCACATAGTAGGCACTTAATAAATGTTAATTAGTTGATTGATTGACCTGTAATAGTAGCTATGTTTGAATTCACATTGCATATTTTCAGAGCTATAATTGATTAACATAGTTAGGTAATTATAACTTCAAGTAGTGGAAATTTGAATATATGTATGATCTCTTCAGGAGATTTCTTATTTACACTAATTGAGACTTAACTATAGTTATTTTTTCAGTGTATATGCTTTATGTATGTTGTTGTTCCACGATTTCAGTTATGTGTGACTCTTCATGACCCCATTTGGGGTTTTCTTGGCAAAGATGCTGAAATGGCTTGCCATTTCCTCCCCCAACTCATTTTGAAGATGAAGAAATTTAGGCAAAAAGAGTTAAGTGACTTGCCCAAATTCACACAGCTAGTGTCAGAGGTCAAATTTGCACTCAGGAATATGAGTCTCTATGTATACTTTATATGTGCACATATATGTATGTATGCATGCATGCACATATACATATATGTGCATTACATATATACCTATATTGGTATGTGTTATACATATATGTGCTTGGATATATGAGTATATGTATGTATACATGTACACATATGTATATATGTATATATACACATACACAAACTTTAGGGCAGCTAGCTGGCTCAGTGGATAGAGCACTGATCCTGGAGTCAGGAAAACTCATCTTTCTGAGTTTAGATCTGGCCTCAAACACTTACTAAACTGTGTGACTCTGGGTGAGTCACTTAGCTCTGTTTGCCTCATTTTCCTCATCTGTAAAATGAACTGGAGAAAGAAATGGCAAACCTCTCCAGTATCTTTGCCAAAAAAACCTCAAATGGAGTCACAAAGAGTTGGACACAAATGAACAATATGTATGTGTGTACATGCATGTATGTATGCACGTATGTGTGCACGTATATATTGTAATCTATTAAATATATGTAAACATAGATATATGTAATATAGATATAAAGTTTTAAAAAGATCTCATACTATGAGTGAAGGTTATAAAGGTATAGTCTAGACAGATGTTGCACATAAACACTTGATCAGTTGAATCCTTTGTTTCATCTTATCTGGTAGTGTGTATTTATCTTATGTAATAATCTCAATTTCTTATTCCCAATCTTGATTGTAAGGTCCACAGAATTCCATATTCTAAGGTCATCATATGCATTGCATGATGAGGCATCAGAAGAAAATATCTGTGATAGCATCACAACTGGTGATCTGTAATCAGTTTTGAGTGTTGCTTTCAAACCTTCCTTTTTTTTCTAACAGGTTCCCTGACTCTGACTACACAGTATGTCCAAGATTCCAAAATGGGGTTTGTGATCAATGCAATATATTCCATGGCATACGGTCTTCACAACATGCAGACAGCACTCTGCCCAGGGTACGCTGGGCTCTGCGATGCTATGAAACCAATTGATGGACGAAAACTTCTCGACTCTCTGATGAAAACAAACTTCACTGGGGTTTCTGGAGATACAATCCTCTTTGATGAGAATGGAGACTCTCCAGGAAGGTATCATTATAGTTATTCTGTATATTATGGAACTTTAATAACCATTGCAGGGTGATTATATGAGGGATATAGCTTGGGTTGTCCTCAGGCTCCTTACTTCCTCAAGGCAGCTGTTGGCGCAGTAGATAGAATACTGACAACCAGTCAGAAAGACCTAAGTTCAAATCCAGCCTCAGACACTAGTTGGGTGTCCTTGGGCAATTTACTTAGCCTCTTTTTTCCTCAATGTCTTCAACCGTAATATAGAAATAATAACACCTACCTCACAGGGTTGTAGTGGGGATCAAATGAGATAACATTTGTAATAGCACTTAACACATTGCCTGGAACGTATTTGCACTATATAAATACCTATTCCCTTCTTCCTCTTGCTCTTCCAACCCTCCCTGCCCTCATTAACACTACCCATTAGGAAGTGTTCAAGGAAGGGATAAGGAGAACCAATATCACCTTCATCATTTTTGAGAAAAGGATTAAAATGAATGCCCAAAATGTGGCTTGACGATCATATACAAATTTCAGTTATCCAGGCCTAGACCTGAGTCCACATAATCATGAAGAATGAAGAGCCGGCTTTATCATTTCTTGGCAAGCATTTGGTATTTTGTTCAAAATTTTTATTTCTCTTCTTCAGATTTGGAGCTATTCTGAGCACAGGAGGAATCACATTTCTTGCAGTCCCAAAGATAGGGCTAAAGTAGTGACATACTGTTTGTTCTTCCTGTCATGTGTTAGAAGGCATATTTTTATTGCATTATCTTTCAGATGACACACTGTCACCTTGGTTGAGGACTAAATTACTATTTCTCCTATACTTTTCACCTTTCATCATTTACACAGAGATCCTGAGAAATATGAAATTGTATATGATTATAGGTCAGCTACTGGGGACCCAGGAGATACCTAAACACTTGCCAAAACAGACTTCAAACCACCCCCCCACCTCCTCTTTCTCCCTATTATGTGTGTATGTGTAGAAAGAAACAGGTCAAGGGAAAAGGTGTGTTTGAGAGAGTGAGAGATTGTGAGACTTATCTCTTACAATCAAAAATGGTTCTACAGATTAACAAGTAGTCACCTAACCTCTGCTTAAATATTCTCAGTGACAGGAAACTCACACTCTCACAAGATGCCATTCTATTGTTGAGCAACTTTGTGCAAATATGAAAAGGACAAAAGTAAGGGAAGTTCCAGGGTGAAAAACAATTGCTTACACCAATACAGATTACAACCCTTCTATGAGTTAGCACGTAAGTCCTAGGGAATGGATTAAAGCATATTACAGCTCATAATATTTTTAAAAAGTAAACCAAATAATGTACTTTTCCATCATTATGGCTATGGAGAGAATGTTAAACCAAACAAATAATGGAGTTTAGATAATTTTAGTTTGCTTAAATTTACAATTGTTTCCATACCTAGGAGTGGGATCTCTGGGTCAAATGGTATGGATATCTTCTTAGCGTAATGCTACATCACTTTCTAGAATTGCACCCAACTGGATGTAGCTGTAGTCAAGACTCTCATAACTATAATATTCTAAAGAGGTATTTTGTTTATGTTTTTTTCTGTTTCTAACAGTACCAATATAAGGTTCTCAACATATTTACAGAGACTGGCTTTAGGGTGTAAACAAATGAATACCATTTGGATTTCTCCACTTCATTATCCTGAGAGGCCCTCATCAAGCACTAAACTTTGGGGCCCATGAATAAATGCCTAAAATGCCTATTATACAACCTAATTCTGGACACACAAAAATTACAGACACTCAAACACATAGAGAAGAAAACGTAGAGCATCTGTGTGCACACGTGATCATACAAACATTGTGATAAAGAGAAATACATAGAAAAAGAGAAAGAAAGGAGAGAAAGGTGGGAGAATTAAAGATATTGATTAGCTCTACACAAGTGTAAAGCTCTCTTCAAAGAACACATCGTACCTTGTGGAAATGCATCTTTGACTTTTGCCAAAGTTCTGAAAAGCAAAGACAGAATTCATTTACTAATATTACTGTTTTTCAAAGAGAAAACAGTCCCCTAACTTATTCTCCCTTAATAGTGAAAAGAACTGTCCGTTAGTATGTAGAACTCCTACTGTGAGAATTCCTTTCACCAATGAAATTATAACTGTCTATGACAGTAGAAATGTACTTTTTTGAGGCAAAGAGAAGTTAAGTGACAAGTCTAATGTCACAGTTTCTAGAAGGACTAGAATTAAGAAGGACCAAGCTCTGCCAATGGACACAGTGAAATCTTTTATCCATAAAGATAATAGAGCTAGCAAGATATTTTTTTTATTTTGAAATAAAACATTTTGTATCACTTGATAAGCCTTACCCTTCTAGTATTAATTGTCATAGGTAAAATTTGGATGCATGTCTTCTCCGTTCCATATCTAGGATTCTATCCACTATATTATGCTGCTTCTTTATGAAAATAAAATAAACAGAAAACCTCATGAATATTTATTTTGTTATAAATATCATTTATATTCATTTTAAAATGGTATTGTCCATTAAGGATGTCTTTGAGGTGATGAAACGTATTATGACTCACAATGAACAGAGTACTACCATGCTTACAGAAGATTCTCCCTAATACATAACCCTAACAATTACACGTCCTTGCTATAATAAATACTCTTGGATTTTTAACAACTTTTATGATTGATTTTAAGAACATTATGATTGAGTCAGTGAAGGAAGTCAGAGAAGATAAAGGCAGAAAATGAGATGTGGGATAGAAAAGGACCCTGAGGTAGACAGAGAAGCACAATAGTACATACACAGTGCCATATCAGTCAACAGTCAGTCAGAAAGCATTTATCCAGCATGTGTTATTGTGCCAGGTACTGTCTCAGGGATGTGCAATACAGATATAAAAATGAAACAGTCCCTGGCCTCAAGAAGTTTGTATGTCTCTAGAGAAGACAGTATGTACATAAGTAAGAATATGAAAAATATATGCAAGGTACTACCCTCCTAAAATGTTACCCATATCATAAGACAATGGGGTGACATGTGCACTTCATTCATAGTTCTCTTTCAGTCTTATATAGCTGGCACTCCTAAATTTGAGATCTCATCATAGAATCTTACATCTATACAGGGTCTCACACGTCATTTGGTCTGATACACCAGACTAAGGAAAATTTTGTCTTTTTCTTTGTTTTCTGGGTTATTATTTCTGTGATATTATGAATATCCCAGGTGAAAGAATAGTTTATGGGATCAAAGAATTTGAGCCAGAAGGGACATTAGAGATCACCTAGTCCAAGCCTCTAGCTTTACAAATGAGGAAACTGGATACCAAAGAGATTAAATGACTTGCCTAAAAACACACACAACCAGTAAGTGTCAAAGGTAGGATTTGAACTCTGGCCCACATATGTGAAATCTAGTTCTCATTCAATTTCATATGCTACTTTATTAATCTCTATCATATTGGTATTTCTTACCTAACCTTTACCTTTAAATCAAAGCCTTAGACTTTAAAGCACTATATAAATGTGAATTATTAATATTCTATAGACAAATCTGCCTTATTCTAGTAATAAAAATTTCTATCCCTTGAAGGTTCATATTAATAATGATAATAATTTAATGATCCAGAATAGAATAGTGCATTTGCTATCAAATAAAATAATTGAAATAATTAACATAGTTTAAAAGAATATAGAACTCTATATTGATGCCATTTTAAATGTTGCTGTCATTTCCCAAAGAGTACTTCTTCATCCCTAGATTTATTCTCCTGTTAAGAAAGATAAACTTCATCAAAGACCCTGTAGACATCTGCACAAGTGAATAGGAACGTTGATTCAGACCTTGAAGGGACACAAGAGGAGATCTATTTCATTGCCTTCCATTTTAGTTGAGGAAATTATTGCACAATTAAGTGATTCTCACAAGGTCACATATATATGTAATAACTGACATAGGCAGAATTTGAACCCAGCCCCTGTGACTCCAGAGCCTGTGCTCTTTCAATCATATAACACTACCACCCCGTTTTTGTAGCATTCAAATAAAAGAAATGTTATTGTATTTGTTCATATATGGGAAATGAAACAAGAAAATGAAAAGAATTTCCAACTTGCAAGAACCCTAATGATACTTATTTAGACAATTTGGGAAGATACCCAAGTCACCCTCTTTTAAGCAATGCTGGTTTTCTTCTCTATAATAAGAATAATTATAACTCTTTTCTTTTGTATACTTCAAGACTAGTCTGAAATAATGAAAGGGATGAATTATAGAACATTCTAAAATAGAAATGCAGTTGTCTTTTTCTTTAATAAAGCTCCAGATGAAGTACCATAACCCAATAACATACATGACAATTTTCAACAAGCTTTCACACACATTTTTATTTAGGAGCCTTATAATATCAATGGGATTTAAGCAAAATGAAGATTATGGCACGCATGGTCCAGTGTTTTATATTTTGCTTTTTTTCTCCCTCCAATATCAATCACATATGAGGATGTTAACACTGTCCTCATTTCATATAGTTTTCAAGGTGCCTGGGACCTCAGAGGGAAATGAGGATCAGGGGATGGGGGAGGGGGTAGGGGATGATTTTTTCTAAATTTTCATAGGTAGCAGGCAGAATGCCTGGAATCTGAAACCATGTTCTTTTCTCTACCTAATGCTACTTTTATGTTTTCAGTTTCATGTATGAGCTGAAAGTCATCACAGAGTAGTAAGATATGTCACGTGTGATATGCAGAAGTAAAGGCTTGTCCAACCATCTGTAGAGCGTTATATGAAGTATGGCCAGTTCCAAAGTCACAGATGTGAGACCTGATGAAATAATAAGATTGTTGCTGATGGCTCTCTCAGCCAAATAATCACTTTCTTGTTCCAAAGGTATGAAATCATGAATTTCAAGGAAATGGGAAACAACTATTTCGATTACATCAATGTGGGCAGCTGGGACAATGGTGAATTGAAAATGGATGACGATGAAGTATGGCCCAAGAAGAGTGCCATCATTAGATCTGTGTGCAGTGACCCATGTGAGAAAGGACAGATCAAGGTAAATAGTGTTCCAAGTGCTACGGTTTGCAACTGAAATATCTAACTTTCTTAAATTTATTTATTTGCATTATAATTTTCAATTTCCTTGAAGGCAGAGGTTTTTTCTTTTTACTTGTTTCAAAACTGTCTACAATGCCTAGTGTCAAATTCTACAAAAAAAACACTCTTCTCCATCCGCCCACTTCTCCCTCTTCCCTCCCTGCCTTTCCTTCCCTCCTTCCTTCCTTGCTTCCTTCCTTCCTTTCTTCTTTCTTTTCTCTTAGTAATTTTGTTGACTGACTGATTAATAATTATAATAATAGCTAGCATTTACATAGTAAAGTTTACAGTGTGCTTTATAAACATCTCATTTATTCTTACAACAATCCTGAGAAGTAAATGCTATTATTATCCTGATTTTACAGGTGAGGAAACTGAGGTAGATAAAAGTTAAATGATTTGCCCAGGATCACGCAAGCAAAGTAAATGTTTGAGGTTGGATTTGAACTCAGGTTTTCCTGACTTCAGGTCCAGCAGTCTCTCCACTTTACCACCTAGCTGCCAAAGGGGAGAATGTTACTATTTCTAATCAACTCCAGTGAACCACTGTGAGAAAGTCACTGCCTGGGAGTAAGTTATTCGTATTTGGAAGCTGTGCTCAATCATTTTTTCAGTGAACTTACCTTTCTTTTACAATAAGCAATGTAGTATAATGGAAGGAATGCTGGCCTTGGAGTTAGGAAGGCTCAGTTTCAAATTCTACACTTGACAGTCTCTAACTGTGTGACCATGAGTAATTCACTTATCATCTCTGAGTTTCAAGCACCCCTCCGATCCTATAAGTCATAAGCCAAAAGATGGATGGCAAATTGCCTTGGAGGACAGAGTTCTCATACAGATGAGATCACTACTCATTGAGATATCTCAACAAGGTTAGAAACTGTCAGAGACACAAAGGGAAAAAAAACCACAGAAGATATTGTATCTTCTTCCAAAGCCTAGGATGAGGGTGTTAAAAAAATCATAATCATAAGGCAACATGACACCATAAGATAAGTACAAAATGCTGTGGGAGTTTCCAAAAGATGCTTCTGCCTGAGAGGGATAAAGGAGCATTTCAGAGAGGAGGGGGCATTTGGGCTAAACTTTTAAGGAGAGGTAAGATTCTTCAAGGTCAAAGACTAGAGGGAAGGAAACCAGGTGGAAGGAACAAGAAGAGCAAAAACATAGTGATGATGGGAGCACATCAAATGTTTGTGCAATGAGTAGGTTAGTTAGGTTACAGAGAGTAGAGGAACTCAACTGACCAGTTGTTTGACCTTTATAATGGCAAAGATCTTCTGAGAGTCATTTCACTCAGTCTTGCTATATACAGTTTTCTTATTATTAAATCCCAAAGAAACTGACGTTGTCTTTTAAGAATTATTATTCGATTAGCAATCCATCTAAACTAGAAGGTTTTAACCTTTTTTGTCATGGTCCTTTTTGACAATCTGTTGAAATCAATGGACCCCTTCTTGCAGTAATATTTTTAAATGCATACAATAAAATGTATATGATTACAAAGTAAACCAATTATACACACAGTTATAAAAAAAATTTAAGATTATCAGCCTTGTGTTAAAAACCCCCGAATTAAAGCACATTTCTCCATCATTTACTTTAAACGGTAACTGATTACGTTTGTTTAAGAAGAGTTTAGGGCCATAACTGAAATCCTGCTGCAAGAAAAATACCTTCTGTCCTCACTGCTGCCAGGATAGAATAGGTGGCAGATGGATTGGCAGCCCTGAAAAGAATGGGAATGTCTATGAAAAGGACTTAGCACCACCTTTTCAATTCAACATGAGTGTGGAGCAGGATGTAACAGGGGAAAATCATATATATATATATATATATACATATAGGTATTTATATATTTGTGTAAGAGTGTATATGTATATATGAAACAAATCCATTCTGAAGAATGAGAACATACTATGTTGTCACCATCAGTTCAAAAATACACTGCAGGATCCCAATTGTTCCTGAGAAAGAGTATGAACTAATTTTGATCTTTATTTTTCTGTTCATGTTCATGAGCCAATGCAAATTGAACAGTAGGGGGCCAATGGATTTCCAGGAAAGGAAGTGGCTGCCTTTGTTTTCCAGGCATGCTGAGACTCTGGGGGAAGGAACCCCTCATTATTGGAAATATCACCATTCATGTTGCTTCAGTGGCTGTAATGGCTAAAATACTGTTTTTCTTTTTGGAAGTGATTTTCATCCAGGACTGTCACCACTGAATTTTGTTGAAGTTTTCCTGGAAACAAAACTCCTAGATTTTATCAGCTAACCCACTAAATAGGTAATGGTATGTGATGAAAAAATAGAAATGGAATAGGGAACAAGGACCTTGAGACCAACATAAAAGAAAACCAGTCTTGGGCTTTGGTTTTATATGCAGATGAAGAGGACAAATAAGGCAATGACTACATTTGGATACTTTAGATGCCCAAAAGTCACCTTCTGTCCCCCGGTAAAGTTTGGCCTAACTCATTTGAATGAATATCTCTATTCTGCAGTCACAAAGTATAAAAGCTGGATGGGATCTTAGAATTCATTTAATCCTCATGTATACAAAGCCAAAGTGGCCAGCTCATGGCCCCTCAGCAAGTTTGAGAAAAGTTGCCTTGCACATTGTAACAACAATGTTACTTGCAGCCACTGTGGCTGTGTAAGGCCAATAACATCAGCACACAGGAGGGCTACTGGTGCAGTTTCTATGATCTGCTTTTCCAAGGAAAGCAACTTTAAGGAGGTTACAATCTCACTTTAATCAAACACACATATATCATTCACTTAGTTCAGGGGAAAAAGTCAGCACCCTGAACTTCAGAGAAGGCACAAACAGAAATTACAAGCAGAAATTATATAAACAGAGCAAATGATGTGAATCGACAGACAGGCTTCTAGCTGTCTGACCAAGAAAATACATACGTAGTTACCATAGAGAGCAGCACCAACCTCTGAGTTTTCAAAGTTGCAGGACTACTTAACGGCTACCCAAAGTCTCCATACCAACACTCTTCCAATGTGTGAGCCCCAAGCAAAATGCGAACCTCAGAGTACATGTACACTTCTTCAGGGTCAAAGGGCATCATAACCATGTGACTCAAACCCATGTGACCTAGACCTTCCTGTGACTTAAGCAGGTCACCAAAGACTCTTGATTCAATCAAAGACTCTTGATTGAAACATAGGCAAGACTCAAAGGCATTTGATTGCTTTAATGTTGAGAAGCACTCCAAAACAAAAAACAACAAAAAGTTTCACCCTGTTTGTCATTACATCTATTAATATACTTACTATATTAAATATGTACATACTCTGTGTTTTACATATTATGTGATTATCACATATATTTGGTTCATGTGGTTATAATGCATATAAGAACTGTGATAAGAATTTCAAAATAATTTCATTTTGCTTGTTTCCTTTCCACTTATTTGAATACATGTTAGTACCCCTGAAATGTCAGTGTATATATGTGTACATGTATATGCAGATACACGTATGTAGTTCTGATTCAGGTGCCAAATTGTTTTAATTATTTTGGTTGCTTCCAGAAAAAATAAATTAGCTAATACAGGCCTGGAAGCCTGATGTGGCTTTTTACAGCACTTCTAGCCAAGCGAAGCCATGATGAGCGGTTCAAGTGATTAACTGAATCATACACACATGTGCATGCACACACACACACACACACACACACACACACACACATACACATTTTCCATAAAAAAGTGGAAACAAGGATATTTTTAGAATGAAACTCCTAAACAAGGGTTCTTTCTTTCTAATAGTTACAGAACCATGACTATGAATGTTTGTTCTTGAGGAACCTAGAATATAACTTAAGAAAAGAAGTCTAATCTAGGACATGAAAAAGTTCTATGCCGCTGCTGAAGAGACAGGAAGGGATGAGAAAAAGAATGGGCTAGTGTTTAAAGGTACAGCCATTGGAGAGGAGGAAAAGTACCCCAGCATATTGCATACGGCTTCCCCTTAGGGTATTTTTGTAACCTCTAATTTTGTCACAAAATTTGGTCAAAATGCTAGCTTCCTGATCCCTGAAGAGTGATAGATTATTTTTAGTGATGGACTGATTCATTTGGGACCATTCCTGATATAAGCAGGCTGAGCTTTCTGAGTAAAACTCTTTGAGTACAGGAAAAGGGCTAAATTTTTTATTTCATCAATATAAGAACTTCCTAGATGAAGAAACGCCCTCTACTAACGTAGGTTGGCTCTATCTCTACAGCTTATCATCTTAGCAATATGCTTAGGACTCTGAGAGTTTAAGCGGCTTTCCCAGTACTACTCAATATGTGTCCAGGTGAAATTTGAAGGTCTTCCTAGCTACAAGGCTAGGTCTCTATCCATTGTTCTAGGCTCCATCTCCAGGAAGAGATTCCATGTTATATATTTGAAAATTATAGTCCCTGAAGTCAATGTAAACTAAATGTACCTCTTAGTTATCCAACAGAAAAAGGGAGAAAATCCAGAGTTCGATAACCCAAAATAACGAATGATCCAATCAGTCATTTACTTTTAGACCTGAGACTTTTCAAGAAGGCTTTTTGAAAGCACAAAAGCAGTTTGTAGTGGTGCGTAGGGTACTGGGATTAATATCAAGAAGACTTGGGTTCAAATCCTTCATCTGATACTCATTAGTTGGGCAATGAACTTAGCTCCTGTTTATCAGGCAGTTCCCTAGCACTTATCTACTGAGCTGTAGACCCTGTGTTGGTGGTAGGAGGTCTAAACTTATGCAAATCAGGTATAGAAATCAAATGTTCTTGATTTAGTGATGTATTTCTTACAAGTCTTATTCATGATTTTCTTAAAATGTGTTATGTATATCACTTGAGAATGAAAAAATGTTGGAGATCAGGAAACCAATGGACTCAGTAGAATAATATTTGTTTGCATTTAACGCATAAAATAAAATGCACAAAATTACAAAGAAACCAACTATATTGAAATGCTGTTATTAAGTACTTTTTAAAATAAGTACACAGACTCCAGGTTAGGAAATACTGGCTTAGAAATCTCTTTATTAAGAGGAGGGAGCCCACTTAATAAAGGAGATAAAAACAGTGTCATAGACCATCTACAGAGTACTTAATCAAAAATTGTCAACGAATTTGTATATAAGTAGATAAGCTAGCATTCACTCTTCCCCCAAAGGACTGTTCCAAGGCTTCATCCTAGTATAGATGTCACTCTTGAGTCCTTGAAGGCTATGTGATCTGAAAGCTCTGACAGGGTGCACCAAGCTATAAGGTGTTTGAGTATAACATGACAAGGAACAGTATGACCATTACCCAGAAACCGGTATAACTGGTTTCAAGAAAACCCAGGGAGTTCATCCTCAGAAGGCTGGGCCCCAGATGATGAATATTTTGGCCATAACAACTCATGGAGGCTTTCTACTAATCTATAGGTGTCATTGCCCTGTACACGAGTCCTGCATCACCAGCTGTGCCTATTGGACATTTCAAACTGGGTGTCCTGGAGATATCTCAAACTCAACCTGGTCTAAATAAAACTCATTATCTATCTTTCCCCACAAACCTGTTTCTGTCAGGAACACCTCCATCCTTCTAGTCACCTAGGATTGTGACCTCAGTGTCAAACTTGACTCCTCCCTGTCCTTTAGCCCTCATATCTAAATAGTTGCCAGATCTTGCTATTTTTACCCTTACAACATCCAGCCCCTTCTCATTACTCTCAGAGCCACCATTTTATATCAAGTTCTCCTCATCTGTCATCCAAATTATTTCAATATCTTCCCAATATCTTCAATATCTCCCTGCTTCAAGTCTCTTCCCTCCCTCAAGTCTATATTCTTCTTCCCCATAGTTGCCGAAGTGATTTTTTTCCCCTAAAGTGCAGACATGGCCACATCATTCCCCTACAAAATCCAGGGATTCCTTATTTCCTCTGGAATGCAATACAAATTACTCTATTTGACTTTCGAAGTCCTGTTTAACCAGTCGCCCAAGCTAAGTTTCTAGTCTGACCTTCCTGTCCTCTCCTATTGGGTCAATTAGGCCTTTTTCTCTGTTTCTCACACACAACACGACCATCTCTTATCTTCATGCCTTTGAATTGGTCTCTCCTCAGTCCTGGAGTGAACTTTCTCCTTCACTTTGATGTATAAATCCCTTACTTCCTTCCAGACTAAACTCAAACATTCCCTTTTACACGAAAACTTCCCTAATCCCCCTATCTGCTGAGGATAATCTCTCCTTGGACATCACCTCACATTTAATTGGTGCATATTCTACATATGCTTAAAAATGGGAATGTTGTCTTCCCTAACAGAATGTAAGATCCTTAAGAAGAGGTCCTATTTCATATTCCCAGTGCTAAGCACAGAGTATGTCCTAAATAGATGTTTATTGAATGGTTGATTGATGGGGTTTTGTGTTGTGCAATGTTCAAGGAAATGCCATGCCAATGGGCTTCAAATGCCTTTGGGGGTTTTAAAGTATATTCGTATGCACAAATATCAGTTGAGTAAATCTAATTATGCTATTAAATATTCATTTTAGGTGATCCGAAAGGGAGAAGTCAGCTGCTGTTGGACCTGTACTCCATGCAAAGAGAATGAGTTTGTTTTTGATGAATACACATGCAAGGCATGCCAGCTTGGCTCCTGGCCCACTGAAGATCTTACAGGTAAACAAATGGTGATGTCACAATATGCAAGATTGTCTTCCAAATGAAATCAACAGGGAAATGCCATATGGCACAGACGGCAGCTGATTGTATCAACAGTGGACTTCAAATCATTTTCTCTTGCTCAAGTAATAGGGATGAAAAAATGAATTTCTTGGGTTTGGAGAGTGCCTGGATCTTGGATTCACATAGATCATAGGATGTTAGGTTCACAGGATTATAAATTGAGAAGAAGAACCCTAAAATTAAGCAATCCAATCTCCTCTAATTTCACATATAGCACTCCCTCTGGGCTTTTACCAATTTGGCACTCACAGGTTTTACAATAGGTTGATAGTGAAGTGATTACACTTATATTTAAAGGACCTTCTTTGGGGACACATTCATAAAACAATGTCTCATAAGCTTCTACCAGTGTACTTACTTTTAATAGTTATGCAATAGCCACAGCTAAGGGGCAGCTAGGTAGTGCAGTGGATAGAGTTCTGGGGCTAGAGTCAGAAAAACCTGAATTCAAATTCAGCCTCCAACACTTACTAGCTATGTGACCCTGGGCAGATCACTTAATCCTGTTTGCCTCAGTTTCCTCATCTGTAAAATAAGCTGGAGAAGGAAATGGCAAACCACTCTGAACAATAACAATAACCACAGTTTCCTCAAAACAAAGTCATTTGCTAAGATGGCCCCTCGTGGGGCCACACATTCCCACTAATATACCCAGTTTCAGTGGGAAAAGTAGGTGCTGGTAGTAAAGAACACAAGTAGGCAACACATAGGGCCAACAGCAATTCACATCTCCCAAACCACAAGGTCCTCATGGTCTTCGTCTTAATAACAGTATCCTCACATTCAACATCCCACAACCCATCTCCCACATTCCCAACCCACTCAACCAGCATATGTCTCTGCTGGGAAGGTTGCTTAGCTGGGCTTCCTATGTTTCCTCCTCTCAACAGCTCGACTTTGATCCCCAAGGTTAGTTTTCCTTTGAATCCATAGTGAATCAAAAGGCATACTCTGAGTGGCTTCTCTGCTGCCAGAGGGTGATGCTCCTTGAAGCTGCTTCTTACACCCGGTTCCCTATGTCTGTGTCTCTAGTAGATACCCTATGGAATGTCATGGTTAGTTGATGGAGGTTGTGGAGGAGGGACAGAATCTGAGTAGTTTGCCTCTCAGATAGTCTGAAATCTCTGAAGATTTTTGAGAGGCTAGGAAGGTTTTCTGCCCCACCTGTTGCCCCACCCGCCCATCTCTGGTTGTTCTATTCCAAGCCATTTTGGCCGAGCTCCAAAAGATGAATTGCATTCCGATGAGGAAAGGGAGGCCCAAAGAGATTGAGTGACTTACACAAGGTCTCATAGCTAGTAAGTGACAGAGATGAGATTCAGATTCAAGTCCTCTTGACTCCAAATCAGCTCTTTCCACTGCATTGTACATTTTGGTGCAAAGCCCTGTTTGCTGCTTGTGTGCCTCTCAAAAATCTTCAGAGATTTCAGACTTTATCTGAGGGGCAAACTACTCAGATTCTCTCCCTCCTCCACAACCTCCATCAACTAACCATGACATTCCATAGAGTAGCTACTAGAGACACAGACATAGGGACCAGATGCCTCTGATTAATGAATGTACCACATAATGCTGCTATAAAGCAGAACTGTTTGCTTTCTTCATAGCACTCAATTCTACGACGCTGTATGTGACACTATAGTGCTTCAGAGATGGCCATTTCTAACTTGGCTGGGGCTGAAACTGAAGGTTTTTTTGTTTCGTTTTTCCTTTAGCAGTCCCATTTTATCCATAACTAAACCTGGCTTAGACTGAAAATCATTTACTTCCATTTATTAATTCATTTTTCATTCATTTCATAAGCATTTATTAAGTACCTTTGATTCATTTAACAAGTGTTTATTAAATAGGCAGATAAGTGGGAAAAGCTACTGTTTTTGAAGAGCAGAAAAAGCTTAGGGCATGAAATCAGGAAAACCTGAGTTCAAATTCTGCCTTAGACACTCTTTATCTGTGTGACCCTAGACAAATCACTTAATCTCTCTATGCCTTGGTTTCCTCACCTGTAAACTGGTTATAATAACATCACCTACCTTCCACAGTTCTTCTAAAGATCAAATGAGTTAACATACGTAAAGGGCTTTATAAATCTTAAAGCACTTTATAAATACTAGCTGCTTTCACTATCATTATTATTATTATTAATCTCCTCTCTATGCCAGTCAGTATGTTTAGGGCTGGAATTAAAAATACCAAAATAAGGTAATCCCTGCCTTCAAGGAGCCTATATTTTATTCAGGTTAAGCAAAATGTTCCAATATGCCAACATAAAAGTACAGTTAGTTCTACTTTAACACAACATGTGCATTTCTAAAATTCACTGTGCTATGTAAAATCTTAAAATAAAAACCGCAGGACTTACGGAGAAAATGGAATTGGGGCACAACACTCAAAAACTTCATCAGGGACACATAAAAAAATGGGAAAAAGAAGAGACAAAAGATAGGAACCTAATAAAATGGTAGCACAGATTTACACATGTTGAAAGGTTAAAAAAATACATAAATGAGTGACAGCATCATAGGGCTCTGTCTGCTGCTCGTCCTATGCCCAGGTTTTCATAGAATGAGAGGGCAGCCTAGATGGGCTGCGACTCCAGGAAGAAGGGCTGTGGCTGAAGATGAGGAGGTAGGGTGATGTTTGTGGGCCCAAACTGGACCAGCCTTGCCTGCCCACACATCCTACTGGACAAGAAGACATGGCACTTTTACTTGAAAAACAAAACAAAACTGAAGTTTGCTTGTGCAAGTGGGTTCGGCAGGGTTGCAGCCTTAGGAGAAATGGTACAGTTTCCTGCATTCTTACTGTTTTTCAAGGACAAAAATCCCACATAAGCCGACTCAAAATTCTTGTTGTACTCAAATTGCTCCCTGATATACCAATTGTATTAGAGCAAATTTATATGTTCGAAACCAGCATTAAATCAGAACTTACTATAAAAAGAAAATTCATACTAGATAAATACAACCTGCTTCAGGTGGAGATAAGGGCAGAATGCTTGAGAGGTCTTAGGGTCCTATCTCTAGACTCGGGAAGGTAAATGATTAACCACCTATAACAAATGGTTTCCTAGACTCACTGGCCTGAGCTTTCACTACTTCAGTGGAGAAAACTTTCATTATTTCAATAAAGGTTCTGAAAGACTCCATTTCCACTGGGATTTGTTTATAATAGCTAACTAGCATGTATATACCACTTTAAGATTTGCAAAGCATTCACAAATATTGTCTCATTTTATCTTCACAACAATCTTAGAAGTTAGGGCATATTATTATGCCCATTTTATAGTTGAGGAAACCGAGGTTCCTCAAGAGACTAAGTGACTTGCCTAGAGGGCAAGTATCTGAGGTCAAATTTTCACTCAGGTCCTTTTCACTCTAGTTCCAGCATTCTATCCACTTTACCACCTAGTTATTTATGCCTAGGTGTTATACAAGTGTACAGCGTTTTATGGTGAGGTTACAGGTTGTTAATTTTATAATTTATAAATCAAATATTTAGAGTTAAAAGAAACCTTAGACTCCTGATACACTGCTGATGAGAGTGTAGACTGGTATAAAGACTTTGGAGAAAAATATGACAATATATAAAAAAGCAACATACCTTTTGACCCCAGCAATTTCATTACTAGGATTTTACCTTTAAAATATCATAAAAAGGGGGGAAAGGATGTATCAGTATAGAATATTTATTTGTAATAACAAAAAACTGTAAACAAGCTATGAGTCCACTGACTAGAAATGGCTGAGAAAGTTATGGTATACTAATGTACTAGATAGGATATTATGGTGCTGTAAAATTAAATAGATGTGGCAATATAGGACCTATATGCAAAGTAAGAGCAGTAGAATAGCAATGACAAATACATCATCTACACCTTAACTGCTAATATTTAAAACGCTTTAAGTGCTTAACATGCATTATCCCATTTGATATAATCTATGATTTTTTTTCTTCCAAGAGTAGAAGATAAAAGTACCAGAAACTGACATGAACTTGGAAAGGGATGTTGAATAAGTTGCAGTCTTGTTTATTTGATATCTGTTCATTTGTTCAGTTAAAGGTTCTATGTGAGATTTTATTCTTTATTTTTATATTTATTTGTGTTGTTTATGGTTTAAGTTTATAATAAAATATTTCTAAAGAAATAAAAATATAACAGTACTATATAAAAAAGAAAAATAAAAGAAGCTTTAGATATCATTTGGATCATGCCCGTCATTTTGCAGAGAAGGTGATTAACTGGACCGAGATCACACAAAAAAGTGATTGACAGAGCCTAAATTTGAACCAAACTGCCCCAAACCCCAGTATCTTATAATGAAATTCTTACAGCTAACAGCAAAAATCATTGATTAGGCATCTCTGATGTGCGAGGCACAAGGGATACAAAAACAAAATATTCTACAGTCCTTTCTCATCAAGGGAGCAGCATCTCACAGCATGGTTCCTCTAAGGGGAAGATCAAAAGCCAAAGGATACTACAGAAACAGCAGTCTTCGGTAGTCTGACAGGCAACATTTCCCAATCACCAAAAGCACGTGCTGGGCTCTGGTAGTATGCTTAGGATGATTCCCAGAACTTTGGATGGCTGAAGAAATCATGCTAGGCAGGCTAAACTGTGTAATTCTCTCAAGCACCCTAAACCAATGAGACCCCTGACTACTAAAGTAGACTATTTCATTACAAGAGACATCACTGTCTTAGTCCTGCTAGAGTTTAAATGATTACCAACAAGAACAAAATAACCAAATTTGAATAGTGCTTTAAGGATTGAAAAGTACTGCATTGTGCTATCTATCTGATTTCAGTATTGACTGAATGCTCACTTTGGGCCCAGTGAGTTACCTACAAAATGTTTCCTTTAAGGATAGGGAAGAATCATGTCTGTCGTGGGCACTATTCTCTTCTCTTTCTTTATGATTTCACCTGGTGATCTCATTAACTCCCAAGGTTTCAGCTATCATCTGGATGCAGATAACTTTCAAATCTACCCATCCAGCCCTAACCTCTCTCTTGACCTCCAGTCTCACATGTTCAACTGGCAAATACATTCCTCAGACTGGATGTCCTATAAAACAGACATCTTAAAGTCAACCAACACTAAACCCATTAACTTCCCCCCAAATCTTCTCCACTTCTTAATTTCCATATTACTGTTGAGGGTAACACCATCTTCTCAGGCACCTAGGCTCAAAGCCAAGGTATCTTATATAGGTCCACTTACTCTCTCTTGCTTCCCATATAGAATCAGTGGTCATATCCTTTCACTTCTACTTTTTGTTATATCTCCCCTATATGCCCCTTTCTTTTGTCCATGACCACTACCTTGGCGAAGACTCACATCACCTCACACCAAGACAACTTCCAAAACCGGTGGTTTTTCAACCCGCCCCAATTCACTTCCCCCACCATTCCATCCTACACTCAGCTATCAAATTGGTCTCTCTACAGTACAGTTCCGACCATATTACACACACCCCACCCCCTTTAATAAACTCCAGTGCCTCACAATTGCCTTCAGGATCAATAAAAAAACCTCTGTTTGGCTTTTAAAGTCCTTCAAAAGATGGCCTTTTCTAACTTTTCATTCTTCTTATGTCTTTCTCCCCTTTTTTCTCCCTTCCCTTGCTCTGAGATCCAATGACACTGGCCTCCTTACTTTGTCTTGCACCAGATTCTCCCCCAACTTCATGCATTTTCAATGGCCACCCCCCATGTGTAAAGCACTCTCCATTTATCTCCACCTCCTAATAGAAGACAATGTGAAGTATCTCTCTGGAGAAACAACTAATCTTGTAATCATAGTACTTTTCTTGTGAGATTATCTACAATGTTTCCTGCGTAGATCATGTATGCACATAACTGCTTTCATGTTGTTCCCTGCCTCCTCTCCAACTTATTGTCTTAGAGATTTGCCTAGAGCAATGGTGTCCAACTCATATTGAAATGGGGGCCACTAAACTGTATGTAAGGATTCCTGCAGGTTGCTTATAACCTGTGTCTATGTTTTATTGTATTCTATTTATTTCATTGGGCAGCTAGTGGTACAGTGGATAGACCTCCAGGCCTGGAGTCAGGAAGACACCTCTTTCTGAGTTCAAATTTGACTCAGACACTTACTAGCTGTGGGACCCTGGGCAAGTGGCTTAACCCTGTTTGCCTCAGTTTCCTCATCTGTAAAATGAGCTAGAGAAGGAAATGGCAAAACACTGCAGTACGTTTGCCAAGAAAACCCCAAGCTTCAGGGGTTTTGTGCAGCTGTTTTCAGAGATGCTTCTAGGGATCTGTAAGTTTTCAGTTCTTCCAAGTTGGTATGATTTACTACTCTCTTGGCCTGTGCTCTGGTCTGTGAGAGATCATAAGCACTCTTTTCTGCCCTGGAACCATGAAGAGAGTCCCACCAACACAATGGCTGCAAGCCCTGGTGTGCTAGTCCTCCTTCTTGCTCTGGAAGTGCCACCTGGGACTGTGACCCAGATCCAAGTATGGGCAAAGCAACAGAGTCCTGCATCAGTGCGAGCAGAGAGACCTCTATAATCTCTTTCTGACCATTTGTTAGGCTCCTTTACCATCTGTGAGCTGAAAGCTCCAGAAGGAGGCCCTGCCACTGCTGATTCACTGGCTCCCAAGACCTGCTTCTGGTTTGCTGAAGTTTGGTCTGCGCAGGCAGCCAGCCCTGGACTGTGCTCCACTCTCCCTGGTGCAACAGATCTTTCCTGCGGACCTTCTCCGCTGTCTTTGGCTGGAAAATTATTTCACTCCATCTTTGTGTGGGTTCTGCTGCTTCAAGAATTGTTTTATGGCATTATTTAAAGATATTTGGAGGGTTTTGGGGGTAAAGATAGGCTAGTCCCTGCCTTTCTCTGCCATCTTGGCCCCGCCCCTTTTTTCTTTTTCTTAAAAAACAACAAACCATCTTAACTTTGCTCTAGTATTGTCATGTGTTCTCCTTAGACCCCAGAGATCTGTGCCATAAAACATATTAAGGAAAATTTTATCCTGAAAAAAATGTTAAGGATATGTGGTACCAGTCGACCAAGCCAACAACAAAAGAGCTTCAAAATGGTCTCTGTAGGAAACTTTGTTTTGATGAAGCTTTTGTGTTTCTATGTGTCCCCTAGGAAGAATTAGAGGTAAAATGTTTTCCCAATTAGAGAAGAGAACTAACTTGTTGCAGTTAAAACTCTTTAGGATTATCCATTTAAAAGCATCAAAATGTCTGCCAGTCCAGCAGTTTTAGCCTTCATCTAATTGATGGTGAGGCAATGTATACATACATATATATATATATATATATATATATATATGTGTATATATATATATATATATAGTCAATACAGAACTGGCTTAGGAGAACTGGGCTCAAGTCTTTCCTCTGCCACATACTAGCAACAGAATCTTATGAAAGTGACTTAATCTATCAGTACCCCTAGAACACTGACAAAGACTCACAGATTGCTGTTCATCCTTCATTCTCAAAGGGGACCAATGACATCAGCAGGGTGATACCATGACTTGTAAGTGAATTGGACTTAAGTAAGGCAGGACTGTACAAAGTCACCAACCTCACTCTCTCCTCCAGAGTCATCAGAGTCCAGTGGCAAGCTAGAGTTCAGGACAACAGACTATGAATTGCTAAAGAGGTGCTCGTCTGCCTTGGTAGAAAAAGTCCTTACAGGCATCTGTGTGGTACGGTGGATGGAGCACTGGGCCTAGAGTCAGGAGTCCTGGAATTCAAATCTTGCCTCAGATGCTTATGAGCTGTGTGATCCTGGGGAAGTGTTTCAACAATTCGGCTAGCAGCTACCGTGGGGGTGAAAAACCAACACAAGCGCAACAACAAGAACACTGCAAACCCAGGTTCTTTTGATCTGCTTTACTAAGGAAAGCAACGTTACTTTAATCCAGCATACAATTATCATTCACTTAGCTCCGGGGGGGAAAAGCCAGCACCCTGAACTTCAGAGCAAATACAAACGAATTACAAACATCAACAGACAGACCTTGTCTAATTCAAATCTCAATGCATAGTTACCAGAGTTTAACAAAGTCCAAACATCTGGATTTACTAGCTGGAGGGCTCTTAACTACAGCTGCCCAGAGTCTCCACATCAGTACTTCACCAAGAGTGAGAACCCTAAGCAAATAGCTCTGTTCTCTCTTTTTATAGTTTCAGATATCATCAAACGTCATCTGAGTCACCAGAACTTAGGTGCCTACTATTGGCTCTGGTCTTAGCAACTCCCCTTAGGACCCTGAAGGCTTTATGCACACATGGGCTTAGCATCTAGTAATTAGGGCTTTGGGCCTGGGGCTTTGCACCTAGTAAGACTCAATTAAAGACACCCAACTTAATTGATATTACAGGAAGTCACTCAATTTTTACATACCTCAGTTTCCACAACTGTAAAATGGGTAAATTATTTGTAGTCTAGGTAATATTTGTAAAAGTGCTTAGCACAGTGTCAGGAATATAGTAGGTATTTAACAAATGCTTTATTGCCTTCCCTTGCCAAGGACTTCCTATAAAGATGAACTCAGGTCCAATTAAAATATAATCAAAGTGATACTAAGTTTTCTTTATAACAATAACTAGCCCACTTGCTCAGCTATTTTCCTCCTACTTTGAGATCTTTAAGCCAAGTCATTATCAAAGAAGGAAATATTTGTCTCCTTGTTAGAGAGGAAGGGAACAAGCATTTATTAGGTACCTACTATGTGCCAGGCACTGTATTAAGCCATTTATAAACACTGTCTCATTTGATCCTCATAACATCTCTGTGACATAGGTGCTATTGTCATCCCTATTTTACAGTTGTGGAAACTGAGATAGATAAACGTTAGGGTGACTTGCCTAAGGCCACACAGCTAGTAAGTTTTTAGGACTAGATTTTAACTGCAGTCCTCCTGATTCTAGCCAGACCTAGTGTTTTATCCACTGTATTATCTAGTTACTTAATTAGTATATGGAAAGTGCTTTTCAAAGCAAAATACTTTATAAATTTCAGTTATGATAATGAAAAGCATTTAATTTTTATCTCTGTTTTGCCAAGATCGAATCATCATATATTTATGTATATACATACATATGACCATGAAAAAATGTTAAGGCTAGGTAGTACAGGTCAACCAATCTATCAACAAAGTACGTTCAAAACGGTCTCTGTAGAAGACAGTGTGTGTGCACATATATGTGTGCACATATAAGCCCACATATGTGTGTACATATGTATGTATGTAGCAAAGCTGGTCTTATGAGAACTCAGATTCCCCACTGGGTCCACACTTAAAGCCTTTTGCCACTTTGCCACAATTTGCTTTTTTCTGGTATTTTGTTGGTCTATGAGAACTCAGGATTCTGGGAAGAAATGAGTAATTTAGTGGAGCTATATGAAAGGTATTTATGGATGTATGTGTGTGGAAATACATCCGTGCACTTAATTTCTATATATATACATGTATATGTATATTATATAGCTCTATGATTCTTAAAGGGTATATCTTCACACTAATGTGAGTAAGGTTTTTTTAGACATGCTAAGAAATTCTGCTCAACATGTAGCCATTTAAAATTTCATAAATGATCAACCACTCTTATTGGCCAACCGCATAAGTTCAGTTCCTTTTGATCTTATAATTAATGTCATGGCTGTTTCGGAGCTCAAACAAAATAAAAGGCCCTCCTGAACCTACAGAGGTTACAATGCTTGATTTCAAAACGAGCCCCTTCCCCCACTCTTCCTTTTCCTCCTCACACCTCAGGTTTTCACATCCCCTTCCCCTCAACATCCCTCAGTCTCTCTCCCCCACTGCAGTCTGTTGTCTGTTCTTACCAGCTGGCCTTTGGGGAAGATCACAATGATAGCTTGCTAATAAGACCCAGCTTTTATATACGGCTTTAAAGTTTGCAAAATGCGTTATATATATTATGGGGTTTTTTTGATCCTCACAATGCCTTTATCAAGTAGGTGCTATTTTGATCCTCAGTTTTAGAGATGAAGAAACTAAGAAAGGAATTAAGTGGAATATTGAAGGTCACACAACTAGTGAGGCTCTGAGGTGATGTTCTGAATTAGGGTTTCCTGAAAACACATCCAGCACTATATCCCCCAAGACATGAAGCTGCCTCTATCTTTGGAAGAAGGTCATGAGCCCTGAGAAAGCAAAGGGAGAGGGAGAAGGAAAGGAGAAGGAGAGGAGGGTCTGGAGCCTCACCTAACCGGGAAACTTTCTCTGTTATAAAATTAAATGCTCAGTGCAATGAGATTTCTTAGGGTAAAGAAAACTGTTCTGTGATCAGAAATCTTTGAGGACCACTGAATTAGGGTGTGTGTGTGTGTGTGTAGAGGCAGCTGGTGACACAGAGAATAGAGCACTGGGCTTGGTGTCAGAAAGTGTTGTCATTTTTAGTTGCATCCTTCATGACCCCATTTGGAGTTTTCTTGGCAAAGACAATGGACTGGTTTGCCATTTCCTTCTCCAGCTCATTTTACAGATTCAGAAAATGAGACAAACAGGGTTAAGTGACTTGCCCAGGGTCACACAGCTAGTAAATGTCTGAGGCCAGATTTGAACTCAGGAAGATTAGTCTTCATGACTCTTCCTCTGGCTTTATCCACTATACCAAAGCTAGTCTCCAACGCTTACTAGCTGTGTGAGCCTGTGCAAGTAACTTAACCTGTCTCAGCCTCAGTTTCTTCAACTGTAAAAGAGAGATAATAATAGTACCTACCTCCTGGGTTGTTGTAAAGATCAAATGAAATAATAATTGTACAGTGCTTAGCACAGTGCCTGACATATAATAGGTATATAAATGTTGCTTCCTTTCCTTCTTCCTCCCTAGGCAAATCTAAAGGTATGTTTATGTAGTGCTTTTGCTTAGAAAACATTGTTCAGAGCATCATAGATTCACAGATTCAGAATTCAATGGAACCCTGGGGTCAATCTAGCCCAAGCTGCTCATTTTACAGGTGAGAAATTTGAGGCTTAAGCAGGTTATGTAATTTAGCCAAGGTCACAAAGGTAGTAAATATTATACAGGCATACTTTGGTGATATTGTGGCTTGGGCTCCGGAACATTGCAGTAAAGTGAGAAACACGAAGTCTTTGGTTTCCTGATGTATATAAAAATTGTGTTTGCACTATACCACAGTCTATTAAGTGTGCAATAGAATTATGTCTGAAAAAGTGCACACCTTATTTTTAAAAGACTTTATTGCTAAAAAAAAGTGCTAACCATCATCTGAGTTTCCAGCCACTTATAACTGTTTTGCCGGCAGAGGGTCTTGCCTCAATGTTGATGCTGCTGACAGAGCAGGGCAGTGGTTGCTGAAGGCTGCAGTGACTATAGCAATTTCTTGAAATAAGACAATGAAATTTTCCATATCGATTCACTCTTCTTTCACTTGAATACTTAGAGGCCATTGTGGGGCTATTAATTGACCTAATCTCAATATTGTTGTGTCTCAGGGAATAGGGAATTGTTGTGATAAGATGAGTAACATAAGTTATTCCATGAGAGAGGGGAGAATGGTCAGTTGGTAGATCAGTCAAAATATACACAACATTTATCAATCAAGTTCTCTGTCTTACATGGGCGAGGTTCATGGTACACCCAAACAATTACACTAGTAACATCAAAGGTCATTGATCACAGGTCACCGTAGCAGATATAATAGTAATGAAAAAAAGCTTGAAATATTGAAAGAATTACCAAAATGCGACACAGAGACATGATGTGAGCATATGCTGTTGGAAAAATGGTGTGTACAGACTTGCTCTACACAATTTGTAACCTTCAATTTGTTTTTCAAAAAAGCAATATCAGGGAAGTGCAATAAAATGAGGTACACCTGGATAACATATAATTAAATTTGTTCCTCACAACAACCTTGTGAGGTGGATCACACAAGTAGTATGCCCATTTTAGAAATTAAGAAACAGAGGTTCAGAAAGACTGAATGACATTCTCAGGGACACACAGGTGAAAAGTAGAAATGGCCCTTGAAATCTGAATGCAAGACCTCTTCTTTTTCCATATTTTATGTCAGGTTTTTCTAGAACTTTTTCCCCACTGATAGTGGTCTATATATGTACGTGCAAGTGTATCTTAATTTTTTTAGTGGCAAATCAAAAGTCCTTTCTTCCCTGGGCTCACCTGATTGGAATATGTAAGGTCTAGAGAGCCAACACTTCTTCAAAACAGCACTCTCTGACTCACCTGTGGCTCAAAGGCTTTGCTCCTAATGAGCATCTCCATCCCTTCCTTCCTGCTGCATGTCTGCCAGGCATCCGTTGACAGCAATCTTTCCTCAGCACCCATAGTGAGAGCACATCGCTCAAGGCTGTGCACCCATGAATGCCTCAGATGTTTTCTTTTGCCTTCCTAGTTGGTTTGTCTTGTCCCTACATCAGCTCATTACACAGCTCCTGCTTAAGGGCCTTTTGCTTAACCTAATTACGTATGGGATTTGGGCCTTCGTTAGGGTTTTTGCTTGTTATCTGACTTGAAACAGACTTCTAGATACATGGGATTTGGGAACCAGCTGATATTATGTCTGAAAAAAACAGCCAAACAAAAAATTAGACCATGAATCAGATTTAATGTTTTAGATAGTGAGCGGGTAATACTTAATTTGTATATGCATAGGTATATGTGTATACTTGCATCCATATATATAAGCATTTTGCAATTGATTATGTGATATGGGAGATGCTGACACAGGACCGCCCAGCATGGTATGCCCTCATCAGAGAAGGTGCTGTGCTCTATGAGCAAAGAATTGAAGTAGCTCAAATGAAACACAAGATGTGCAAATTTAGAGAATCTACCCCAAACGTTCACATGTAGTATTTGTACCTGACCTGTGGTAGAGCATTCTGAGCTCATATTGGTCTGATCAGCCAGTTGGATATGTTGTAACTTGACTCTAATGTAGTCATATCATTCTGGAACTCTTACAGAATGAAAGACAACCAACCGACCAATAGGTACATGGATTTTGTGTGTGTGTGTGTGTGTGTGTGTGTGTGTGTGTGTGTGTATTTATGAGGCTTTATCTAAATTAAATTCATTTCAACAAGCATTAAGAAACTAGATACCCTGGTTATCCAAAGACAAAAATAAAACAATGCCTGCCCTCTAAGAGCTAATTTATATTTTACAAAGGGGAGAGTGGGGCAGGCAGACAGTGTGTTCACAGACAAGTTTAAAAAGGGAAATACAAAAGAGACTGAGAGAGAGAGAGCACAGAAAGTTGGGGAATCAGGAAAGCCCTCTGGAGGAGGTAACACTATGAAGAGAGAAAGAAATTCCAAGAGATAAAGGTATAAAGGGGAAAGTAGTCCAGGCATGGAGAACAGCCTCTCCAAAGGAAAAGAAATGAGGAAATAAATGTCTTTAAACATAGCAATTTTCAGATCTACTGCCAGCTGCATCTAACCTATAGAAATCTGTATTGGGCAGCTAATTAAAGATGGAACCCAGTTATCATTATTTAGGTAAATTTTAAACTATTATTTTGAAGGATGAATGATAGACTTTGGTAAAAGATTTGCATTAATAGAAATTGAAAAAGAGGGAAGAATCAGGTAACTCCAAGTCTGGATGTCTGGACTGGGAGTCAAGAAAATCTGATTCATATCCAACTTCTGTCACTTAGCTATGTGACCCTGGATTTAATCTCTCTGAGACTCATTTTCCTTATCTGCCAAATTAAGGTAATAGTAGTACCTACTGTCAAATTCATTTACTTCTATAAAGCTTTTTGCAAACCTCAAAGTACAATCCAAATGTTAGCTCCTATTTATTACTTTAAGGAATTAAATTATTGCACTCCATTTCCTCTTTGTCTCTGTCTCTCTGTCATTTCCTCGCTGTCTTGGGGGGGGGGGGTGGGCAGGGGAGAGGGAGAGAGAAACGCATGCCCTGTGAATATTCTTCTCACTTAGACTTGGTCCAATCAGTTAAACAGTTAGGAAGCTCCTGAAAGGTATTGCTAGGGGCTGAGAAGAATACAAATATGTCAAACAAAAATAGCCCTCAAGGAGGGCATATATAGAGATTTATACAAATGCTTAATTTATTAATTTGAGGGGATTAAGTACATGGGAGAGATCTCTACCCCCTTTTCCCATATTTATATATTTGCTCTAGACACAACATGCAGTAATAGCTAAATTCAGTAATTTGGCAAACTTTGATTAAGTTCTGTACTATTTCTAGAGAGCTGCATATAATAGGATATGTAAGTTTGGGATTAAATACAATTCATGCCCTCATGAAACTTATGTTCTAGTGAGGGTATGAAACATGCACAAATAGCTGTAATATCACAGTATTACATGCTAAGTACATCCAAGCAATGAAAAATAAAGTGCTCTGTGAGACAAGAGGGAAATAGTTGTTGTCCAGTTGGAGGGAGAGCAAGGAAAGGCATTCTAGAAGATTAAACTGAAGGACAATGGAGAATTTTTAAAGAATGCTTTACTGGAGATTTACTCTACAGAAGAGAGGAATGACAGCTATCTTCAAACATGTAGCTTCAGAGGCTAGGACCAGAAAAAATGGGTACAAGTTGCAAAGAAGCAAAGCTTAATGGAAAATACAACAAAACTTTCTAATTATTCGCAGTACACATAAATGAAATGAGTTCCTTGAGAGTTAGCAGGTTATTCTTCCTTGGAGGTCATCGAGCAAAAGCTGAATGACCATTAGTAAGGCATGTTGTAGTAAAGATTTCTTTCACATAGGGATGAATGACTAGATGACCATTAAAGTTCCCTCTAACACTCAAAATTTCTGTAATGCTGTGACTGAGATGTTGAAGAATGGGTAGGAAGGAATGCAAGCAGCAAGTGGGCCACTAGTCTATTCCCTCATCTCCCACATAGATCTAGGCCAGTCTTACAAAGTAGGTATGACCAACTCTAGCATTCTTCCTTTCAACCCAAGGAAAGAAAAGAAAGCAGGAAAGCACAATACTCATGCAAATATTTCAACAGGCAATGTCATGAGAAGAAAGAAGTAGATTTTCTTCCACCTTCAAGATCAAAAACACAAATTTTTTGCCAAATATTTTTTATTTGCCAATTATTTGCCAAAACGTGTTTTTTCCAAGCACCCAATACAGAAACTACAAAATGTGGTAGGGGCAGACAACAACTTTAACCATTTAATGAAAACTTGCTGCAGGAAACTTCTTTGCTTCCCTAAATGCTTTGTTGGTTAGAAATGAAGTCCTTCTTTAGGAAGAGGATTGAGGAAATGAGAATGAAGGGAGGAAGCAACAGGATGTTTCTATCAACCTGTTTTGAAATTCCAAGGTTCAGTTGCTGCAACCTGAGAATTTTAACTTTAGTTCAATAAACAGTGCAGAATTTAATCAATGCTTGCTGAATGACTGAATGCTATGTGTAGGGCAAATATATAAGTAGTGGGAGAAGGAAGGGTGGCGATATTTTTCTTATGTAATAGAGAGGAGGAAAAGAAGAAGAAGAAAGTATTGTTGTTGTTTTTAAAACATAAGAGTTGTTCAATATGGCACCATCCCTATCACAGAACTCAATGAGGTCATGATATTTTCAGAGAAGAAAGGAACACTCAGGGCAATGACACGTTGATTATCTCCAGACTGCAGAAACATTCTTGCATTCCAAACGCACTTAAAATGTGCTGGCTATTTGATTTCCTTAATTGAATTTAGATGAGAGGGGAAAATTCTCAATGTTCATTAAGTGTTTGGTACTTTTTATTTGTCAGGGGATTTGTCAGTGGTTGGTTAAGAAATCAAGTGATTCTGTTAAGATCACAGTTGGAATAAATACTTCTAAGTGGGTGAGGAAACTTGAATTGCAATATGGCTTAGCATAAAGTTCTCAGAGTATTGTCTGAAAAGCAATCTGGAATTTGAGGAAGAGGTTTGGTTCAATTTATTGGATCCCAGGTGAGATAACTCCTGTTTGTATGCTGTTTGGTAGTTTCTAACTTTGGGGAGATGAAACAAAACTTTGATTGAAACAGAGAGGACAGTTTTCAGTCTAGGTGGTTAGCCTTGCACAAAAGAGAGGTAGTCTTTAAATGCCTGATGTCTTCCCTTTATCTGTCTCTTTCTCTCTTGTTTCTCTGCCTCTGTCTCTCTGTCTCTGTTTCTCTGTCTCTATCTCTCTGTCTGTCTGTCTCTGTCTCTCCTTGTTATGTCTCCAACACTTAACATTAGCATAACACCTTTCATTGGGTAGATATTAAATGGATGCTTGTTGAATGAATGAATGAGGTAGTATATACCTCATATACCTAATATACTAAGTTTGGGGTTATTCCACTGACTAAATTTGTTCAGCTTCCAGGTAATAGGGAGCCAGTGGAGTTGATTGAATAGAAGGGGGAGGAAGTAAAATGGTCAACCATACTTTCAGGAAGATCAAGTTGGCAGCTGAGTGGAGGATAGATTATAGTAAGGAAAGACCTTCAGCAGAGAGGAAAACCATCAGGCTAGTGAAACAGATCAGGCATGAAGTGATAAGGATCTGTATTAGGATGGTGGCGATGTCAGAGGAGAGAAGGCAGTCTATAGGAGAGGTGTTGTAAAGGTAAAAGTGACAGCACGTGGCAACCGAGTGGATAAGGGAGGTGAGAGAAAGAGGGAAAAGTTAAGGTGTGAACTAGGGTGACTGGGAAGATGCTGCCATTCTTGACAGTAATAGGAAAGTTAAGAAGAGGAAAAGGTCTGGAGGGTAAAAACAAATTCAGTTTTGTTTAAGATGTCAAGGAGATATACAGTTCAAAATAACCAATAGGCAATTGGAGATACAAGATTGACTGTCTCTGTCTGTCTCTGTCTATCTCTGTCTGTCTGTCTCTCTCTGTCTCTCTCTCTCTCCCTCCCTCCTTTTCCCTCCCTCTCTTCCTCCCTCCCTCTGTCTCTGTCTGTCTGTCTCATTTTTGTCTCTGTCTTAGTCTCTCTCTGTCTCTGGCTCTCTGTCTATCTGTGTCTTTCTGTGTCTCTGGCTGTCTCCTACTCCCTGAATTATCAGTTGCAGAATTCCATTGCTTTTACCTTCACAACATCACTCATATATACCTTCTCCTCTACTCTGATACTGACACCACCATGCTACAGATCTTCCACTTCATGCCTTGATTGTTGTAATAGCCTGCTGGTTGTTCACCGTGCCTTGTCTGTCCCCACTCCAGTCCATTCTACACTCAGCTGTGAGTTGTGGATTTTCAGACACAGATCTGACCATGTTCCATCCTCCCCCTTCAATAATTCCTAAGGACTTTCTATTGTCTCCAGGAATAAACACAAAATATCGTTTTGTTTTTAAGGCCCTTCATGACCTGGACCTTCCTATCTTTCTGGTCTTCTTATGCTTTATACCTCTCCACACACACTGCCATCCAGTAACATTGGCCTCTTTGCTGCTCTGACTCAAAGCATTTTTACTGGTCATTTTTCATGCCTAGAACTCATGTATGCTTCCTAACCTCCCTGGATTCTTTCAAAAGTCCCACCTTCTGCAAGAACCCTTTCCCAGTTCTCCTAAGAGAGAGAGAGAGAGAGAGAGAGAGAGAGAGAGAGAGAGAGAGAGAGAGAGAGAGAGAGAGAGAGAGAGAGAGAAAGAGATGAAAATTTGGGGAGAGAAAAAATACCAATAATCAAGGTGATTAGAAAAGACATCTCAGATTAGCTTGAATAAAACTAGAAACTTGTATTTCAGAAGTTGATCTTTGACATTTTCTTCACCATCCAGGAAAAGCAAAACAAGCAAAACAAACAAAAAGCAAGAGACATCTTGTCAAGAGGGCCTTCCCTAATGAGTTGTCCTGTGTTCATGCTATCCTTCATCAACTTTCCCTTGATGAAATTGACCTGTAGTTTTCCAATAGGCTTAAAGCATGAGGGAGGAGCCCTCTTATTACTGAATCCCTTTAAACGGGCACTTTGAACATTTGGAGTAAAAGAAGTGAATGTGTTCACAAGTTGGTATTTTTAGAGACTTATCAGGTGAGGCGACTATATTTTCTTCCTTTTAGTGTTTGAATAGAATTGTGCTCTTATCAATGTAGGTGATTCATCCAAAGATGCCAATCATAGCCTGTGCCTGATTTCTCAATACATCAAATGCTTTCGTTGCTTCTTCTTTTGTTTTTGTGTTCTGATCCTCAGGCTACCCATCTAATTTTCTTTCATTCTTGCTCCAGTTCTCATCATCCTCCTTTTCCCACCAGACTAATTCTCAAAAATAGCATTCATAATATTTCTCATTCATCTATTCATTTCCATGAAGAGAACAATATGTAAATTCCATAATCTCTAGAAATAGGGAACTAAAACCTATCCCTCATGTTCTTCTCCATCAATAAGAATATGTAATTAGTCAATAAGCATTTAGTAAGCACTCACTAAGTGCCAGGCACTGTACTAAGCTATGAGGTATACAAATAAAAGTAGAAATAACATTCCCTACCCTCAAGGAGTTCATGTTAGGATGAGGGAATACAATACATAAAGGGAAGCTGAAAGGAGAAGCAGAGGAGGGTAGGGGGGAAAATGGAGGAGTCCAGATTGCAGTTGGGTGAAAAATGAAGAGATGGCTCACCTTTGGCCCAGGGAATGTGGCCATAGTCAGGAACTACTCTGATGAAACTAAACTCAAGAAAATTATATGGTTTCATTGATTTCCACTCATGACAAATATAGCTAGTCCCAACTGAATTGCTTTTTCCTTCCCAGAACATAAACTATCCAAAAAAAAAAAAAAACAAAGCCAACCATCACATTATCTATCTAAACCACTTGGCAAATTCTCTGTAAAGTATTGCTATATTGTATGAGTAATATGAACCAGATAAATGTCTTGTATCATGATTCTTTTTACAAATCACATTAGGTAGAGTGGAAAATTTACAAAGCATTACGCGAATCATTGTACTTGCAAACAATTTAAAGCAATATAATGCAATTTACTGGTGAGGCTTTTAAATATATATATAAACAGCCTAGAAAAACAGGACAGGCTTGGCTTCTCACCAGATGAACAAAGGACAATCCAATAATATACATAGGCAGCTTGCCAAAAGCTAACTCACGGTGGCTTTGCAAGCAAGTTTCCCTTTTTGTCTTTTTACACTGATAGATAAGAATTTCCTTTTTGTAGTGATTTGGAAACATTAGATCATTTGAGTATTACTGTGCTCATATTGCAGATGAGAAAACTGAGAATCAGAAAGCTTAAATAACATTGCCACAGTCCCACAGAGGATAAGAATCGGATCTTAGATTTGAATTCAGAAGCTCAAGTTCTTTTTAAAAGCTATTGCCTTTTTATATGACATCACAATGATGATCTTTTGTTGCCTGAGTTTTTATTGGATATGTCATGATTATCATCCACTTAGATTAGTGTGTTTGATCTGCAGAAACCAAAGATATATCATTTAATCACTCATGCCTTCCTTCCGTAAACATTTATCAATAGTTCACTACATTAAGAGCAGAATACTCAGCACTGGACAGCTGGGTGGTACAATGGATAGAGCACTGGGCTCCATCCCAGGAATCAGGAAGACTCATCTCCATGAACTCCATGAGTTCAAATCAGACCTCAGACAATTACTAGCTGCATGACCCTGAGTCAGTCGCTTAACCCTGTTTGTCTCAGTTTCCTCATCTGTAAAATGAGCTAGAGAAGGGAATAGCAAATGACTCTAGTAGCTTTGCCAAGAAAACCCCAAATGGGGGTAGGCATAATTGAAATGACGAAACAGCAATACTTGGCAGTAGAAGAAATCCATAGGTTAGGTAAAATCTTCCCTGCAGTCATCTAATTTACAAAGTTAGTCACATGACAGAAACAAAGAAGGCTATCATTATTTATAATTATTATTAATAAACAGAAGTTGGTAAATGACTGAATGAGAGATTAGGTTAAGCAGAGAAAAGACAATTTCAAGATTCTGAACATGGGAGTTTGGTTGAACGATGATACAGAAACCAAAAAAAAAAAAAGAAAGAGGAAGAGAAGGTTTAGTGGAAATAAAAATGAGATTGGTTTAGGGTATGTTAAATTCAAAGTAATGCTTAATATTGGATAAAGTGCTGAGCTAGAAATCAAAAATATTTGAATTCAAGTGTTGTCTCATACTTACTAAGGTGTGGCAAATCGCCTAATCAGTAATCAGTCAACAAGTATTTATTAAGTGCTTACTAGATGCTAAGTTCTGGAAATATAAATATAAGTAGGAAGAAAAGCAGAACAGCTAGATGAAGTGGATAGAATGCTGGGACTGGAGTCAGGAAGATTCCTCTTCCTCAGCTCAAACCTGGCCTCAGACACTTACTAGCTGTGTGACCCTGGACAAATCACTTAACCTGCTTGTCTCAGTTTCCTCATCTGTAAAATGAGCTGGAGAAGGAAATGGTAAACCACCCCAGTATCTTCGCCAGAGTTGGACACAACTGAAAAACAACTGAAAAGAAAGATGTTATCTCCCCTTGAGAAACTCACACACTAATAGGGGAAGAAAACATATAAAAGGAAACTGGAGAGAGGGGTGTGGGGAACAAAGGTACAAGACAGGTCATGGTAAAGAAAGTCCATATTGCAACCTGGAGAAGAATGAGACACAAGTGGTTCTCCTGGCCAGCCTCCTTAAATGAAGGTTCTGGGAGGAGTCATCCAATCAGAGGGAAAGGCAGGGGGGAGGGAGAGGATACTTTTAATATGTGGATTCCAGGGCTGGAGTGATGCTTCGGGATGAAGAGCTGAACCATGAGGCATCTAATGGCTTTAAGTTTCAGATGACTCTAGAATGTATCTAGTAAGTAAAAGATGAGTGACAATCTGCATTGATAGAGGGGATTCCATCACTGGGAATTTCTTATGCTAGCAAAATTATAGCCACTTCATTTTTTATGAAAATGTGAAGAACCAGTCAGACATCCAGATAGAGATGCTCTGAAGACCATTGGAATTATGTGTCTAAGGCTTAGAAGAAAGGTCATGGCTACCTATCCAAATTTGGGGATCAGAAACACAAGGGATGGCTTTTGGAGCGGTGGGAGCAAAAAAAGATTGCAAAAGGAAAGAGTGTAGAGAGAGAAGAGAATAGGACTAAGAACAGACCCTTGAGAAATTTCCAAAGGAAGGATTCAAAATGAAGAGCTAAGTAAAGAAACTAAGAAGTAAAGAGTTAGAAGAAAAAAGAGAGTGTGGTATCTCTGAAGCCAAGGGCAGATAAAATACCCAATAGGGGACACAGGCCAACAGGATTAAAAAGCTGTAGACAATTTAAGGAGAAAGAGGACTAAAGAAAGGTGATTCTAGGGTTAGACTATCATTTCTAATTTTAGAGACAGTAGTTTCCGTAAAATGCTGAGGCTGAAGTTCAGTTTCAAAGAGTTGATGATAAAGGAAGGGAAAATAAAAGTTATAGAAAGATTGTTCAGGAAGTTTGACAAGGGAGAAGAGAAAGATGAGATGGAAATTGATGGAACAAAGGGGTCAACAGAAAGCTTTTTAAAAGTTATTCAAGAGACCTGAACATATTTTTGAATAATAATGTAAAGGGAGGGAAAACTACTGAAGAGATCTGTATGTATGCCATATACACATTTTTTTTGTATCCCTCAGTTCCTTTGACAACTTCCTTTGCTCACAAAACTTCAACTACCACCTCTTTGGCAGACAATTTTGAAATCTGGATGTCCAACACTGACCTCTCTCCTGAAGCACATTTCTCACTGCCTATTGTTTACATGAATAGGTGTATATATAGCAGAAAAGATGAGAAAATTATCATTGACTATTGCTCTGAGGAAAATAGGGAAGGGCCAATGGGATTGCTCCCTCTGGGAGTGTCAACACACTAGACCATAAAGCATCATAAGCTATACCATGGACAGAGGACATCTGGGTATTCAAATGGCACCATAAGCATTTTAATTCATAAAGTTACTGTAATTTTGTCAGCTTAGGAAACTCTCTCACTGTAGGAATTCTTTCCGTAAATGCAGAGAGACAGACAGAGGCAGATAGAGACAGAGACAGAGAAAGATAGAGATTGAGACAGAGATGGAGACAGAGACACAAAGACACAGGCAAGAAGAAACAGAGAGAGGGACAGCGACAAAGATAAAGATACATATATATGTGTATAAATGTACACATGTGGAGAGGGAGGGAGAGAGTGGGAAGGAGAGAGTGGGAGGGAGAGGGAGAGGGAGAGGGAGAGGGGGAGAGAGAGGGGGGGGGAGAGAGAGAGAGAGAGAGAGAGAGAGAGAGAGAGAGAGAGAGAGAGAGAGATTGATTCAAAGACAATATAGCCACTTCCTAGAGGAAATTAGTTACCTGAAAAATATCAATGCTGGATTTCATTAGTCACGTTCTCACCTGCTGCCTCCTTAGCTACATTATAGCCTATGTGCTCTGACCTATCAAGTCCTACTCCTCTACCAGGGACAATTATCTAATCTAGGCTGGGTTTGAGGAGTTTTTCACTGTCACCAAGTTTGCTCACTCACCCTAGGTACTGAATATTAAAAAATCCAGTTTTTGGAATCTGAAAAATTAGTGAATCCACATGCTAGAAGCATTCATTGCCTTGTGAAAAACTTCACTACAGGATTCTTTAATTCTGCTAAACTTTCCATAGGTGTTTCATGTAAGGTTCAATTTAAATACATTAGATTTTTGTACATTTCCTCAAAAAAATAGATTTATTGGGCAGTTCAATTGAACAAACACTTCTTAATACATAGTAGGTGTAAGGCACTATGTTAAGTGCTAGGGATACAAAGACAAAATCACAATAATCCTTATCCTCAAGGAATTTGCTTGTATTATTGGAAAGGGATGGAAAAGTGGAAGCACACCATATAGTATAAGGAAAATTGTGGAAGAAGAGAAAGAAGAACAAGAATAAGATGATGATGATGACGACGACGACAGCATTAACAGTTGGGGGGGGTCAGAGAAAAATTAATAAGCTCTATTTTGTTGATGGGGTGAGAAGAAAGAAAATACTCTAGAATAAGAAATGATGTCCCCTTTTCAAGTTAAAGAATGAAAGAAGAAAAAAGCCCATGTCTCAGAAGACAAGAGTATATATGTTTCAGCTCACTGGCTATAGCACCAACAGAGTGGCACATTGGACCAAAAAAAACAGCAAAATGCCTTTTGTTGGAAAAATTAGTAAGACTAGACTCGATTAAATACAAAGAAACAAGGTGATAAAATGAAAAGAGCTCTAGATTCAGTGAGGGAACCTGGATTTGAACCTAGCTTCTCTGCTATTTACTATCTCCGTAGCCTTGGTCAACTCATGGGCCTCAGTTTTCCCATCTGAAAATGAGGGAGTTGGACCAGATGATTACCTTTAAGATCCTTTCTAGGTCTAAATCTGTAACCCAATAATTCTTTTAAGGAGGGCTTAGCAGTAATGTACATGAATATAATAATTTTCCAGCTTTGAGCAGTTAAGAAACTACTGAAGATAGTAAGAATATCATTGAAAGTGCTGAGGCCAGTAATGGTGGCTGAAGGACCTGAGATATATCCATCCACCAGATTCATTGGGTACCTGCTTTTTGCAAGACAATTAAAATGCTAATGCTATCCCCAAGCATCCAGTTTTCACTTGATTACTTGCTTATTGCTCTAGAGAAATTGAATTATTGAGAAAGGAGGAATCTCATTCAGAAGGCAAAACTTCTTAGTTTGAAATATGAACAGGAACCGCAAGTTCCAACATTTCACAGGTTTAGAGCTGAAAGGCCTTGAGAGATCATCTTAACCTGTAAAGAGAGAAAGAGAGAGAGAGAAAGAAAGAGAGAGAGAGAGAGAGAAAGAGAGAGAAAGAAAGAGAGAAAGAGAGAGAGCTCTTATAGAGAAATAAATGATAGTAAGATAGATGACAGATAGGTAAATAGTTGAGGAAGAGATGAGAGAGATGTGGATAATATAGTTCAACATAATTTATTTCCTTTGTAATCCTTTCAAAGTTATTTTGTTCATTTAAAAGCACTATTCATATTCATAATCATATACCACTATTTGGTCTATTTCCAAAAGATGATTAGGGGAAAGGGAAAAGAACCTCTATGTTCTAAAATGTTTATAGCAGCTCTCTTTGTGGTGGAAAGAACTGGAAATGGCAGAGATCCCCATCGGTTGGGGAATGGGTAAACAAGCTGTGTTATATGATTGTAATGGAATATTATTGTGCTTTAAGAAATGATGAGCTCCACTATTTGACAAAGCTCAAAAACAGTATGGCAGAAGCTAGGTATAGACCAACATCTTATACCATATATACCAAGATAAGGTCAATATGGGTACATGATTTAGACAGAAAAAATATTTATAGCAGTTCTTTTTGTGGTGGCAAAGAATTGGAAATTGAGGGGAAGTCCATCAATTTAGGAATAGCTGAACAAGTTGTAGTATATGAATGTAATGGAATACTATTGTTGCATAAGAAATAGTGAGCAGGCAGACCTCAGAAAAATTTGGAAATACTTGTATGAACTGATGCTGAGTGAAGTGAGCAGAACCAGGAGAATACTATACACAGTAACAGCGATATTGTGTGGTGACCTACTTTGTTAGACTTAGCTCTTCTCAGCAATACAAAGATCTAAGACAATTCTAAAAGACTCATATTCACATCTACAGAAATAACTACGGAGCATGAATACAGATTGAAACATACTATTTTTTCTTTTTTATTGTATTTTTTAATTTTTTCTTTCTCATGGTTTTTCCCTTTTGCTCTGATTCTTCTTTCACAACATGACTAACATGTAAATATGTTTAATATAATCACACATGTGTAGCATGTGGGGGGAGTGGAAGGAGAGGGCAATTAGAACTTAAAATCTTATAAAAGTGAAGTTTAAAACTAAATGTTAATTAATCAAAAGAACAAAAAAGAAATAAGCTCAATGATTTTAGAAAAACATGGAAAGATTTGCACAAAATAATGAAGAGCAAAATGAGCAGAATCAAGATAACATTGTATACAGTGACAGCGATATTGTTTTAAGAAAGATTTTGAGTGAATAAGTTATTTTGACTATTATAAATACACAAATTAACTCTAAAGGACATATGAAGAAAGATGCTCTCCGAACCCAGAGAAAGAAGCGATAAATAGAAGTATGTATATAATATATATGTGTGTGTATGTAT
>CM053622.1:729519161-729638507 GCA_028646595.1 Phalanger gymnotis | reverse complement strand
AGAAGGCATCAAAAAATTTATTCAGGGCCCAGAGCAACAAATTAGCGAACCAACCTCCCCATTCCAGTATTGTGAACACAAGCCTCCAGGCCCAGTAGGCCCGCCTCACAAGAGTAGCCAGGAGGCCACAGAAAAATAAGATGGCATAAATCATATTCACCGGCCTCAAGACCTCGCTCGAACTCTTGGGTCCACACAGTGGTCGGCTCTGCTTCGGATTTTTTTCCAGCTATAGTTTTCTCGCCTCTCCTTGCCGCCAAGCCTCTGGCGTTCTCAAGTCCCGCCTCAACGACTAGAGACCAGAGTCCAGAGACCCATTGGTTCCCGAATTGGCCCCTTTTAAGTCCTTAATCTACGCCCACACAGGTTTCACACCTGATAGGGCTTTGGGCCTGGGGCTTAGCATTTAACTGGTGAAAGTACTTTCACCGTAAACAAAAGCCAAACTCCTCAAGGGCACCTGTTAAACTATTGCCTTACTGGCACAATATATGGCAGGGAAAGAGGAGGAGGCAAGGAATAAAAGGAATTTTCATGATAATTTTTGGTATATTTGAAAGGAATAGCAAGGTGAGTACAGTTTCATATGCAATCATCTTTTTTATTGTACTATGTTAGTGAAATGCTTGTTTTATTCCACAAAGTAAAAATAAAATTAAAAAAATCATTATGATAAGAGGTCTTTGGGTTTCAAGTAAGCATACACACACACACACGCACACACACACATGCACACACACATTAAGAACATCAACCCTTTCATTTTAAAAATAAGTAGACTGAGGCCTTAAGAGGCAATGCAACTTATTCAAGATCACACAAGCAATAAGAGGCAGATATAGAACTTAACCTTAGGTTCTCAGATCCAAATCCACCATTCTTTCCCCATGGTCTTTCTTCAGAAACTGCTTTTAATGTATGTACCTATACAACCATACTTCCCCTCTGGATTAAAACACAATTCAAATTTTCATTATGAAATGTCACCACAAACATTTTCTACCTGACCTAGGAAAATGTAGCCAATGAAGATAAGAAAAAAAAAAACAGCCCTGAGTCTTCATCTCTTTGAAGACAAGAAAAAAATAGCCCCGAGTCTTCATCTCTTTGGGTTGGTTTTACTAAGTTAATCTGAAGGAGGGTGGGGGAGAGTAATAAACCTTGAAGGGCATGAAATAGGCTAGGATAAATGATGAATGTAAGTCTGTGAGAACATCCCTTCTGTGGTAAGGTGGGGAAATTACCTTATAATCAATCCTCATTTTCTTTTGCTCTGCCCTGTTGCTCAGTCCAAATAATTCAGGTACTTTCTGCCCTGAAGAATGACCTCAGGGACATGAATGACATTACAGTTACCAGTCAGTCCCTCAGAGCAACAACCAAGTAAATCTTGGGAGAACAAACATGGACTTCAGATCGTAGTAACCATTAATGGAGATCCCTACTATCTAACGGGAGGGAGGAGGGGAGGGAACAAGTATTTATTAAACACCTAATATGCGGTGCCAGGCACTGTGTACTAAGAGTTTTATAAATATTATCACATCTAATCTTCAAAAAAATCCTGGGAGATAGGTGATAGTATCTTTGCTCTTGAGGAAACTGAAGCAGACTTTCCTAGGGTCGCACAGCTAGAAAATGTCTGAAGATAAATTTGGATTTGTCTTCCTGATGAAGGGTTGGCCACGACTAAAAAAATGACCAAACAACAACAACTTGCTGACCCCAGGCTCTGTCCCCTGGGTCATTGTTTGGGGGAGTAGAGGGAGAGACTGATAGGGTTCTTCAGGTATTGAAAGAGCTAGCCTGTGTAAGGAGAATCAGATTTACACAATGTGGTCTCAAAGGAGGACCAATAAGTAGAAATCGTAAAGAGGGAAATTAGGTTTGATAAAAGGACATAAACTCTCTAACTATTCAACCAATTCAACAGCTAAATGGATTGCTTTAGGAAGTAATTGGTTCCCCTGTGCTAGAGAGCCTTCTGCAAAAGCCCCATGACCACTGGCCAGGTCTGGTATAGTGGGATTGCTTTTTCAGATGTGTGTTGGGCTACATGATGAGGTTCTTTCCAAAGCTGAGATTCTGAGATTTAAATCTTAGAAATGCATCAGATACTTCAGTGTTAGGGAAGATTAAGTATGGCCTTCTAATGTCATTATATGACAAAACTCTTTGGATATTTTTTCTTGGTGGAGAAGGCATTGCAGGATATAGGATCCCAGGATTTTGAGCCAAAAGCATCCTAGAGATCATTTAATCTAACCTTCTCATTTTACAGATGAGAAAACTGAGACCAGAGAAATGAAGTGAACTCTCCATAGCCACACAGGTCCTAAGTGACCAAGATTTGGAGTTGTAATTGACCTGAAAGGCTATTTACTTCACCACTACCACCCAAACCTGTCATTGAAATGCTGGGTGGCACAGTGGATACTGGACTTGGTGTCAGGAAGACCTGAGGGCAAACACTGCCTCAGACACTTTCTAGCTCTGTGACCGTTTCTCTGTCTCAGTTTTCTCAACTCTGAAATGGGAATAATAATAATAATACTTATTTCACAGTATTTTGTGGGTAATCAATGAGATAATATATAGAACCATATATTAATATGATATATATATGTAATCTATATACATACATACTATTTGTGTAGATCCGTAGATATAGATAGATATAGTGTCTCTCAAACCTTAAAGTACTATTTATGTTGCTGCTGCTGCTGCTGCTGCTGCTGCTACTACTACTACTACTCCTGCTACTTTACTAATAAGGAGTCTTAAATTGTGACATGACGATAATAGCTAGCATTTATATAGCACTTTAAGTTTTGCAAAACACTTTACAAATATTGTCTCATTCATCCTCACAACAACTCCCGGAAGTTGGTACTTTTATTATCTCCATTTCACAGACGAGGAAACCGAAGTAAATAAAAGTTAGTGACTTATCCAGTGCGACACAACTAGAAAGTGTCTGAGCCTTGCTGACTCAGGTCCTCTCTACCCACTGTATCATCTAGTAGTCTCTAGCCTTTGTCCAAGATAACATAGTTGCACATCCAGAGTTCAAACTCATGTTCTCTGACTCCAAATCCAGGATTTTCCTGTATCAGGGACCTAAAAATTCAGCCTCCTCATTTTGTAGATAAGAAAACTGAGGTCCGAGAGGTGGAGAGATTCACTCATGGTCACATAGCTAGTAAATGTTCAAGGGAGGGTTTGAACACAGACCCTCTGACTCCAAAGTCAGTGCTTTTCCAATAAGCTGCACTGCCTTGATATCATGATGCTTCAAGCAAAGGCATTGAAATGAATGATTTTACTAATTCTAAAACAACTAAATATATGTTTGGCCTCAAATACGCCACTTTACCATTCTGGGCCTTAGTTGTCCCACCTGTAAAATAAAAAGAATAAACTTTTTTGGTCCTTTATATCAGGGCTTCTTAAACTTTTCCCACTTGCAACCCCTTTCCGCAGCATTAGTTGGCGTCGCATGGCCTGAGAGCACGTGCTGTGCGAAGTGGGCATGCTTGGTGTTCAGAATCAAAGCTGCAGGGAAGTTGCATGATGCCAAGCCAAACCTCAGATTCATTATGCATTTAATTTTTGGTCTTTGGGCGTTGCCAAATTTTTTGTGACCCACAGTTTAAAAAGCACTGCATGATGGTCAGAATGGTGTGTTTGGAGTCAGAGAACATGAGCTTGAAGCTTGGCTTTACAGTTTTCTGTCTGTGTGACCTTGGGCAAGACATCATTTCTGAGAACTCATATTCCTTATCTGAAAAATGATGCAGGTGGAAGTAAATGGCTTCTGAGGTCCCTTCCAAATCTCCGTCTATAATCATCTGATAAGCCTATAAGTGATTGCTGTCTATTTTTTTTATTCTCTTTTTATATTGTATCTTCCCTTCAGTGAGATTAAGGTGCTTTCATTCTAATCAAAAGGTATTGTTAAAGCCATTCTAAGCAGCACACAATCCATAGTTATATTATTAGTTTGTCATTGGGGAAAAATAAACATAAGTATCCCCGCCAGCTTTAACTTCTTTTCTCATTCTCTTCTCATTCACATTCTCCCTAAATCTAGCTTACCCTTAACTTTTTTGTATCTGTGACAAAGTAGGATAGGTATAACGTGGATTGAAATCTACTGATAAATAAAACTGGAAACAGGAGTTTTGGTTTCCCCAAAAGGCTTTGTGCTTTTCTGTACGTTTCAGCCATTTTTCAGTTTTGTCTAACTCTTCATGACTCCATTGGGGATTTTCTTGGCAGAGATACTGGAGTGGTTTGCCATAACCTTCTCCAGCTCATTTTACAGATAAGGAAACTGAGGCTAATAGAGTTAAATGACTTGCTCAAGGTCACAAGCTAGTAAGTTTCTGTGGCCAGATTTGAGCTCAGGAAAAGGAATCTTCCTGACTCCAGGCCTGGCACTCTACCCACTGCACTACCTACCTGCCCCTTTCTATCCCCAGGTGTCTATTAGACATGGGAACATCTGTCTCCAGAAGTCAATACCTCATCTTGCTCCACAATTCCCTCCAGCTCTTCACTCCATAATCTTGTAGCCCCAGCCTTGCCTCATACCTCAAGTAGATAACTGAATTAGGCACAGGATATTGTTTGAGGAACTCAGAAACTTAGGATCTGAAAAGAGAACCCAGATAAGAGGAAACATAGAACACTATGTTTAGTGGAAAGATCATTTCCTCTGCAGGTAGAGACCTAGGCTCAAATTCTACTTCTGCTTCTTATGACTTCTGTGGCTTTGACCAGTCACTTGACCCTTAGGACCTCAGTCTCCTCATATTTCAAATGAAGAGAATGGATTCTATGGTCTCTAAGGTCCCTTCCAATTCTAAAGCTATGACCCTATAAGGATTAGGAGGTGTGAATGCATCAGACTAGACAGTTCTGGAAAGATACCCTACATACATGCTCAGAAAATATGCATAGACATAGCAGCCATATATGTGAGTGTACATGAAATACAACCTGCCCTCCTCAAAAAAGTCCTCCCTTTAACCAAATATGATGACAACATAAAGAAAATTTCCTAAAATCATTGCTAAGTTGTGTCCAACTTTGTGACTACATCCTGGGATTTTCTTGGCAATGATACTAATGTGGTTTGCCATTTCTTTCCTCTAGTTCATTTTACAGATGAGGAGACTGAGGCAAACAGGGTTAAGTGACTTGCCCAGAGTCACACTAGTTAATAAGTGTCAGAGGCTGGATTTGAACTCAGGAAGATGAGTCTTTCTGATTCCAAGCCCGGTGTTCTCTCCAGTGCACCACTGAGCAGTGCTAGTGATATAGGCTGTCATATGGAAGCTTTTATCAGTGTTACTGAGTTGCCACCTGTGCCAGTAACTTTCCCTAATGTTGTCTCACCTCTGAAGAGATTGGTGTTTGGCAGATAGATAGGAGGGCCTGAATAATCCACAAACTGGGCAAATGCCTGAGCAATTGAGAATTCCCTGTACCCCTATGGAGGGACTGGCATCACCTAGGGTAGAGGTACTGAAAATCTGGATACAGCCGATCGTGAGGACAGCTACCAAAGCTCAAGCATAAAAGAGACAAAGAAATGATAGAAATAAAATGTCAGGTGCTATTGAGGAAAAGGGAAAAGAAATAGTTCTAGGAGCCTTGCAGCCTCAAAGACTTTTTCCCTGAAAAGCTGAGGATCTTCTTTTTGCTCCATTCTGAATGTGTAGGATTGAAATAGGAGAGGCAACACTGTTCCATGGAAAGAATCTGGAATCAGAAGAATTGAGTTCAAATCCTCCTTCAGCTATTATCTATATGACCTTGGACATGTCCTTTTGACTTCTACTATCCTCAGTTTCCTCCTTTATAAAATGAGGGAGTTGGACTAAATTATTTTAAGGGTCTTTTGAGCTCTAAATCCAATAATCTTCCATATAACTTACCCAGACCTCAGGCAGCAATCCTTCCTCCAAGCACCCTGAACCAGGGGTGGGGAACTTGCAACCCTGAGGCCACATGCAAAAGGCCACACTTGAAGACCTACAAGGCCACCTGTGGCCTCAAGGCTGCAGGTTCCCCACCCCTATGAGCCATTCATTTGGTACTTTGCATATATGTTACATTGTTTAATAGCTATGTATCTTTCAAAGTAACTAATCCTACCTCTGCCACCAAACTACAATCTATCATTGTGTAAATCACTTCTGTTCTCTGAGTCTCATTTTCCACATCTGTAAAATGGGTTTGAACTCTAAAGTCCCTTCAAAATTTATAATTCTGTGATCTATTTGTTCACCTAGATTGCAAATCCCTTTAAAGACAGAATTAAGCTACATACTTCATCTCCCTCATATGTATTGTCAACCTGAAAGTTTGGTTAAAGAGGGCAAATAGGCTAGGTGATAAATATATTTATATTATTTTTTCCCTTAAAGCTAGCAGATACATGATCATGGAGTGATAAAAGAATGAGAGGTTTAAATACACTTTAAAACAATCCCAATGCCAATTTATGGTCACCATATCATGAGAAAGGACGTTTCTTAATTGAATAAGTTGTAAATACAGTAAGAGAAGACAACTGACAAAGTAGCGTCAGTTAGAAATTACGATCCCAAGATGTCTGTGTTTCTCCAGTATATGCATATGCCCCTAGTATATCAAGATAAGAGAAGTCCCACTATTCTGACCTGTCATTTAGTGATTACAAACAGGAAAAATACTCGTTGTCAACCTTATCTGGTCTTTGAAGTTGCTGACACAGGAAAGAACATTTTTAGAGCAAAGTAAAGCAGTTTGGTTGTTTAGTTTCAGACTTTGGAACTTATTGGGGTTAAAATAATCTGAAAGGACTGTCAGTATTAACCAATAAATGGAGTCAACAAGCATTTATTAAATGCTACTATGTGTTCTACTGATATTATGTGCTCAGTAAAGGTTTGTTGATAGCAATAGCCATTATAACATCCCCTGCTCTAGGAACAGAAGAAACAGATGAAAAAAACACGTATGGTCACAACACAGAAATACGATTAAACTCCAGTCGTCTATAACACTCAGTGAATAAGTCATCCCGAATAGCCGAGTTGTTGTTTTTATTTTTTTCTGAGAAAGCTTATAGTTTTGTCAATTTGTGAACTCTTTTTATCTTAACAATTCTGTTGGAAATGTTTTGAAAATGCAATTTTAACTGATTTTAAATATAGCATAGTGAATGTACTCTTAAGGTTGTGTTATAGTAATGCCTTCAGGGCTAGCAAGTTGGATCGACCTGTTTGCTCTTACATTAAATAACCCCCAGGCTACTCTGCTATTTGAATATTTTTCTCTGTTTTTTAGAGTTTTTGTACTTTCTTTCCTGCTGTCAGGCTGTCACCTGGCACTTATCCCTGCTGTCAGGATAACTGTCTCTACCAACTTTCCTCTCATAGTCTAATTTGCTCTGGGCTTCAGAAACTAGACAACCAAGCCGTGTTAGAACTGTGTGCTAAATAAGAGTAAATAGCCTCATTCAGAAGCTAATAGTCCTAATAGTCTTTCCTAAAAGTAAAGTGCATGAGCTGTCCTGCATAGATGTAGGCTAAATGTCACTCAAATGAAACAGAATCTCAACTATTTTGGCAAGTGTTAATTACTAGCTGCTAGGAGAAATGTTGAACTAATCCAGGGAATATTAGAAAGAACAGATTCCAGGGTCTAGAAGACACCACGGCAACTAACTATTGCCTTGAGAGTCCTAGTAAAAATTCCCATTTATATATTGCTTTATGTAGGCCAACCACAGATTGGCCAACAGCTAGGACTCCCCAGTAGAGAGTGATTTATTTTTAAAAGCCCATGTGAAGGCCTTGGTAATGTTTTAATCATCATTATAATACCTTATAGTGTTTACTTAAAGTACATATGCTAATACATTGATTTCAAAACAATATAAATAGCTTTTCTTTTTGTTGACCCATTTTATCTAAAAAATCTTAGAAGGGAGTGGTACCTTAGGGGTCATCTGGTCTAATAATCCTGGGAATGAGCCCTTTGGGTAGTGCCAGCTACTTCAAAAATTTGTTGTGAGAAACTAATGATGTAACGATAGTAAAGGTGTTTGGGGAAAAGTATAAAGTGCTATTTAAAAATAAGGTTTCATTGTTATGACAATCTCCATTTACAAATGGGGAAACTGAGGCACAAAGTTCCGTCCTGACAACATCCCCAAGGGTCACAACTCGTGAATTAGTGCTAGATTGCTAGATGCTAGATGTTAGTGCTAAATGATAAATTAATGCTAGAGCCAGAGCTAGAGTGCAAGATTTTTGACTCTCATCTATGTTCTCTTTTCACGAAACCGCTTCATCTTCCACTTTTTTGTGCAGAATGTTTTTGTTTTCCCCACAGCACAAAAAAAATGAAATGTGAAATTAGTAACGAGAATGACTTTTTATTCACATGTACCACAATTCATATGTAAAAGAAGCGTCATCTTACAAACTAGAGATTTTGTATATTTAGTTTGCATGCATACCCCCCAAAAAAGTCTACCCCATTTCTGGAAATCTTTGAGAATTGTTTCCACTCATCCATTTATACGGTACCTTGTTTTTTAAGCAAAAGATGCCTTACCTTATCCATGAGACTTGACTTCAACTTACTTTCACTTATTTTGAAAAAAAAATAATCTTAGAGGATAAAAATATTATTGAAAAGTCTCCAATGAACATGCAATTAGAAGAAAAAAAAAGAACTCTATAAATGTCGCAATGAGCATGGTTGGAGTAGGTACGTAGATCCATAAAGGGATGACATTAAAAAACCACAATCACTGGATTCTAGATTTAACTACATTCAGAACTTGAAGTAGGGAAAACAAAATAAGCATCTGTGCAAGGTACAACAGGGCCCAGAGAAAAGGATGAGAAGGAGGTGAAAACAAAGGAGGCTTTTAAGAACTTATTTTTGATTACCATATGTGTTTTTTGTGTTTAGTCGTAACCCCATTTGGTGTTTTCTTGACAAAGATATTGGAATGGTTTGCCATTTCCTTCCCCGGCTTATTTTAAAGATGAGCAAACTGAAGCAAGTCGAGTTAAGTGACTTTCCCAGGGTACCACAGCTAGTATGTTTCTGAGTGTGGATTTGAACTTGAGTCCTCCTGACTCCAGGACCAATACTCTATCCATTGTACCACCTAACTAACCCATTTGTATTTTAATGTCAGCAAATTCTGCTCTCAGTGGCTGATGATTAATTATTTGTGATATAAGCTAGGTCACATATGTTATAAAGGCAGTATAATGCAGAGGAAAAAATGCTAAATTCGGAGCCTGAGGGTCTGAGTTCAAATCCCAGCTCCGTATTGAACTATCTGGGTGATTTTGGACAAGCTATTTAATCGCTGTGTCCCTGATTTTCTACTCTATAAATTAGGAAGTCAGACAGGATAGCCTCTGACTTCCCAGCTCTAAGTCTTTGATCCTATAATGACAGAAGGTATGATTTATTCCTGAAAGCTTCCTTTAAGTTGTATTGTACTTGTCAAAAAAAATTATTGTTTTATAATCTGTAACTGTGATTTCATCAGTGAAGGCACCTCCCCATGTGGAAACTTATTGCACTAATACAGACCCAGAAAAATCCTGTCACCTAGATTCTGGACACTCAGAAGTGAAAGGAGTTGCTCATGGTCATAGAGTTAGTAAGTGTCAAAGGCAGTACTTGAATGTAGACCTGCCTGACACCTGCCACAAGTACATTTATTATATAGGGAACACAAGATATACATAGCCAAATAATTTTTTCTTTATGTTCATTCATGATTATAATAGACATGAGGCAAACAATTCTGAAATATTTCCAGCCTGAAAGACTGGTGATAATATATGTAAAATGTGGACATTAATGACTAATTACATCCAATTAGAGGATAGTTAAAAAAAGATAAAGATGAGTTGGAGGTTTTCAAAAAGTTGAGAAAAATAATAGTTCACACAATCTAGTATTATGAAGTTTGAAAAATAAACCTTAATAGTTGCTTCTCTTGGGGGGAGGGAGGGGTTGGGCTAGAGTGGTAATGAAAGGATTTTTATACCATACAAAACATGACTGGATTCCTTTATAAAAAAAAAAAACCTATTGTGGACATTTAAAGGAATACTTCTAGGGCAACCATATTCCCAATTTTACTTCTATTTAAAGTGAAAAAGAGCAGTCAGAACTTCATAGGAATCTCCCAGAATGAGGTTGCAGGTTGTGGTTCCTGGAACCAACTATATAGATTTTCCTGCCAGAGAAAGCAGGAAAAGGTAGAGCTGAATCAGATCTTAGACGTGCCATTCCTCATAAGAATTAGGAGTCATGAAAATGTTTGGACTTGAGGAGTAAGAGGATCAGTCCTGTGCATTAAGAAAATTAAATGTATTTATAATCTAAATATTATTATTCATAATAATACTTTAGGATATATGATGAGAGAGAATTTTTAGGACCTTAATCAAATAAAGTATTTTAAATTCAATCCGAATATGTAAAAATGAGCCCAAAACATATAACATGGCACATATTTCGGTAGCTGAGTTTAAGTATATAGCTAACCTGTGTCCGCTGGTTTTTATCTTAGTGTACGTATGCATACGTACTCATAGGTATATTAGATGTTTGTTTATATTGAATGAAATTTAATATAACCAAAATTATTCATTTTATACCTCACGCTGCTCTCTATCTCTCATTTATTAGTAAATCATTTACCTATCCAAAAGTCTGACATATAATGCATTCCATGTTCTTCAAATGTTCTTGTAATATCTCTATATTTAGGTCATGTAAACATTTTGACCTTATCTTGGCAAATGGCACAAGATATTGATCTATGCCCAACTTCTGCCAGATTGCTTTCCAATTTTCACAACAGTTTTTACCAAATAATGAATTCTTATCCCAAAAACTTGAGTCTTTTCACTTGTCAAATATAGGAAGAAAAAAAGGGAAAAAAGAAATTTATGTAACTTTATTACATATTTAAAAGGAATAGCGAGTTGTACATAATAGATTTGCAGTTTCATGTGCAATCATCTTTTTTTTTAATTTATTCTACTATGTTATGGAAATGCTTCTTTTATTTCATAAATTTAAAATAAAGTAATTTTTTTAAAACCCACATTGAATGAAATTCTCTAAAGTATGCAATAGTTCCCATTTTACCTACTTCAAAAATGAATTGAGAGGTAGTATGGCATAGTGAATAAAGAACTGGCCTCAAAGGGAGAAAGACCTGATTTTAAGACCTGCCTCTAACACATGCTGGTTGTATGACCTTGGACCAGTCACTTAACTTCTCAATGCTCTAAATGAGTCCCAAGATTACAGAAGGTGGAGACCTGAACTGATAAAGGGACTTTTTACATCTGAGTATTTCCTCTATCAGTGAAATCACAGGTCCAGTTCCTATCCTGGTCTCTGATTCATGGAAAGACATTAAAGATCTTTAAGCTAAAAGCTTAAAGCTTCTTTCCAAAGGCAAAATAATAGTAATCCAAGAAAATGCGAGCTAGGTCAGTCCCCGCTCTCTTGTTCCTTCTCACTGTGGGTCTGTCTTTCCACAGGTTGTGATCTGATCCCAGTCCAGTATCTGAGATGGGGTGATCCAGAGCCAATTGCAGCTGTGGTGTTTTCCTGCCTGGGACTGCTGGCAACCCTGTTTGTCACAGCAATCTTCATCATGTACCGTGACACTCCAGTTGTCAAATCCTCTAGCCGGGAACTCTGCTATATTATTCTGGCCGGCATTTGCTTGGGTTACTTGTGTACCTTCTGTCTCATCGCGAAGCCTAAGCAGATTTATTGCTACCTGCAGAGAATAGGCATTGGCCTCTCTCCAGCCATGAGTTACTCTGCGCTGGTCACCAAAACCAATCGCATTGCCAGAATTCTGGCTGGCAGCAAGAAGAAGATCTGTACCAAGAAGCCCAGGTTCATGAGTGCCTGTGCCCAGCTGGTCATTGCATTCATCTTAATTTGCATCCAGCTTGGCATAATTGTTGCCCTTTTCATAATGGAGCCTCCTGACATAATGCATGACTACCCAAGTATTCGGGAAGTCTACTTGATCTGCAATACCACCAACCTGGGCGTCGTAACTCCCCTTGGCTATAATGGATTATTAATTTTAAGCTGTACCTTTTATGCATTCAAGACCAGAAACGTTCCAGCTAATTTCAATGAGGCCAAGTACATTGCTTTCACAATGTACACCACTTGCATCATATGGCTGGCTTTTGTGCCCATCTATTTTGGAAGCAACTACAAAATCATCACCATGTGTTTCTCAGTTAGCCTCAGTGCCACTGTGGCCCTGGGCTGCATGTTTGTGCCGAAGGTTTACATCATTCTGGCCAAGCCAGAGAGAAACGTGAGAAGCGCCTTCACAACGTCTACAGTGGTGCGGATGCATGTAGGAGATGGGAAGTCATCCTCAGCTGCCAGCCGGTCAAGCAGCCTGGTCAACCTGTGGAAAAGGAGGGGCTCATCTGGAGAGACCCTGAGGTAAACGAGGGAAGAGCTAAGGCCATCCTAGTTAGGGCATTAGTATTTCCACCTTGGGTTTTTAAAAGGTGGCAGTAGAAGAGACCTGATGCTTTCCTATTGAGCCACTTGTGGTTGGGTATAACCAGGATAGGGTCAGGTTACCAGGCCAAGATCGTAAGCAAGGAAGTCAGGATGTGGGGTAAAGCAGATGACCAAATAGGAAATGAGACCAGGAAAACAGAACACAGCACAGTTGCTAAGTCAAAGACAGAGGTGCTAGAAGGCAGTTAGAGTCAAAATTATACAGGGGGAGTGCAATGGTACTGACTCACAAGCTGGGATGGGGAAGAAGCAGAGGAAAACATCACCAAAAAAAAGGAGAGAGAATAAGGACCTGGCTAAACTTGTAATGTCTTCTCTTCTACCTGATCCTAGCACCTAGGTTCACACCTGTATGTCTAGCTCACTTTCTTCTTTGCAGTCCTTGGCTAGGAAACTGAGTTGTTTGGGAAAACATCCTTGAACAGCTGGATGGTTCATGATATGAGTCAGCTTGAGTATATAATCTACCACATTACCGAGGCAACTCATCCTTCCTTCTGGCCAAGGGCCATGAACAATGAAATTAAACACACATCACTTGGTCAAGTATTAGAATTTCAACCCCAAGTGGTATTCCCCTTTAGCTATCAATGCCTACTAATTAACAAATAGCAGTGAAATACTGAAAATAACTTGAATCATCTTCACTGCTTAGGTGAAAAATTCAGGGCAGCCAAACAGTCTCCAGGGGGTTGGACGTTGGGGAGTAGTACTCTCTGTAGCAGAATATATCTAGTCCTACCATACTTAGGGGTGTGTGTGTGTGTGTGTGTGTGTGTGTGTGTGTGTGTGTTTTGCGAAAGAAGATAAACTAATTTGGGAGAAAAATCTGAATAATCTTGTACCAATCTGGCATTTTCTGTTTTACTTTCTCTGCATGAAAATCCCCATTATTCTAACTGGTTCCATTAATAATAACTGCCATATTACATAGATTGAATGAAATGAGATATAGAGGTCTTTGTACTTAGGGATGACAATGACTAAGGACTTACTGGACTTGGAGTTTTCACATGCTACATACCATTCTTGGCTTACTTACACTGCTTCCCTCTATCTTTGTCTCTGTTACTTGTGGGCTCTTCCCTCATTTTCCATGTGTCTTTCCATCTATCATAGATTCCTAACTTTTTTGTGTCATAGATTCTTTTGGCAGTCTGGTGAAGTACTAAGGACTCCTCAGAATAATTTTTTAAAGTATAAAATAAAATGTGTAGGAATTTTTAAAAATAATCCAATTACATCAAAATGCATACATACATACATACATACGCACAAACATATATGCATGTATACATACAACCTGGGATATGTGAATATACATGCATACATACATATACACTATTTATAGTTCACAGATATATGCGTGTATATGCGCATATGTATATATGTATGTATATATATGTATATGCATATGCATATGTATATGTATAGTTCACAGATCCCAGGTTAAGACCCCCTGAATTCTAAATCATATGCTTTTCAACTAGATTAGAAGCTCCTTCAGGGCAGAGACTTTGTCTGCTGTTTCTGTGGATAAATTCTTATCATGAGCCTTGTAGAATCCTCCACAGAGTAGATGTTCCATAAATCCTGTTGACTGACAGCTTGGCCTCTACTGGTCTCCCCTGGTCCGTTCTTATCATCCTGCAGTTTTCTGCTGCTGCTGCTGTTCACACCAGCCCTTCATTTTAGGCTTCTAGGAGTTACAGGAGCTTCATGTTTTTGTATATGATGCCCCTAACACTATCTGAAGGTGGTCAATGAACCCCACCAGGAAAATGAGTCTATATCTATAGTGAAGCACTTGGGAAACTAGTGACAGTAATAGTTTGGTTTCACCTATATTCAAGTATATATACCACTGCCCCCTAGTGGTGATGGTGATTGCTGAAAAAAGTAAACCATTGATGAGAATGATGCAAGCATTCCCTTTCCTCAAATGATTCTAGAGTTGTGGTGTAGTGAAACTGATGATGAGGCTATAATAGGCAGAATTTTGGCTTTGAATTCCAGCTCTGACACTCAATCTGTACTGAGAATCACAGATTTAGAATTGGAAAGAACTTTCAGATGCTTTTTCCCCATCTACAAAATGGGGACAATAATATTCCTGCTGATTGCTCTCAGTGCCCGCTTCCTTCATCCTAGTGACTATGAGCTGAAAAGGTATGAATTAGAGTAGGTAATTTCCTAATATGAGTTTCCCAAATTGATCAAATTAAATCAATCAGTGAGATCTAGGCTAAATACATACATATGCATATGTATGTATGTCTATATATGCATGTATAGACATATAATTTATAAATAAGTAAATGCTAGATAAATAGATGGATGATAGATTTATGCTACCTACTTCATAGAGTTATTGTGAGGAAAGTACTTTGTAAACCTTAAAGTGCATAAAGATATGTGAGTTTGTATTATTACAGAGCTGAACTCATTGACCCTATCCATAGTGCTTTCCGTAAATGATTAATATTCCTTTCCATTAGCTACTTTACTATTTTCATCTAATTCGCTTCTAGGGAAGAGAGTGGGAAAAGTCACTGGTGATGCTGGAAAAAATGCTACTTTCAGGGCCCCCCCCCATTATTAGTCAGTAAGTCAGTTGATTCCAAATGCATGTAATTATTAAACAGCTAGTATTTTCCAGCTCTTAGTGCAGTGTCTAGTACTTAATAAATGCTTTTCAGGTACTAATATTTCACTTATTTTTCCTGTAATGACATGTAGTTCTGGATGATTGCATTTGTATCAATCAGTGCATTTGGTTACAGGAATCTCATTTGGATGAACATTTTCCAAGTGGTTCTTCAGCAGGGTAGATGGATGTGCCCATGCTACACTAGGCAAGGTTTAAAATTTTTTTTCTTGAAGCCCAGGTTCTAAGTTCATTTGCCATTTTAGCAGAGTATACTACTGTATGGACATGAATAATGTAGTTTTCTCATCTCACTGATAGAAGTTTCCCTTTCCAGGTAAATAAATGCTTCCCTAAAGGATCTCCTATGTGTACCTTTGTTTAAGGTTTTTGTGATGCAAAAATGTCCAAAAATTCTAACATATGCATTCCTTGGGAAATTTAGTATGATTTTCCTGACAATCATAATTATAGCTTACATTGAAATAGTCCATCATAGTTACAAAGGAATTTCTTAGCTATGATTTAATTTGATCCTTTCAAGAACCTGGTCATCTAGTTAGGCATGACTATTTCATCCCATTTAATAAGGGATGAAACTTAATCCTTGAGAGGTGAAGTAACTTGTCTGACATCTGCACCATCTTTATCATCAAAATATATTAGTGTTCAAGAATGTTAGTGCCTTAAATAATACATGGGACACAGAACTCATGGGGTACAATTGAATATAATGTACTTCTAATATAAAATTCAGTGATCCTTCTGCTACACCATGTGTTAAGCAACTTGCATACCAATATACACAGTCAAAATTTTCTGATCCATTTGGGTAGAAAGAAAGCCAGTTATGGTATAGACAGTTATTGATGGAAGCAGTGGAGGAGGAAGAAGAACTGGGGAAGAACAGGAAATGAAGATCATCACAGATTTAGAGATGAAAGGTACCTTCTGTGTCATCAATTCTAAGCCCAGAGAATGAATAGAGGTTAAATGATTTCTCAAGTCACACAAATTATATGAGCCAAGATTTAAACCCAGATACTCTAACCCCCAAATACATCTCTCTACTGTACCTTGATTCACTCTAAGTTAGTGTGTTTTATACATATTATCTAATTCATGTGAGTCTGAGAGAGGTAGTTAATACATGTATTAGTATCCTCATTTTACAGAAGATGGAACTTAGGAATGTTGAGTGATTTGCCCATGGTTATACAGCTAACAAGGGTCAAAGACAAGATTTAAATCCAGCTCTTCTTGACTCTAACTAAATCTAATACTCCAATAGATAAAAGATCACTTCATTCAATCGTGCCACCACATACCCAATGTGTGCCACAGACTAGAAGATCCTAAAAGAGAACATAGTCAATTATAGAATCTGTGAAGATTCTGTCAGTTTCATGCCCCTTTCATATCTGTCATATCAATCGTGAAAATATTCATAACAGGTGCTGATACTGGAAAATGCTTTTCCTCTTTGGCTGGAAAGGGGTCCAAAATAAGTCTAATTCCTTTCCTAAGTCCGAGAAAGAATCTCTCTCTCTCTCTCTCTCTCTCTCTCTCTCTCTCTCTCTCTCTCTCTCTTTCTCTCTCTCTCTCTTTCTCTCTCTCTCTCTCCCTCTCTCTCTCTCTTTTTCCCTCTCCCCCCTCTCTTTTCTCTCCCCTCTCTTCCCTCCCCTCTTCTCCTCTCCCCTCTTCTCTCCTTTCCTCTCCTCTTGTCCCCTCTCCTCTCTTCTCCTCCCCTTTTCTTCCCTCTCTTTCTCTCTTCTCCTCTCCTCCCTTCTCCTCCCCTCTCCTCTCCTCTCTTCTCCTCTTCTCTCCTCTTCTTTTCTTTCCACACAAAGGAGAGAATGAAACATCAGAGCAAATTGGTTTGGAGCTCAACCTATTTCAGTGTTGTCTAGAAAGCCAAATAGACCTATCCTAAATTGGACAGAAGAAAAAACCTCCAAGTCAGTCATACAATTCACTTAAATAGCAGAGAGAAGTTTACTTAAAAGGAATGAGTCACTATAGAGTTTTTAAAGAAACATGCTATTTATGCCACCTATGTTTGGAGGTCCCTATGATTAACATCCTGACTCTTGACACTAATTTATAGCACAAGGCGGTGCTGCCTCAACTCATTGTCAAACTGAGAATGCCAGAGCTCCGTTTATCATTGTCCTATCAGCTACAAATTGACAAAGAAAATGCTTGCTCTGGCCTAAATAAAGATGTACATCTGGTGGCCTCTTAAGCTCTGACTGCATTTGGGATTGCACAGTTCAGAATTCCCTAACTCTGTTCTAAGGTAGAAAGTTACCTGAAATACTCAGCTATTGATAGAAATACACACACACTCACACACACACACACACATGTGTGTGTATGTCTGTGTGTGGGAACTCTCAACTAAAATGAAGTCCTTGCTGCGAATTCATGCCTTCATCTAGCAATGAGTGGTAATTTGACCATAGTTCTCAAAGTTTTTTCTTCTCTTCATCAGTTATCATTTGTAACATACTTTGATGTTAATTTTTAAATCATGCTCATAAGACCTCCATTTAACCATGATATCTGCCATATCTGTCCTGGTCCTTCTGTAAATACTGGCCAACTGGAACGTTGCCTGGAAAATTTCTCTTCTTAGGGATAGGAATTAGGTAATTGTAAATGGACCATTATAAGTCTTAAATGAGAAATTCTGAATCCATGCTGAATCATTACTGTTTTTAGAAATCCCAATAATGAATTAGTGGTTCTATATGAAATCATTCTCTTTCCTCTTCTCTTCTTATTCACATTCCACTCATTCCTTAGGGCCCTGCTCAGGCATCATCTTGTCCTTGAGGCCTTCCCTGAGTAAGCTCTTCCCCTTCTAAACTCTTATAACATTGGTGATCAATCTCAACCACTCATTTGATACATTGACCTTTACTCATTTATGACAACATGTATGATTCCCCAACAAAGTAAATCAAGTCACTTCAAAAAGCATTTAAGTGCTGGCTGTCTGCCAGACATTGTTCTAAGGACTGGGGATATAAAGTAAGACAAAAACAGCCCTTGTCTTCAAGGAACTCACATCCTACAAACAACTATGTACATATAAGACATATACAGGGTAAATTGGAGATAATTTCAGGTAAAGTGAAATTGTGATGGGGAAGGAAGAAGTCTCAAGAGAGATCTCTTGTAAAGAGTAGAATTGGAGCTGAGTCTTGAAGGGAAGAATGGAAGCCAGGAAGTAGAGTCAAAGAATGAGAGCTTTCTTGGTATGGAAGACAGCCAGTGAAAGTATAGAGCGTAGGAAGACGGAGTATTGTGTGTGAAACATAATAGAAAGAAGGTCAGTGCCATTGGATCATGAAGCATGTGGATGTGGGTAAAAGATCGTGAGATCCTTGGTAACAACAATAACAACACAGCAATAACTATAGTAATCATAATAACATTTATATAACATTTTATATGACTTGCCACACACTTTAAAAATATTACCTCGTTTTATCCTCATAACAACCCTAAGACGTAAGTCATTTTCAGATCCCCATTTTAAAGACAAGAAAACTGACAATGAGAGAGGTTAAGTCATGTGTCCTGAGTCAAACGGTTACTGAAAGTCTAAAGCAGGATTTAAACTCAGGTCTTCCCGATTCCGAGGCCCACTAGTCTATACAGTATGCTACTTTGATCGGAGGGACCATATTCTACTTAATTATATTTTTATTAAATAAGTGATCATAAAGAATACAATTGGCTTCTTTATGAGTAGATCATGTCATATTCATTTTATGTTCTTTTATTAGAAGGTTTCTAAACTGGTAGATTAAGGGAACTTAAAGCACTTCTACTTACCCTTGTATGTTTCTTTATGGCAACAAGAACTGAATAGTAGTGCCTCTGAAAAACTAAAGATGAGCATCACACAAAGGGCAGGGAAAGATGTGGGGTTGATGTGAGCAAACTGTGGCCTATGGACAATTAGAAATAGTAGAAGATGGCCTCAAAGAATTATATGATGGAAAGAAAAAATGGATTGGTCACATGGCAAGATCAAGGGACGACAGGTGGACAGCTAGAGTGCTCCCTTCACTGGTTCTATTGCATAGGATGCTTCTAGCATTTTGGATGGATGCCCTATGGCAAACCTTTGGGAAAATGGGTTGTGAATAGAATTGAATGGGCAGACACAGGTGATTAGTGACCTGAATTGCTTGGATGCAGGTCAGAGATCCATTTGAGTTTTGACTTGACTTGGATAAGGGGATAGAAAACATCCTTATCAGAATTGCAATTGACTAAAACCCAAAAATGGATAGCTAACACACTGACTCATTAGTTAGTATATTGAGAAGCTAAAACCTTGGACTGAATTGAGTAAGATGAAATTTAATGGATAAATGTAGTCTTACATTTAGATTCAAGAAATAAGAAATTATAATATGGAGAATCTATGTTTAGGTAACAGTTTGTCTGAAAAATATCTGAGGATTTAGCGGATAGCAAGCTCAATAAGAGACAGATAGCTAAAGCAGTAATTAAGTGCTTAGCATATGCCAGGTTCTGTGCTATGCTAAGTGTTAGGGATACAAATACAAGTGAGAGAGATAGTCCCTATTCACAAGGATTTTACACTTTAATGGGGAAGACAACACATATATTGAAGCTAAGAAGTAGAGATGGGGTTGTGGTGGGGAGGAAAAGCAATGGGTGGGTACAATGTCATGTGAGAGGATGAGGGAGAAGAGGAATCTGGAGAGAACCTAGGTGAGAGTGAGGTGAAACCCACCTGGGGACTTTCTTAAAATTCTTGACTTAAGGGAGGGAGTCAACGATGAGGAGAGAAGGGTCCCAGGGTGGGAGTTTTTCAGGATGACAATGTGGCAGGTAAGAAGAAGGAAGGGGAGTCTGGAGAACTTCCAGGTGAGATGGAAGTGAAGCATGAGATCCTTCCTCGAATGGTGGTCCTAAGTGAAGCCTCTCTTCTCCCTGACCTGTATCCCTCCCTCCCTGCTTGCCACCCCAGATAGTTCTTCCTTAGAGATATTCTCAAAAGGCATACTCCCTCCAGTTTCTGGAAATGAGTCATTAATATGATAAGGCAAATCAAGAAAACTAATGTGATATTAGGCTTCCTAAAGAGAGCCATAGTTTTTTAGGAATACTCTAGTCAGATTACATTTATCTCTCTCCTTCCCAGAGAGCTATCCCTTATAACAAAGAGAAAAACAGTGCAGCAAAACTAATCACCCCTTTGTTGGGGGAAAGTTCACCATATGCGTTGTTCATTGCCCATGGTTCCTCACCTCCACAAAGATCTGAATCTCAAATCTAAAACTGAAGGTCAGCATTTAAAAGTCATTATCTCCTGAAGAAGAAGAAGAAGAAGAAGAACAAGAACAAGAACAAGAAGAACAAGAGGAAGAACAAGAACAAGAACAAGAAGAAAGAAAGAAAGAAAGAAAAAAAGAAAGAAAGAAAGAAAGAAAGAAAGAGAGAAAGAAAGAAAAGGAGAAAAAAGAAGAAGACAATGAAGCCTGAATCTCCTTCTACCTTCCTTTTCAGTAAAGTTTTTATCCTCCAAATCATCTATGTACCTAGTCTTGCCATCACCATTGACTCTTTGATCTCTATCCCAACCCACATTCAATTGACCTCCCAATTCTCAGTAACATCTCTTTATTTATACTTGTACCAGACCACCCTAATTCAGAGCCTTACCACTTCTCACATGGGTTCTTATTTTTATTTCAATTTTTGTTTGTTTTTGAGGCTGAATCTCCCTGTCTTACCTAGTCTGGAAGTGCAATGACCCCTCAAGAGGCTCCATAACACTGGTGATCAGCATAGAGGCTTTGACTAGAATGATCCATTTCTGATGTGCGCCAGTTCCTCCCTCCATAAATAGCTTGGTGGCTGCCTGCTCCTGAGGGCTAATCGTAATTTTGCTAGACTTTGTGCGGACACAGGCATGACGTGCTGCAGCTCAGAACTCCCGAGGTAAAGCAATCCACCAGCCTCCCCAGGAGCAGAGATACAGCAATGCCCATGCTCACAGCACAATTTTCATATTTCCTAAATGCTTTTCCTGCCTCTAGCATCTCTCCTCTCCATTCCATCCTTCACACAGCTACCAAAATAACCTCCTTATTGTTCACCTCTGATAATGTCACTGCCTTGGTTAAAAGTCTTCTGTTTTGCCCAAGTTCCTCAACCTCATATTATTTAAATCCTTCTACAATCTGACTATACTGTACTATCTGATCCTGTTTCATGCTATTTCTCTTTGAGCTATGTTCTTCTCAAACTGTGCAACTTGCTATTCAGCAGTCTCATTCTACTCTCTTCCACCTCTCCCATTTATATTCTTTTGCCTCCTTTATGCCTCCCCCAAGATCTATTCCTGATTAAATCCTCTCTTTCCTTCAGAGCCCAGCTATAATTGTCACTCACTCTATGGAGCCTTCCTTGATTCCCTCTGCTTGTAAGTCAAATTCCTCCCGTCACTGTTTTAGCACTCCTGTTTTCTTGTATAGAGCAGTGAGGTGGCACAATGGATAGAGTGTTGGGCCTGGAATTAGGAAGACTCATTTTCCTGAGTTCAAATCTGACCTCAGACATTTATTAGTTGTGTTACTCTGGGCAAGTCACTTAACCCTATTTGTCTCAGTTTCCTCATTGGTAAAACGAGCTGGAGAAGGAAATGGCAAACCACTCCAGTATACCTGCCAAGAAAACCCCAACTGGGATCACAGAGTTAGACATTTCTAAACAAAACTATTCTTTTGTATTCCATTATGATAGTTACCCCTTGAAGTCAATTAAATCAGACCCTTCTTGAAGGCAGGACTTATTATTGTTTTTGATTTTTTATTCCTATTGCTTAATATAGTATTTTACATGGAGTAGATGCTTAATAAATAGATGTTGAGTTAATTCAGTTATTGTATTTTTCTGTTCCCAATATCTAGCACATAATAGATGCTTAATGTTTGTTGAGTTCAACTGATGTTTTCCTGCCAAAATAATAATTTCAGCCTTGTTTAAAGTTCAACTTTAGGTGATTTTGTACTGAAGGTAATTTTGTTGGTTTTTATCTTATCTCTGTACTTCCTTGAAGTGCTAGCCCAAGGCAAAATAGAGAAATAGGTCAATATTTTCAGAGCCTACCTACATTGCTTTCATTGGCCCTTTCTAGTTTCTTTTTGGACTTTGCTCTGCATCTCCCCTCCTTTCTTAGCCAATATGCACTTGTCTTTTGTCTCATCCCCTAATAAGTATTAAGGTGTTAGTGGCTGTTGGTGATAGTGTAAATCTTTTCGAGTAAGAAATGTTTTTTTCAGCCTTACAGACCTCCAGAAGAAAAAATTATCCAGAGGATCCAGAGGGAGTTAGGTCTCACGGCAGGCTTAGAAGAGAGAGATTTAGGACCAAGATAGTACTCCCTGTGCTCCTCAAATCATAATTCCTGCATAGCTAAATACAACATCCTCACAGGGCCTTCTCTATTCCTTTGGAGGCTGACGGAAACATAATTAAAAACAAGGGCAATTTCCATGACATCATTCTTGGGAGAAGGTATGGAAATGGAAATGATTTACCCTGCCTGCATCACTGTTAAATAATTTACATACTGTTGAGACTCACATTCCTGCCCACTCCCATAGCCATTCTTGGGTAAACAGCACAGAAAAGATTAAGCAAAAAGTGTTCACTGCTGCTAAGTTGTACTTTCTCAGCTTAAAGGAGGCTTATGATTTTCAACAATTTGTTCATTTGTAAGTCTAATTTTATCTATATGGCAGAGACAGAGAAGGAGAAAGAGAAAGCGAGAGAGAGAGAGAGAGAGAGAGAGAGAGAGAGAGAGAGAGAGAGATTTCAGTATGTCTCTCTATAGGATATATAACTAATCAAAATATGCAGAAAATGATTAACCCCTGGAAGTATGCTATGCGTGATACAATGTGAGATTCTCTTCTTTAAGATGATCTGTCTTTGGTCTGTATTTTTTAAAAGCCACTTTGATATATTTTTAAATCAGTATCAAGTTTTCCTTCCTTTGAACCCTCTTGAACAAATAAATGCAAGAAAAAAAATTTATTTTGTGATTACTATGTGTATTTAGTCAGTCAACAAGCATTTATTAATCACTTACTACATGCCAACACTGTGCTAAGTCCTGCAGGTACAAAGAAAGGGCAAAAATAGAGTTTTTGCCCTCAAGGACTTCACATTCTATTGTAAGAGACAACCTACTAAAAAATAAAATGAAATCGATTGTGCATACCAAATATATACAATGTAAATGGAAGTTAGTCTCTGGGGGAAGGCCCTAACAGTAAGGGGAGAGGGAGAAAAAGGATTTAGAAAGACGTGAAATTTGAATGTAAGATTCAAGCTGGGTCTTGAAGAAATCTAGAGAAGCCAGGAGGTTCAAGTGATTTTTGTTGTTGTTGTTCAATTATGTTGGACTTTTTGTGACCCCATTTGAAATTTTCTTGGCAAAGATACTGGAGTGGTTTGCCACTTCCTTCTCAAGCTCATTTTACAGAAGAAGAAACTGAGGCAAATAGGGTTAAGTGACTTGCCCAGGGTCACACAGCTAGTGTCTGAGGCTGGATTTGAACTCAGGTCATCCTGATTCCAGGTCTAAGGTTCTATCCACTGCACCACCCAGCTGTCCTATTTCACTATTAAGGAAAGCCTATTTTATCACACAGGACCACCGCAACTAAATTGAGTTTGGACAGCAATTAGTTTTATTTTTCTCACTTTATTATAGTCATTGTGCATATCGTTCTTCTAGCTCAACTTTCTTCCCCCTGTATCAGCTCATTGACAGAAGGCTTTCCCATGAGTCTCTGAATTGTATACATCAATTTTTTTCTTATAGTGAAATAATATTTGGTCATATTCAGATTGCAAAATATGACCAGATATTCCTTCAAATATTGGTTTTCATTTTTTTCACTATTGCAAAAACAAAAAATGCTGCTCTTCAGATTTTAAAATATTTGGGGATCTTTCTGCCTTTATCTTCCTTGGAGCATGTAACCAGTAATACAATCACTAAGTCAAAAGGGACTAACTTAATTCCAAATTGTTTTCCAGAATGATGGAAACAAATCTCAGCTCTACCAGTAACATATCAGTGTTTCTCTCACAGTGTTCTCAACAATACCTATTTCTATTTTTTGTCATCTTTGCCAATTTAATGGATGGCAGTTCATATATTTTTTTTTATCTTAGCCAGAAAAAAAAATGTAATCATGAAAATTCACTGTAAATAGTTATAGTATCTCCTATTTTCATAGTCTTGCTGGTAGCTACCCTGGAGGTGTGCTATGGATAGAAATAGCTCCCAGAGAATTTGAATCATTCTAGTCCTTCAAGAACCCATGATCTGTGGCTGTAGCCTCCAAAGGTGCTATAAGTTTTTGAAACCACTTGTCATAATTTAAGAAACAGGTGCCCCTCAGGGTTCTGTCCTGGGCCCTCTTTTCTTCTTCCTGTATACAATTTCACTCGATGATGTCATCAGGTCCCATTAATTTATGCAATTGATTCACACATCTACCTTCCCACCCCAATCTCTCTACTCACGTCCGATCTCACATCTCCAAATGCATATCAGACATCTTGAATTGGTTATCCAGTGGACATCTTAAATTTAACATTTCTAAAATAGAACTCATTATCTTTACCCCTAAACCCTCCTTCTCCCATCTTCCCTATTACTGTAGAGGGTGACATCATACTCCAAATCCCCTGACTCACTACTCAAGAGTTGTCCTGAATTCCGTTATCTTTCATACTCTATATTCAAGCTATAGCCACTTGCCGATTTCACCTTTGCAACATCTCTTGAATACTCCCCCTTTTCTCCTCTGACACTGACACTACTCTAGTGCAGACCCTCATCACCTCAGGCCTTCATTATTGCAATAACCTGCTGGTGGGTCTGCCTGCCTGAGGGATGGGGAACTCGAGGCCTCGAGGCCACATATGGCCCTTCAGATCCCCAAGTGCGGCCCTTTGACTGAATCCAAACTTCACAGACCAAATCCACTTAATAAAAGGATTTGTTCTGTAAAACTCGAACTCAGTCAAAAGGCTGCACCCAAGGACCTAGAAGGCCACAGTTTCCCCACTCCTACTATTCTCTCTCCAGTCAAATCCATCCTCCAATGGGCCACTAAAGTAATTTTCCCAAAATGCAAATCTGATCGTATTATCACCCTACTCAGTAAACTCTAGTGGCTTCCTATTACTTCCAGGATCAAATACAAAATGCTCTGTTTGGCATACAAAGCCCTTCATAACCTACCTCACTCCTACTTTTCCAATCTTCTTACATCTTACTCCCCAAAATGTACTCTTCAATCCAGTGACTTTGGCCTCCTGGCTGCCCCATGAAGAAGATCCTCCATATCCAGTCTTGGGGCATTTGTTCTGGCTGCCCCATCTGCCTGGAACACTCTCCCTCCTCTAATCAAACTACTGACCTTTCTGCCTTACTTTTAGTTCTAGTTAAAATCCCACCATCAGTATGAAGCTTTCCCTAATGCCTCTTAATTCCAGTGCCTTCCCTCTTTTAATTACTTTCTATTTATCCCATTTACTGTCTTTTCTAATAAATTATAAGCTCCTAGAGGGCAGAGACTGTCTTTTGCCTCTTTTGTTTTATCTTCCTTGCTTACCACAGTGCCTAGTAGGTGCTTAATAAATATTTATTGATTAATTGATAAGTTTCAGTGACCAAGATAATTCATTAGCTGGTGACCAAACTTTTGGTGATGTGACCCTCCAGATGTGGTTAGACTGGTGGAAGAAGGCCTATAGACAATGAGCTTGCGCACGCATAAATCAAACTATCATGTTTGTAAATGATACAACCAGCTCTTTTTAGTATTGAACTTTTTATCTTTATCAATCAAATTGTTTTCTATTTGAAGGGAAAAGTAAACTAGCATTTAATAAACAGAGAAACAGTCAGTATCCCTGCTCTCTTGAAACAAATAGCAGTGTCCCATAGCGAGCAACCACATTGTTTGAAAGAGCCTTCCCCCACATACTTGCTGACCTCAAACACTGCCTATCACAGTCATCCCCTGAGGAGTCATTCCTAAGTGTGTTCCCAGTGTAATGACCTGCTGATGATCTCAGCAGCAGCTTTGTGTGTATACCATGTAATCAGATGGTGAGTTCCATTACCAGCTGAAGTATCTGCCTCACTTCATGTAGCCTCTGCCCAAGGTCCCAAGAATTTATTCAACAAAAAGATAGTAACTTTACTGTACATCTGAAAAGGCAGTAGTCAGTCTAACAAGCAGAATCATTACTGCTGGATGCCTCCTATCGGAGGTGCTAACAAGGGTGCTTTCTGTACTGCACAACTGGAATATCCTCAGGGACACTGACAGCTAAGAAACGTTTACTTGGCTTCTCCATGGCCCTTTCAGCTTCATGTGATCTCTTTAGATTGGGTTATAGATTAGAACCTAAATGCCTCCCTCCCAAAATCAGCATGATATAGTAGACAGTCCACTGAACTAGGCCACTCTCTAGTTGTGTGGCAATAGGCCATTCACCTACCATTGTCTGTTTCCCCAGCAATAAAATGAGGACACTAACATTTGCTCCCAGGGTTATCTAGAGGAAAACAAGTTATAAGCCTAAAAACATGATATAAACAAGGGCTTTGATTTGAAAGATTATATTTACCAACAACCTCTGTATTTGTTGTGGCTGTTCAGTTGTTTTCAGTTGTGTCTGACTCTTTGTGACCCCATTTGAGGTTTTCTTGGCAAAGATACTGGAACAGTTAGCCATTTCCTTCTGCAGGTCATTTTACAGATGAGGAAACTGAGGCAAACAGGGTTAAGTGACTTGCCTAGGGTCATACACTTAGTAAGTGTCTGAGGAGAAATTTGAACTCAGAAAGATGAATCTTCCTAACTCCAGGCCCAACGCTCTACCCACTGAGCCACCTCACTGTCAATTCCCTCTACATTAACAGGTACAAATACTGAGAAAGCCTCTTCAGCTCTGAAATTAGAGATCAAACATTTGACTTTCTCCTGGACAGATTCTTGGTCAAACTCTTTTGCATCCAGCTATTTTCTTAGTCATAGGTTGAAATATGGATTGGAGTTAGGAATATCTGAGTTCAAATCCAGCCTCAGAAAGTTACCAGCTCTGTGACCCTGGGCAAGTTAATCTCTGTTTGCCTCAGTTTTCTCACCTATATAATGGGAACAAAAATAATACCTACCTCCTAGTGTTGTTGTGAGAATCAAATGACATGACAATTGTAGTGTGATTAACACAGTGTCTGCCACATATTAAGCATTATCTAAATTATGGCTCTTACGTGAAACCACACATGATCTAATTTTGAAGGTTCCACTGATACCACCTTATTAATAGATACCTTGATACCTAGAGCGTTATGATAGATTCCTAATAGGTCTCTCCCCACCTTAAATTTCTCCCTATGATACATATAACTACCTGCGACTCATACAACTATGAGACTGCTTTTCTTTCATATCAGTGAGAATTTGTTGGGCACCTACTATTTGTAAGGTCCTATGCTAGGTACCGGAGATGTGAATCAATCCCTGTGATTACATCCTATTGGGGTAGATCACATAAATATATGTATATAGGTACAAAATAAACACAAGGTAATGGGGGTGGAGGAGGATTAGGAGCTAGGTGGCACCAGGAAAGTTTGCATGTAGAAGTGGTCCTTTAGCTGAATTTGAAAGAAATTTCTAAGGTTCTAAGGAGTGGAAGTGAGAAGACAACGCATTCGAAACAGGGGTTCAGCCTGTACAAAGTCTTGGAGACCATAGGTGAAGTGTCATGTACGAGGAGTAATATTAAGGCCCATTGTCTGGACCATAGAGTAAATAAAGGGATGAAATGTTGAATTTGGATAGAAAGTTACTTCTTTCAGATATCTTCTGTAGTTCCTTATTGGCATCAAAATAAATTTCAAATCCTGTAGAATCGCATTCAAGCCTATTCCCCACTCCACCCCTATAATGTGGCAGGATCATATAATCATAGATTTTGAATCTTAAGAGCCCCTAAAGGTCATCTAATCCTCCCCATCCCCACTCAGACTCATATTTACAGGTGAAAGTGACCCAGAGCGGTGAAGTGATTTGGCCAAAGTCACACACACCTAGCAAGTAGCAGAAGTAGGATTAGAACCTCTGTCTTCTGACAACTAATTCAGAATTTTTCAACCCTTCTTAATTCTAGTGCCTTCCTCCTGTTAATTACTTCCTATTTATCATGTATATATCTTACTTTGTATATATTGGTTTGCGTGTTGTCTCTTCAATTAGATTTTAAGTTCATTAAGAGCAGAGACTATCTTTGGCCTCTTCTTGTATCCTCAGCACTTAGCACAGTGCCTGGCACATAGTAGGTGTTTAATAAATGTTTACTGATTAATTGATTGATTTTCCTATGAACTCTGTATACCAAATTAGGTTAGTCACTGTTCCCTCAGTGCATCTCACACTTTTCTGGTTAGAGTATTGGAGTTAGAATCGGAAAGAGCTGAATTCAAATCCCACCTCAGATAATTAATAAACCCAGGCAAGTCACTTAACCTTTCTCAGCCTCAGCTTCCCTATCTGTAAAATGGAAATGATAACACCATCTACCTTCCAGGGTTGTGGTGCAGATCCAGGAGATAACATATGTACAGCACTTTGTAAATATTAAAGTGCTACATAAGTGCCTGATATATTATTGTTTCCTAAGCTTGGAAGGAACTTGCTTTCACCTTAAATCTTTTACTTCCCCTCTCCTTCCGTCTTCTGGCTTTCACTGACTTCCTCCTAATAACATAGCTTCCCTTTCCAACATTGGTTGCACTTTCTCAAATTGACCCTGACTCCCTGGTGGAGGTGAGGGAGTTGGAATATTCCCTGATCCCTATTTCTACTTCCAAGCTTACCCTCTAACCCCATTACCCAATAACCTTTCCTTCTTTGTGGTTCATTCAATCTAAATTGACCTCTCAATCAAAATTCTGGTAGCAATTATCTACCGACCTCTAGGGCCCTCCCTTTCCTTCCTGAGTGAGTTCAATAGTTGGTTCAGGCTTTCCTCTTCAACTCCTGCCCTCATACTAAGGGAATTCAATATATATATATACGTATATATACTGATAATCCTTCAAATACCCTAAGCTTCTAGTTCTCAGATGCTTTATGTCCCTTGTTCCTCCTCCCACCCACACAAGCTATCCTCACCAAAGCAAACCATTCTGCATATACAAGCTACCTCATTATATCCCTTCTTTTCTAGCAAACTGTGTTGCTTCTCATCCCTACACACGCTCTCTCTCTCTCCTCGATTCCTCTCTCACTCTCTCTCTCTCTCTTGTTTCTTTCTCACTCTCTATTTCTCTCTTATCTTCAATCTCTTTGCATCTATTGGCCTACAAACATGCCTATGTCTATCATTTCCTCAAAAAACCCATACTTGATCCCTCCGTCCCTGCTATCACCCCCGTCTCTTCTTTTTGTGACCAAACTCCTTAAGGTCATCTACATTACATACCTCCACTTCCTTTCCTCTCACTCTCACATTAACTCTTTGCAGTCTGACATCTGGCGTTATCATTCAAGTAAACTGCTCTCTCCATTGTTACCAATGCTATTTTCTCAATCCCCATCCTTCTCGAACTTTCTTTAGGCTTTGACACTATTGATCACCCTCTTCTCCTTTATTTTCTCTTCTCTCTAGGTTTCCATGGCACTACTCTATCACGGTTTTCCTCCTACCTATCTGACAACTAATTCTTAGCCTTTTTTGTTTGATCATCATTCAAGTAACATAATAAGTGTCCCTCTGGGCTCTGTCCTAGGTCCTCTTCTCTTCTTCCAAAATACTATTTTATCAGGTGGTCATGAATTCAATGATTATCAATATGCTGATGTTTGTCAAAATCCACTTCTCTAGTCTTAAAATCTCTTCTCACCCTCATTCCAACATCTCCAACTGCTTATTGAATAGATCGAACTGAATATCCCAGGGGTGGGGAATCTGCCGCCTCCAGACCACATGTGGCCCTCTAGTTCCTCAAGTGTGGCCTTTGACTGAATCCAAACTTCACAGAACAAATATCCTTAATAAAAGTATTTGTTCTGTAAAACTTGGATTCAGTCAAAAGGCTGCAGCCAAGGACCTAGAAGGCCACATGTGGCCTCAGGGTCACAGTTTTCTCACCCCTGGGATATCCCATAGGCCTCTTAAAATCAACATGTATAAGAGTGAACTCATTTTTCTTCATGAACCCTCCCATCTTCCAAATTATTTTATTTCTGTTACTATCAAGAGCGTCACTGCCTCCCAGCCATGCAGGCTCACAATCTAGGTATCTCCCTCAACACCTCAGTCTCTCTCTCCTTCCATCTCAGTTCAATTGCCAAGTCCTGTCAATTTTACCTTCTTAATATCACTCATATTTGCTCCCTTAGTTCTTCTAACACTGCCACCAAGCCGACACAGGCCCTCATCACCTCATGCCTCGACTATCTCAGTAACCTGCTTGTTGGTCTCTGTCTCAAGTTTCTTCCCACTCCAATTCATTCTCCACTCAGCTGTCAAATTAATATTTTTCCTCACACCCCAGTCAACTCTAGTCTGTCCTATGGCTTCTGGGATCAAATATAAAATCCTCTGCTTGGCATTCAAAGCCTTTCATAACTTGTCTTATTTCTACCTTTCTAGTCTTACTTCCTCCCTCTTTGTACCTTTTTATCCACTGAAACTGGCCTCTTTACTGATCCTTGAACAAGATGCTTCATCTTCTGACTATGCATTTTCACTGGCTATTTCCCACTCCTGGAATTCTCTTTCTCCTCATCTTCTCCATTTGGCTTACCTGGCTTCCCTCAGGTCCCAATCTTCTGAAAGAAACTTTTTCTGATCTCCCTTAATGCTAGTGACTTCTCTCCATTCATTATCTCCAACTTATCCTATATATACCTTTTGTATTCATAATTGCTTGCATAATAATACTAGCAGTAACTACTATTTATATTGTACTTTTTATATTTTTTTAAATAATGTCTTCTGATTTTACATCATCCTACTTTTCCCAAATATCCCAGCCCCTCTCTGTATCCCTCTCAGAAAGCCATCCCATATGATAAATAGTATTTTTAAGAGGGGAAAAAAAGCAGTACAATTGATTAATATGTTGAAAAAGTGACACGTTTAATGTGAAACACCTGTGGACCTCCCACCTCCACAAAGGGGAGTTTACCTCCATTAGATTTCTGCTTTCACCCTTCACCCTGCACCCCAGCCTCTTACTATTCTCTCTGTCATCATTACCCTGTTGCTGTTGCTGTCCTTGGCCTTTGCCTTTATTCACTCTTTCTACATGTCCGTTGTCTGGGGTATTAAAGAAGAAAATGATGTTTCATGTCTGGTTTTCTTTTTAAAAATGTTTCAAATGCCTCTTTATTATTAAATGTCCATCTCTTTTTCATTTGTGGTTATGCTAAGATTTGCAGGGTACGTCTCTCTAGGCTGCATCCTAAGCTCCATTTATCTTTGGAATCCATTATCCCATTGCCTTCTCTGTTTTCTGCTTTCCTTTCCTTTTTATTTGAAGGTCTTTCTCCTGTTAGCACAAAGAACTTGTTTCTGAGTTGAATTTTTAAATTTAACCATGTATCTCACAGTTGGAATCTTTATGTTGTTTTGTTCTTTTCTGGAGGTGATCCGTGAATTTTTTAAAAATTAATATTTCATTTTCTATATTCAGAAGTCATGGAAAATTATCTTCTATTACTTCCTGCATTGATGGTGTTAAGGTTTTTTGTCCTGTCATATTTTTATTATTATCCTTATTACAAATCTTGAGTCTTTGAAATCAGTATGTTTTGTTTGCATAATGAGCATATTTTCTTTTAATGTTCTTATTTTTGGCTTCTCTTCTTCTGGATTGTCCTTCACTTCTATATACTTGCATTCCCAGTCTATTGTTCTTTTCTGTTTCTTTGGTGAAATTTACCATCACAGTTTCAAATTATTTTGTTCTGCCCATTATTTTTGCAGGACATAAATTCTGCTCTCATAATTCACATTTCTCTTTTGAACCTCTCAGGAACACTGCATTGTGGTTCCATGCTCTCCCTGAATTTCACAGAGTCCTCTGTCTCATCAAATGTTGGATAATTTTCCTTTATTTTGCAGTATTTATTCATAGATGCTTGAACTTGTTCACTAGATATATCTTTCTGCTGTTAATACTTTCCTTATTGATTTATCTGCTTATGATTACGGTCTTTGAATTTTCTTTTTCCTGAGATCTTTGGTAATTCCAGTTTATTTTTTTTCCTTATTTTCCTCTATTACTTAACTTTGTGAGTCTCTGACTCACATCCCTCTGATTGTGGGTTCCTTGGGGACTAAATCTCGAAGTATTTCAGCATCCTCCTATTCTGAGCAATTCATAATACATAAGCTTCAGTCTCTACCCCAAGTAACTTTTGGGTGGAAAGGTAAGTTCTGAGTACTTTCCCTTGGGCTTAGTGGAGTACCTTACAGACATATTACATCATGCCCTCATCTCCTGTCCTATTCCCTCTGTTTCTCAGTTCTCTGGCCTGGTACCAGCCAATCATCTATGGGGTAGATTTTTGTACTTTGGGCCTCTAAGACCCTGGGAGGAAGCTTTGGTTGGGATGTGGTATTGAGTTCTACTTTAAGCCCAGATATATGTTCTTCCCCTCCCCCTTTTCTGTTCCTGGCTCTGTTGCAAGAGATCTTGTGCAGCATAAAATATGTCGACCAAGTTGCTAGCTGTGTGGCCCCAGTGAGCTTCCATAGTCTAGAACTCTGAAGAGGCCACTGTCAATATGTCCTGGCCTGAGCAGGCTTCCACAGGGAAGCCAGGGTCTCCACAGAACTGGAAAAAGGAAGTGTAGACCTGGGTATTGTGTTAGGTTTTGTGGCAAATTTATGTGGGTCTGCTAGTGTAACCTCTTCACCTGTAGGGAAGAAAGTGGTGGGGATAGGGGATACTTAGTGAGCTCAATACAGAAGTCTGATCATGTTTTTGTTTTTTAACTTTCTTTTGGATTTGGGGTAGACTTTTAGAGACAGCTTTCTAGAGATGGCTGAAGTTTCTTTATCTTTGTCACATAGCTTCTGTTTTAGAGAGGTTTGAGAGGTCAAGTGAATCAGAGAAAATGTCTAATCCTCTATCTTGTTGATCATGTGATCTGGAAGTCTATATAGCATTTTGAGGTTTGCAGGGCAAACCCATTTTATCCTCTCATGGCTCTAGAGTTAGCACCTCCCCTTAGCCAGCCCCACCCCAGTCACCAATCCACACCCACATAGGTTCCACACCTAATAGGGGTTTGGGCCTGGGGCTTAGCACCTAATAATGCTCAATGAAATACACTGAATTACTCAAAGAAAACAAAGGCCGTTTTGCTTACCAACACACTAGCCAAATCTAACTTTGATTCTTTCTCTAGTAGATTTCTAAAATTTTTGATACCTTGTATAGAAAACATAATTTGTTGAAATTCTGACAAATAATATAGACTGGGGTATTGGAAGCCTTACCAAACTTTTCCTCCAGTGTAATCTCATAGTCTGAAAGCGGTTTATGAAGGACACAAGCCTTCAAAAATCCTATCAAACCTCAGACTTTTTTAATTGGGGTTCAGCGATAGGCCACATGCCTGTTGTCAGGGACAAGCCTAGATAAATCTGGAAAAGCTCGTCACTGACTTGACAGTAGAATAAAGATTTCTTCATCCATAGAAGCAACCAAACATCATTTTTCTTATCGATGTTGTTTTGTCTCCAAATCTGTGACCCTACTTGGGGTTTTGTTGGCAAACATATTGGAGTCATTTGCCATTCCCTTCTCCAGATCATTTTACAGATGAGGAAACTGGAACAAACAGGGTTTGATTAATCCAGGGTCACACAGTTAGTAAATATCTGAGGCTGGATTTGGACTCTGGTGCTCCTGACTCCAGGCCTGGCACTCTATCCACTGAGCCACCTAGCTACCCTAAAGACTATTTTAAGGAAGTGCAAAGAGTACTGGGTCTGGGAGTCAGAAGATTTGGGTTCAAACCTGCCTCTGATACCTCCTTGGAACCTTGAACCCAAGTTTTGGGACCAACAAAGTCTTAGTGAAAGTCACTTAACCACCCTGATACTCAATTTCATCATCTCAGGCTAAAAATTCTCCAAGGTCTCTTATAACTCTCGATCTATAATCTGCCAGGTCACCAGTGGATCTACAGTTATAGAAATCACCCAGACTTGAAATACTGAGGCAGTAAAGGGGGTAGAAAAAATGGCTTCAAGAAGTAATTCAGCAAATGTGTATCAGCAGAATGCTATTATGTTAGACTGAAGTCAAACTCACTGACTTTTTGACAGTTTTTTGGTTTGTTTTCACCTTCAAAATCTGAATTGTACAAAATCAAGACACACGCTCTCTTATTCTACCTTCAAACATTTCTAGAATTATATTTACTGTTCAGTCAATGCTCTGTGATTTGGAAGCCTCTTTTCCTGGGGAAAACCATGGCAGAAAGTTGCCAAGTCACAGACAGCCAATATTCCTAAATCCTTTGGCATTTACATCTAAGAGTCTGTATCTCCCAGTTATTTCTCTGGCTTTTCTCAGCTTTTCTGCTCAGCTGTCAGCATGAGTGCTCCTCAATATGACCATTAGGTGGCAGCAGGTGTTCCCTGGGTAGGCTCTGTCCAACCCAGACTCTGGACATGGGCTGAATCTATGAGCAAGCCCCACTTTTCTTGAGCAAAGCTGATGGAACACTAATTGTCACTGTGGGTTTTTGTACAAATAGATACATTAATGGAAGGAGCCTAAGGCATATCTCTACTGGAGCAGAGCTAATAGGGGATTTACAGATACACAGATGTACCAAGAGAAGGAGAATTTCCCAAGTACTACCATTTTTATCTGGCAGTTTCATCACCAACAGTGACATATACTTTCATACCTATAAGATCAGGGCAATAGACAACGGTTGTTTAGAGGAGTATTGCCCAATGTAGCCTTGTAGATTAAATTGCTATCAGTGTGCTGTGCTTAGGGCAATGGTTCTTTTGTATCATGGACCCCTTTAGCAGTCTGGTGAAGGCCCTAGATTTCCTCTCAGAATATTTTTTTTAAATTCATAGAAAATACATAGAACTGCAAAGAAAACCAATATATTGAAATATAGCTGTTGTTGTTTTGTTATTTTAAACCAAGTTCACAGATCCCAGGTTTAGGGCAAACTAAGATATGACTCGATTGACCAGCTCTACTTTGAATTCTCAGAAGGAATTAAAGAAAAAACCATAGAAGAGAGCAAGAGGGGGAAATAGAGATTACTCAAACCTGAAAAAGGTAGAAGGGGAGAACTGGGGAGAGATAGACCTTGCAGAGAGTGTTAGAAAATCATTCCTGTGCCTTTGGCCTCCCATTGTGTCATCTGCAAATAAAGGACAAGAAACAAGATGACTTCTAAGCTCCCTTCCAGGTCCAAATCTTAAGGAGTCTGTGAAAATGCAGATCCACCAAATCTTCCTTCACCCTTGCCATTCTGGGACACCTAGTTATCCTTAGAAATACAGTTCAGTGCTTCTTCTGAGAAATGTAAGTTTTATTCTTTTCTCACATATTTATTAGCTATGATCACGGGAAACTTATCTAACTCTTCTAAGCCCTTTTTCGTGTCTCTCTTCATGATGACATTTGGGGTTTTCTTGGCAGAGACATTGGAGTGGTTTTCCATTTCCTTCTCCAGCACATTTTACAGATGAGAAACTGAGGCACAGGATTAAGTGACTGGCCCAGGGTCTCATAATTAGTAAGTGTCTGAGGTCAGATTTGAACTCAGGAAGATGAGTCTTCCTGACTCCAGATCTGGTACTCTATCTTCTGTGCCACCTAGCTGCCCATGTTTTTATCTATAAAATGGAGTTAATTATATTTAGGCTACCTACCTCCTGGGGTTGTTGTGAGAAAAAAAAATCACTTTGCAAACCTCAGAGCACCATATTAATGTGAGTTATTATTGTTATTGTTGTTAAAGAAAATCTCCACTGCCCCCTGCCCTTGGGTGGGGAATGCAAAACCAGGCTAAATGGCATTGGATGCTGTAGCACTTAGGGCCCTGTCCTTGCTATACAGTAATTTTCCTAGGAGGAGAGCTAACTCAGGATTAAAGCTGCCAAATACCATTCTCCATTTCTTGGAAGCATAGCCTAGTTTGGAAAATACTTAAGCAGTGCTTTCCTCACAAGATACCCCAAACAGATGTGTGATAAGAACCAGTTTGTACTGTTGAAGTGAGAAAGTAAAATCTCTCCAAAGTAAAATCCCTTTACCAAATTTCTTTCCTTCCTAACACTCTACAACTTCTTCTACCAACCAATTGCCTTATTTCTTCCTCTCTCTGGATAAAAACTTGGGTTCAAAAATATCATTTTCATAAGCATCAGATGGATAAGACTATTGGCCCAAGACTAGACAGTAAAAAAGATCTGAGGGTTTTAGTGGACTATGAGCTTAATTTGAATCGGTGTTCTGATTTAGCGGTCAACTTCCCCTTCCTTCCCCCACCCATGAAAAAAGCTAATGCCTTCTAAGGCTGCCTTTAGATAAACAAAGAATAAAGGATTAAGGAAGCAATGATCTCACTCTACTCTGCCTAGCTCACACCACAGCTGGACTATCATGTCTGATTCTGGACCAAACATTTTGGGGATTGCTGGAGAGTGATAGTGAAGGGCCTCAAGGTCGTGATCTTATGAGTATTGGTTGAAGGAACTGGGGATTATTAGAAGGGGAAGAGAAGACTTGGGGGGGGCACATGATATCTGTCCTCAAGTATTTGAAGGACTGTCCTGTAGAAGATAGGTAAAATTTGTTTTGTTTGGTGCCACAGGACAGAACTGGAATGATGGCTGGAAGTAGAAAGGAAGTCATTTTAAACTTAACAAAAGGGGAAAAAGATAGCTAAAGCTATCCAAAAGTGGAATCGACTGCCTTGTAATGTGCTTGGCACATAGTATTTAGTAAAATTCTTATTATTAAAAAAGACTAAAATTAAACTTTTGGTAGTAGAGGTTCCTTCACTAGTTGTCTTCAAGCATGGCTGGATAACCACTTTTTAAGAATATTATGGAGGAGATCCTTGTTCAGGGTTGGTCTTGATGGCCTCTGAGATAACTTTCAACTCCAATTTGGAAGTTCTGGAACTTGGCATAAAAGGTTTCTGTCAGCCATCTAGAATTTTAAGGACTAGAGCTCCCTGCTGTGGTGAATTCCTGCCAGTGGTCCAATCCAAGCTGGTTTGGATTCAATAAGCAATGATCCATAGGCATTTATTCACCAAGTGCCATTTGCAATGTCTGTGTTCATTGCCAGGCATCTTCCATAGTGATGGGCACACTCATATATATATATATATATACATATATATATATATATATAGACAGTTATCCTGCAGTGGAGGGCGAAAATGCTTGGGGCAAAGAGTAGGATATAAAAATAATTGTTGCATTAAACACTCAGAATCATTCATGTCAATTGATTTAAAAAAAAATAAACACAGCATCCCTGTCTTCCTTCAAACTCAGTTCAAATCTCAAATTCCAAACAGGAAAACCTTTCCTGTTATACCCATCTACTAGTTCCTCCCTCTCTGAGATCACCTTCCATTTACTCTGTATGTATTATGTACATAATTGTTTTCATATTTGTCTTGCTCATTGGAATGTGAGCACCTTAACATCAAGGAATTTTTTGTCTTTCTGTATCCCTAGTGCTCAGAATAGTGTTTAGTACATAGCAGCTATTTGATAAATGTTTACAGATTAACTGGCATTGAAAGTACATGAATTTGATAAATCGTGTGTTTTATCAAGGATACATACTAGAGGCAATTAGGAAGCAGCATGTCACAACAGAAAGTATGCTGGATGTGGAGTCTAAAGACCTGGGTTTGAATCTTAGCTCTGCTGCTATTTTACCTGATCTTATAAAACTTCCCAACCTCACTGAAACACAAAAAAAGGATTAGATGATTTCTCAGGTCCCACTCAGCTCTGTATCTATGATCCTACAGGAGTGCCAAAATATTTCTAAACTTGGCTTAGCAGTTACATGTCATTGGTTTCACCAAACAGAAATGTATCATGGAAATTAGAGCATTAGAACTCAAGAAACCTGGATTTTAGCCCTGCATCTGCCACTTCAACGCTGAATGACTTTGGGCAAGTTTATCTTGATCCTCTGGGTCTCTATTTCACAATTTGCACAATGACGGGGTCAGACTAAATTATCTCTAAAGACTCTTCCATTTCTAACAGTCCCTATCTCCAAGAAAATGTAGTTGTCTTGAAAATGTGACAGATCTTAGATGAAGTAGCCATTGTCATAGCCAAGACCCTATTCTGTTCAAGCAAATGCATACCCAGTTTCCCTTTGATTCTGCATTCATATCACACATGATTCAATTTCTAATGCACAGAAATTTGAGGACTTCTTTAGCCTCATTCAGGCACCTATCTTCTCAAAGACTTTTAAAGTAGAACTCTAATTAGTTCTCCCAGAGCTTTTAGCAAATAAACTCCCAAACAGTTTGGAACAAGTGAATTGGCTCATTGTCTGTGCCATTCTGTGGAGATAACTTTTAAGACGCTTCTCTGGAAAAAGCTGATGAAATGATTAATTAAATAGTTGAGCCCTAGAGTAATTGAAGAATATTTGGGGAAATCTATAAGAATACATCTGAATGATTTTGATGAATTGCATCTAACACGGTCTTTTTGTCTCATGCATTGGTATTCTTGAATGCTGTGATTATAGGGAATTTTAATTTGCATGTGATGTTTCTGATTTCATTTGTTGCTGCTTGAATTTGATTAAAATGTTGCTGATTAGTTGAGATAAATTCTTTGGGTGGCAGGATAATCTGATAACTTTTTCTAAAACCCACTTTGGAAGTTCAGCTTTCTAGAATAATTTCTCTGATTTATAGGTTGCCTTTATTTTGACTTATACTGGCCACTTCATAACCAGGGCATACAGGTCATGTTACTTGGCCAAAAGTGATTTCATCCTCCACAGAAAGCCTGTTTCAAACACAATTCCTGAACCTAACCACCATCACTTCATCCCTAAAACCCTATTTTCAGTGAAAAGATAAAAATAAATAAGGCAAAAGCCAGACACATCCTTCTTCCTGGATACCTTGATTCTTTTTGATGTAACAAATATTTATAAAGTGTTTGCCATATGCAGAAGAATGGAAGATCAAAAGATTAATTTTACACAAGCCTTGGGACTGAGCACAAACTCACCTGTCCCATTCTATCTAGTTGGCCCCAAACCATACTTCACACTTCATTCAGGCTCAGATACACAGGCATCTTGTCACCCACCCTGCTGCAGTCCTCTTCTTTCCACCTAGAACATCACCTTCAAAATTTGACCTCCATATACTATTCTCCCTCCACCCTGGGTAACTCAATACATTCAGTTTGGAAACTCCTCCATTTGTAAGAGGTGTCCTTATTAGTTAGTGCAATCTCACTTAAAATCTAATTGCTAAAAAATGATGACGATGATGATGGTGATAGTGATGGTGATGATGGTGTTGATGGTGGTGATGGTGGTGGTGGTGGTGGTGGTAGTGATATCACCTAAAGGTTTGCAGAGAACTAGTTGCCTCAGACAAGACTCACATCCCACCTAGACTTCTACTATGAAAAACTTGCATTCTGCCTGGTAATTATGTGAGAAACTTTGACCACTCTACCCTACTCCCAGGAATTCAATCAGTATTACCATTGGGCATGACAGTTGATTGCCATATTTTTCTACTTACCATCCCTGTCACTCTGTACATCATAATTCCCTTCCTTAGCCACCATTCCCCTATGTGTGTTGTTCCTTCACCTAGCCATAGGAGAGATAGCATCTTACTCTCCAGAATTTAGCATAGTGTCTGGCATCTATAAGGTGCTTAATAAATGCATTTTATTATGAATTCATATAAGACTATGGAGCTTATAATTTAGTTGGCAATGAGTATTAGACATATATACAAGTAAACATAATAGAAAATGAAATGTATGTGAGGAAATCAGTTGGTCTTATTAAGCACTTGCTATGTGCTAGGCTCTAGAGATACAAACAAATGCAAAACAAACCCCTGACTTCAAAGAGCATACATTCAAATGTATTTAACCAGACACTGTCATTATATATATATATATATATGTATATGTGTATGTACACACATATATGTATATCTACACATATTGTACATACACATGAACATACATGTGTGTTAAAGAAATTGCAAACCACTCCAATACCTTTGCGAAGAAAACCTCATGGACAGCATTAGTGTGCTATGACCAACAGGGTCACAGAGTCAGATGCGACTGAATGACTGAACAACTATGTGTATGTGTGTGTCTATACACACACGTATATGCATAACACTTGTATATACACACACATATACACATACATACATATATATGTTAGATGGATGGTTATCTGAGAGATAAAGGTACCAATAACTGAGGAACTGGAAAGATCTGCAGAACATGTGAATTCAGCTGAGTTGGGAAAAAAGCAGAGAAACTAAGCAGTGAAGGTGAAGGAGAAGAGTGTTCTAAGCATCAAGGAAACTCAGTTGAAAAGCATGGAGATGGGTGTTGGAACCTTGTTTGAAGGAGGTAAGGTGCCCAATGTATGAAGGGAAATAAAGTATAAAAAGATGGAAAGGTAGGCGAGGAACAAGTTTTGAGAATTTTAAATGCCAAATAAAAGAACGTATCATTTGCTAGTTATGGTATCAATGAAAGCTTTATGGGTAAGATAGCATTGAGTTTGGCATTGAAGGATGATAGGATTTCATAGGAGAGATGGGATATCATCCTGTTTTTCCAATATTACTTTTCTCTGTTCCATTTCTCCAAAGTCATCACTCCTATCACACAAAACTACTATTTTAGACGCTAATGCATATCTAGTTAGACGCAGGGTGGAAATCTCAAGGATTTTAAAACCTATTTCTATTTGCTAGTACATGTAGCAATGTTAGTTGGTGGATGTGGAACTTTATACCTCAATATTTAAAGAATTGACTGGATCATTGCTATGTGTAGTCCCTTCATAGATAACAGGTCACGTACACCTTCATGTCTTATTGGATGGTCTTTGGGAACTACTGTTGCTAGAATTTTGTTTAAGCTGAAGCTGGTCTGCTAATGAGCCTCTCTGAACTCAGTAAGCTGGGGAGGCGGAGCCAAGATGGCAGCTGGAAAGCAGAGACTAGTGTGAGCTCCCCGCCAAGTCCCTCCAAAAATCTATTAAAAAATGGCTTTGAACCAATTCTAGAACTGCAGAACCCACAGGGTAGCATAGGGAAGCAGGGCTCTAGCCCTGGATAGTCTCTGGATAAGGTCTATCCCTCACGGAGCTGAGAGCAGAGGGGAATGAAGCTGAGCAGAGCAGAGCCCAGTGTGGGCGGCACAGACCAACCAGACCAGGAGCGGGGTGGAGCATGCCCTAGCGCCTGAATCAGTGAGCTGCAGCAGTTACCAGACCTCTCAACCCACAAACATCAAAGACAATAGAGTAGGTTAGCGGGAAAAGCTGCTGGGGACAGGGAGTTTGCAGTTCAGCCACCGCCCCCAGGGGCAGCGGAGGTGGGGCAGCTACAGAACTACAGCTGCAGTTGCTTCTGGCCCCAGGCCCACCTGGTAAGAGGAATTAAGTGGTGAATCAGAGCAGGAATGAAGAGCCTGCTGAACATCTAAGTCCAGTCTGGGTTGGGGGTTCTTGGGGAAGGAGGAGTGCTGGTGAGGTAGAGCTGGCGCATCCCCCCAAGCATGGAACATAGAACTCTTTAGTCTACAAGCAGTCATACCCTGCTGAAAAAATCAAGGGTCAAGTATGTTGGCTGGGAACATGGCCAGGCAGCAAAAACGTACCCAGATTCAGTCTCAGACTTTGGAATCCTTCTTTGGTAACAAAGAAGACCAAAACATACAGCCAGAAGAAGTCAACAAAGTAAAAGAGCTTGAACTCAGTAAGCCCAGGCCTAAGATATACAATCTATTTGCTTCCCTAGTAGAAACAATTTATGCTTATGCTCTTCTGAAGGGAAAACCTTCAAAAATAGGTTCAGTCATCTCTATGCCATGATGGGGCACTAGAGGTAGTTTTTTTTTTTTGTTTTGTTTTGTTTTTTGTGGAAGAATTTGTAAATTTCATAAAAGTAAACCTTTAAAACTATAGCTCATAAAATAGTGCTGATCTTCATTGTTAGAGGGAGTTTCCCTATAGGGATCTGTATTTGATCATAGAAACAATAAAGGGCTCTGCTGGAGTTTAGTGAGAAGGGTAATGACAAGGTCAGATCTAAGCTTAATGAAAATATCTTTGTCAATTGTATGGAGGATGGATTGAAATGGGGAAAGACTGGAGGAGGAGAAACTAACTAGGAGGCCAAGGCAATATTCTGTGTAAGAGATCATGTAGTCATAAACTATGGTGGTGGCTACAAGAATAGGCCACTTAGGTGGTTCAGTGGATAGAATGCCAGGCCTGGAATCAGAAGACTCATCTTCCCATTTGCAAACTTGGCCTTAGACATTAGTTGTGTCACCCTGTGAAAGTCACTTAACTCTGTTTACCTCAGTTTCCCCATCTTTAAAATGATCTAGAGAAGGAAATGACAAACCACTCCAGTATCTTTGCCAACAAAATCCCAATTGGGGTCACAAAGAGTTGAACATGACTGAAAAATGACTCAAAAACCACAGCAACAAGAATAAAGAGAAGGAGTTGGATGTGAGATATATCATGGAGGTAGAAATAACTCGATTATGGTGTAAAGAAGAATGAAGAGTCAAGGATAATGCAAAGGTCATTATCCTGAGAAACTGAAAAACTAGTTGTCAGAAATAGGACAGAAATAGAAATTTTTAATAGAAAGATGGACTCGGAGTTTGGCAGAAGGGAAAATGAGTTCTGTTTTGGACATATTTAGTTCAAAATGTGTCTGTAGGAAATGTCCAAAAGGAAGCTGGTAATGTAGTACTGAAACTCAAGAGGGAAAGGGTGGAATTAGATATAGAAATGATAATTAATCCCATGGGAAATAATGAAGGTGTCAAGAAGAAGATTATGGAGGGAAAAGAAGGGAGGTCTCAGGCTAGAACATTGAAGAATACCTACATATGAGGGATGTGATGTGGATGATGAATGAACAAAGTAGACCAACAAAAAGTTATCAGAAAACCAAGATAGAGTACTGTTATGAAAATTCAGGAGGCAGCTATATGGCTTATAAGATAGAGCTCTGGGCCTGGAATCAGGAAGACCTGAGTTCAAATGCAGTTTCAGACATTTATTAGCTGTGAAACCCCAAACAAGTCACTTAATCTCTGTTTGCCTTAATCCACTGGAGAAGGAAATGGCAAACCACTCCAATATCTTTGCCAAGAAAAATCCTAAGGGCAGGCTTGGTGTGCTGTGGTCCACAAGTTCATGGAAACAACTGACACCTAAGCAACAACAATGAAAACTCAGGAGATTTTCCAGGAGGTGAGGGAAATCATCTGCATTAAATGAAGCAGAGAGATCACAAAGAATGAGGACTGGAGAAAAAAGAATATTTGGCAATATCGCTATAACATATAACAGATGATGGTCATTTTTGAGAGAGCATTTCACTGGAATGATGAGGTTCGAAAACCAATTACAAAAGGTTAGAGGTGAGAGAAGAAGTGGAGATGGGAGTATAAATAACTTTTTCTAGTTTGGCTGAAAAAAGGAGGCTGGCTACAAATCAGGCTACAATAATAATAATAATAACTGATAATCACTAGTATTTCTAATAGTGCTTTATGGTTTACTAAGAATTTGATTACTATTACCTCATTCAATCCTCACAGCAAGCCTGGGAGGTAGGTGCTATTATTAGCTCCATTTTCCAGATGAGGAAAAGGAGACAAAGGGAGGTTATGTGATTTTCTCATTTTACATAGCTAGTCAGTGTCTGAGGCAGGACTTAAACAAAGGTCCTCCTGACCCCAAGTCCAACCCTGTATCGACTACACCACTTAGTGGCCTAACATTCTCATTAAGTAATCATTCAGCTTTCACTGCTTTCTGAGGTTCATCCTATTTCTTAACGATTATAAATGTTAAAAAAAATCTTCCTCATATTAATTGAAAATTGATCTCTGAAATTTCTACCCATTTTCCTTGTTTTGTCTAGGAAATCTTTTTTTTCCAGGCTAAACACCCCTATTTTCTTCAACTAACCCTCATATGGATTAGTGTAGAGGACTACCACCATCCTCATCAAACTCTCTGGACACTGTCTTTTCAATAAACTTCCTAAAATATGTTACCAGCAATGAAATCAATACTGCTGAAGTGGTCTGATTGGGAGATTCTTCCCTGTCTCCCTAATTGTCATGTCCCTCAGTACAGCCAAAGATCTCATTGGCTTTTTTGTCTCCCTGTCACATTATCGAGTCTCACTGAGATGGTAACCAGATGAAACTTGCAGGTTTTTTTAGTCAAAATGCTTTTTATTCATGTATATCTTATAGTTGTGAAGCTTAATTTTTGTTCCCAAGTATTGAACTTTAGATTTAATGCAATTGAATTTCATCTAATCAGATTTGGGCCAAGGTTCTAACCTGTCAAAACCTTTTTCCAACCAGACTCTGTCACCAATGTGTTAGGTATTCTTCTCAGCTTTCCATCTTTTGTAAACATAAGTAAAACATGTATGTATCCCTTCATCCAAGTCACTTTTAAAGTTGAACCAATCAGACCAGATGCCTATTTAAATATCTTCCCAAGAGTATATCAGAATTATTCTTTGGAGTTGGCCATTCAACTAATTCTCAATCAATCTAATTGTACTATTATTTGGCCTATATCTCTCTATTAGGGACACAATCTAGGCATATTTTGTCTACAGCGTTACCTCTAGTAACCTGTCAAAAAAGAAATGAGTCTTTCTGGTTGTTCTCAGAATTTATCCCTAGCCTCAGATCTTACTGAGCTTAAGTATTCCTGAGGGTTGTCTTACAAGGACTGTAGCACATTACTTTAATTATCTTCATTTTTTTCTTCCTTTGCTGTCATCCATTTAAATTATTTTTAATCTAACTTGGTCAATGAGTTCCCCTATGCATCCATATCAGTATCCCTAGACAGTTCCTTTTTTGTTCCTTATTTTAATTATTTATTTTCATCTTCAAAATTTCATTTTTGAGGTCTTCTCATCATAGAATCATAGCATCATGGAATCTGAGAATTGCAAGAGACATCATTTGCACCTACTCCAACCCATATGTGAAGGAATCTCTACTATAACTTAACCCCCAAGTAGAAGAGCTGCAAGGAGGAGGAGTTCACCACTTCCCAAGGGAAGCCATTCCACTTTTGGACAGCTCTAATGGTTAGAAAGTTGCTGTTGTTGTTGATGATGATGATGATGATGTTCCCTGACAGCAATCCTAAATTGACCTCTTTGAAACTTCTACTCATTGACTCTGCTTCTGCCTATGGGCTCAAACAGAACAGGTCCAATCTCCTCCTTTACAAGACAGCCATTCAAATAACTGAATAAACCTATCATGCCTCCCCCCAACCCATGTTGCTTTTCTCCATGCCATATTCCATCAACTTATCCTGATATATCACTATTTCAAGTCCCATTGCCAACCTATTTGTCTCCTTAATAATATAACTCACTTAGGACAATGACATTCCTGTTTCCTTCTCTGTTGATCACTCAAATGCTCTCCATCATGTCCCACGTATGCTTCCCAGAAGTTTATGCTTAATTATATCTTTGTAATGCACAATGTTATTTACTACTCCTCTAATCTATTGTACTTCTTCTAAATAAGGTATTCTCTGGAAAAAGTCACATACTAGAAATGACTCCCATCCTCCCAAGTCTAAATGATAACTATGAAGTCAAAATTGCTTCCTTTTATAAGGAAGGCTTCCTTATTATTCTTATTATCCATCATTTGTGTATATAAATCTAAGACTTAATATTAATTAATTAATAAGGCTTCCTTATTATCCATCATTTGAGCATGTAAATCTAAGACCCTGAATTTTATTGTTATCTCCTTTTTAAAAATTTTAGTCTTCTGTGTATTACTTGGCATCCCTATTCCTCCCAGGTTACTATTCTCTGTAGTATTGAGGTTGGTAGATAAATATAGTCAATTTTCTCCCTCCCGATCCCTTCTAGTGAAAAAATCATTTGCTAAGATTTGCAACATTCCAAGCAAGTATGGTTTTATTAGTCTTTGTTATATGCATCACATCTTAAATCACAGATTGTTCATTTCTATCCTTTAAGCCATGGTATAGAGATGTAAAATTATTTTCTTCATCACCCATTTCCTTCCCAAATCTGTATTTATCTTGTAAATTTCCTTTCTTAAATTTTCAGCAATGCTTCAAATATCACATCTTCGTCTAATATCTTCAATTTCTTCCCCTGATCTTCATAATCCCTAGCAAGATGTAGTGTTCTTCTCAGAGTATCATTTATCCCTATATAAATCACCTTAAGTGAAGAATAGAAATGAGGTCTGAGAAGTCTTAGGATATTGTCCTGTCCTGGATACATGCCTTTGTTAGACAGTAGACTTCCTTGTTGTTAAGATCCTATCAACAAGCAACTGCCCTGGTATCCCCAAGCATGGAGTGGCCATTCCTTCTTTTTTTTCCTCTCTTTTGCCCACCATCCCCTTAGATAATCATGCTGTCTTCTCCGTTACATCTGCACTCCAACTTCCCAATGCTACTCAAGATCCCTTCTGCCTCTTCTTATTTTTTAAAAATTTTTACCTTGATAGACTATTTTTTTCAAGGCACTCTTATTTATCTTTGATTTATGGAGAGTGATTATATATTCCTACAGACAGAGTAGACATCCATCCAGCCAGCCTTTTTACTATCTCCTCTGGGAGCAGGACTAAATTGCCCTTTTTCAATAGATACCATAGAAGAAAGAAAAATGGGCTAATCTCATCTCTAACTAATTATTAGGAAATTTTTCCTCACATAAAGTTTGCATCTACCTCCTTCCAATTTCCATCCATAATTCCTACTTCTGCCTTGTGGGGCCAGGCAGAATAAACTAAAGAAGCTAGGTTGGATGGAGTACTGGATCTAGGGTCAAGAAGACCTGAGTACAAATAGTGCCTCAGACACTCACTAACTCGATGATACTGGGGAATTAGCTTAACTTCTCTAAGTCTCAGTTTGCTCAACTGGAAAATGAAGGGATTGAATTTGCTGACCTTTCAGGTCCATTCCATCTCTTAACTAGGATCCTGCAATCATATGATCCTCCTGCCATGTGATGACCCTTTAAATACTACTGTGACAATGGGGACGAAGCTGTGCCCACTCAATGGCCTCCTGCTGAGGACATATGTTTATACTTTAGGATGACATACTAGCCCCTGATTGGTCCCTGTGACTGGAGGCTATTTTCAGTAGGATTGGTGACTGAATAGGAAGAGCTGGGTACTCTGGGGGCTACAAGAAGCAGAAGTTGTTTAGGCTGCCTCTCTTAACACAGATGTACTACCAGCTCTCCCTTGGACTTCCAGGAAGGAGAGCGAGGAGGTGTTCTTTACCCTGAGATAGAGTGGTCCAAATGAGAACAGAGACCTTGTTCTCAATAGCCTAGAGATTAGTCCGAGTCGAAAATCTTCCTCAGACATATCCCCAAGTCAAAAATATCATTCAAGGGTTGCTTATCTTCCCAACGCACAAGGCTTAGGAAAAGGCTAATTGCATCATCTCAACAAAGACAAGCCCATACCCTTTCACAAGAAGTCAGCTGTGTCATTTTAACTTCTTCAGCCCTTCTCCATGCTAAATGTCCTTATTTCTCGCTGTTGATGCTCTTACAGCGTGGTCTTTAACTCTTCCTTTATCCTGGTCACTTTCTGCTGGTTGTACTCCAGGTTTTAAATGTCCTTCCTAAAATATGGCACCCAGAAATTATCCCAAAGCTCCAGATGAGGACCAGATGAGGACTAAGAACATATTTTTGATTTGGTGCCCAAAACTGAACACACTGTACTTTGAAACAATTCCCTGTTTCTTTGGACATGAGAATTTCTGAGAAAACTTTCCAGTACCACTCAGTCTAATTTTGCTGCAACGTATATTTATTGAGCAACTGCTATGAACCCATCACAGTGCTAGGCCCTCAAGAAAGATGAAAAAGAAGTGGCATGGTCCCTGTCTATTTTTAAATTTTTTTCATATTTTTATTATTTAATATTATTAGTTTTCAACATTGATTTCCACAAGATTTTGTGTTACAAAATTTCTCCTCATTTCTACCATCTCCCTTCCACCTCCAATATGGTACATATTGTGATTGCCCCTTTCCTCAGTCTACCCTCCCTTCTGTCACACCACCACCCCCCACGACATCTCCTTTCCCCTTATTTTCTTGTAGGGCAAGATAGATTTCTATACCCCATTGCCTATATATCTTATTTCCCAGTTACATGTAAAAACAACTTTTTTGAGCATTAGTTTTTAGAACTTTGAGTTCCAAATTCTCTCCCTTCTTTCCACTCCACCCACCCTCCTTGAGAAGGCAAGCAATTCAACATAGGCCACACATATATCATTATGCAAAACACTTCCATAATAGTCATGTTGTGAAAGACTAACTATATTTCCCTCCATCCTATCCTGTCCTCTTTTATTCAATTTTCTCCCTTGACCCTGTCCCTTTCCAAAAATGTTTGCTTTTGATGACCTCCTCTCCCCATCTGTCTTCCCTTCTATCATCTCTCCTCTCTTATCCCTTTCCCCTACTTTCCTGTGGGGTAAGATACCCAATTGAGTGTGTATGTTATTCGCTTCTCAAGTCAAATCCGATGAGAGCAAGATTCACTCATTCCCTTTCACCTGCCCCCTCTTCCCTTCCAATAGAACTGCTTTTTCTTGCTACTTTTATGTGAGATATTTACCCCATTCTATCTCTCCCTTTCTCCTTCTCCCAATGTATTCCTCTCTTACTCCTTAATTTTTTTTTGTATATCATCATTCATATTCAACTCACCCTGTGCCCTCTGTCTATATATTCGTATATTCCCTGCAACTACCTTAATACTGAGAAAGGTCTCACAAATGACAAATATCATCTTTCCATGTAGGAATGTAAACAGCTCAACTTTACTAAGTCCCTTATGATTTCTCTTTCCTGTTTACCTTTTCATGCTTCTCTTGATTCTTGTATTTGAAATTGTCTATTCAGCTCCAGTCTTTTCACTGAGAAACCTTGAAAGTCCTCTATTTTATTGAAAATCCATATTTTGCCTTGGAGTATTATACTCAGTTTTGCTGGGTAGGTAATTCTTGGTTTTAATCCTAGTTACTTTGTCCTCCAGAATATCATACTCCAAGCCCTTCGATCCTTTAATGCAGAAACTGCTAGATCTTGCGTTATCCTGATTGTGTTTCCACAATACTCAAATTGTTTCTTTCTGACAGCTTGCAATACTTTCTTCTTGACCTGGGAACTCTGGAATTTAATGACAATATTCCTAGGAGTTTTCTTTTCAGGTTCTTTTTCAAGAGGTGATCAGTGGATTTTTTTCAATTTCTATTTTGCCCTCTGGTTCTAGAATACCAGGGCAGTTTTCCTTGATAATTTCTTGAAAGATGATGTCTAGACTCCTTTTTTGATCATGGCTTTCAGGTAGTCTAATAATTTTTAAATTATCTCTTCTGGATCTATTCTCTAGGTCAGTGTTTTTTCCAATGAGATATTTCACATTGTCTTATATTTTTTCATTCTTTTGGTTCTGTTTTATAATTTCTTGATTTTTCATAAAGTCACTTGCTTCCACTTGCTCCAATCTAATTTTTAAGGTGATATTTTCTTCAGTGGTCTTTCAGACTCCTTTTCCATTTGGCTAATTCTGACTTTTAAGGCATTCTTCTCCTCATTTTGCCTTTCAGGTTAGCCTATCTTTTAAGATGTTGTGTTCTTCAGTATTTTGGGGGTCTCCTTTAGCAAGTCATTGACTTGTTTTTCATGATTGTCTTGCATCACTCTCATTTCTCTTCCCAATTTTTCCTGTACTTCTCTTACTTGATTTTCCAAAATTTTTTTGAGCTTTTCCATGGCCTGAGACCAGTTCATATTTTTCTTGGAAGCTTTTTATATAGGCTCTTTGACTGTGTTGACTTCTTCTGGCTATATCTTTTGATCTTCCTTGCCACCAAAAAAAAGATTCTATAGTCTGAGTCCTTTTACTCTGCCTGTTCATGTTCTCAGGCAACTTCCTGACTCTTGAGCTTTTTCTCAGGGTGTGACTGCTTTTGGAGTAGAGAGTACTTTATCCCAAGCTTTAGGGGCCTTGCACTGCTATTTTCAGAGCTACTTCTACTCCACAGTCACTGCAAGCTCTGCCACACCAGCATTCCTCTTCCCCCAAGAAATGCCAACCAGGACTGAGACTCAGATCCAAGCAGGCCAAAGCAAGAGAACCCTGCCTCTGAGCCAGTAAAGCAATGCCTACATTCCCACTCTAATCTGCCACTTGATTCTTCCCACCATGTGGGCCAGGGGCTGGAAGCAGCCTCCATTGGAGAGCTTCCTGCTGCTGCCACCACACCACCTCTGCTGCCCCCAGGGCTGGGTCCAGACCATCCACTTCACTCACCTAGATCCAGCAGTTTTCCCACTAACCTGCCCCATAGTCTTTGGTGTTTGTGTGTTGTGAAGTCTGGTAACTGCCACAGCTCAGTGCTTCATGGCCCTAACACTTGCTCTGCCTGACTCCCGGTCTGGTTGGTCCTGGCGGGGCCCACGCTGGGCTGCACTCCACTCCCAGCATGGTGCAATAGACCCTTCCCAGTGACCATCCAGGCTGTCCTGGGCTGGAGATCTGTTTCCATCTCCTATTTCATAGGTTCTGCAGCTCTAGAATTTGTTCGCAGATATTTTTACAGGTGTTTGGAGGAATTTGGGGGAGAGCTTAAGCGAGTCCCTGTTTTGCAGCCACCATCTTGGCTCCGCCCCCACATGGTCCCTGTCTTCATAAAGTTTGCCACATTTGTTCATTAATCTAGTTTAATTTAACAGACAATTTAGCAGATACCTTCCATATGAAAGACTCTGTACCAGGCAAAGAGGATAGTGGTAACGATGATGATGATAACTGACATTTCTCTATTGCTTTATGTGTTGTAAAACACTTCATATATATATATATATATATATATATATATATATATACATATTATCTCATTTAATCCTCACAACAAGCCTATTAAGTAGGTGTTATTATTATTCCCACTTTACCTATGAGGAAACTGAGGCTGAGAGGTAAAATGATTTGCCCAGGGTCACATTAGAGTAATGCAAAATATATGCACAATCTCCGCTCTCAATGGCCTAATCATTTAGAAACGAACATAACATAAAACATGTATGTAGATAACAGGAATAGAAATTTGAGTATGACTACATAGAAATATAGCGCTCTGACACTATGAAATGTTACTCCCAGATGGCGAGATCAAAAAAGGCATCCTGGAAGAGGTGGTATCTCAGCTAGATGTCTAAGGACAGAAAGGACGTTAGCTTATGAAGGTGGGTGGAAAAGGGAAATTATTTTACAGGACACAAGGAAACAGGAGCACAAGGGAGGAAGGAGAGCTCAAAGAATGGTATTTAGTGCAATTTGGCTGGAATATAGGTCACATGAAGGAGAGCAATGTGAAATATGGCTGGAAAGTCAGGTTCAAGACAGATCATGAAAGGCTTTATATTCAGAGTGAAGAGCTTGAATTTTTTCCTGGTGGAGTCACCAACTAGTTCTGAGCAAAAAAGTGACATGGTCTGATAGGGGTCCTAAGACGATTACTTTGGCAGTAGTGTGAAAAGGAGAAATTGGGGCAATGAGAGAGACTGGGAGAAAGAAGCCCATTTAGGAGGACATTGTAATAGACCAGGAAAGAGGTGATGAAGAACTAAATTACAATTAGTTATCTATGCCAGTTCTATCTTTCAGGTAAATAAATGGACTTACTTCAGTCCTTCATTTGGATGCTCATTTTTAGTGTGATCCTTGACATTTCGCTTAACCCCCATCCCTCAATTTGTACATTGACTTTTGGTTTTTTTATATCACTAGCATTTCTCCCAGTATCCTTCCTCTTCGCCCTTCCCAGAGAACCATCCCATACAATGAATAATATTTTCAGCAGACTTTAAATCCTCATCAAATATTTGTTGAATGAATAGAATCAAATTAATCAGTGCTGAAATTTAGTTGTCTGGTGCAAAGTGGAATTGAAGCTTTGGGGATGAGCTCTCTAGGGATGAGAATTAGGTTGTTATGATCCTTTTTACCCCACTTATGCCTCCAATAAGGAAGACATTAATCAGTGTAACTCAGGACTTTGCTGGAACACTGAGGCTCTATTTTGAAATCCCTAATGTATGACAGAGTGTGGAACACAATAAAAAGATGTGTCTTTGTACCTAAATCAGTTTATTTCAGGATGCATCATATAGGGATGATGGCCTGGTTCACAGCGACTGTCAGAAAGATGCAAATTACAAACAAAAAACCTTGATTTACCTAAGGATTGCAAAGTACCTTCAACACTCCTAAGAGGAAGGTAGTATAAAGATAATTATCTCTACTTTACAGGTAACATAATGGAAGCTTTGAGAGGTAAAATTGGCTATGATTATACCAATGGTAAACATTTAAGGAAAGTTTCAAACCTAGTTTTCTTGTCTAGCATCCATTCTACTACATCAAGATGTCTCTGTCTAATATTCTTTATAGCTATAAAGGATGCTGTCTTTATTCTGTTGTGACATCCTTTTGAATGCTCAGACAATGCGACCTCCTTTGATTTCAATTCATGATGAAGGGGTGAGAGAATACTGCCCCTGTGAGTATTAACATATAAGCTTCTGCCTTGAGAAGAATTCATTGCAAGGCCCCAGGCAGTAAATAATGAATGGATGAACTCAAGGCCTCAGGGACAAACCCACATGAAGCCTCTAGTCTAGAGGCATGACTCAGCTATGTTATCATAGCACCTTGCTGCTTGGAAATGAATACCATGGGTCCATCTAGAACTAAGCTACAGTAAGATAAAAAATATTACAGCTAACGATTGGGACAGAAATAAGTTTTAAATAATAGCAATAGTCCCTGTGGTCCTTCTGGCATAAAATCTAAATTTATTATCAATGGCCAAGTCATTAGTCACATAACTGGAACAGTTGGACTGGGCACATTGAACGCTCTGGGCCCAGGGCCTCTCAGGCTCAAAGCTGTGTTCTAATATTAGTACATCATAATTTTTTGTCACTGGATGTCTGTGGAGAGACAACCATCATTTGTTTAATGCTGAAACTATTTGTCATCTGGACCCTCTTCCAGAAAGAAAAACAACATAATGTACTGGGAAGAAGACTGAGTCAGGAGTCAGGGGAAGGGCTGGGTTCTAATCCAAACTTTGGAACTACTTAGATTGATGGACTCTGAGGGAGTTATTATTCCTCTATAAACCATGGTTTCTTCATCTGTAAAGGGAAGGAGTTGTTCTCCAAGGTTCCTTCAAGCTTAAAGGATTTATAATTCTATGCTAAATAGTGATCGGATGATCACAGCATTGAGTTCCCCATCCTCAGCAGTGTGCTTATAAATTGACTGTCAAAAAAATGTACTCAAGGACACACTTTTAACTTTAATCTGCATGATTAACACTTTCTCCATCACTTTCTAACGTCTAGACAATCAAGAAAACAATAAATCAAGCTCTGATTTGTAGTCTTTGCCAATTTCTAAGGTGTAAATGCTCCCACTGAAAATTTAACAATAGACTTTCATGAGCCAATAGAAGTTGGCTCCAGCAAACTTATGCCCATCTCCTTCCTTTGTTAGCACATGAGTTGCCATGGACATGCCTACTTGCTAATGAAGTCATTACCCAGTGGGAAGGTGTTTCTGAGATTTTAGCTGTTTAGTCATTTCAGTTGTGTCTGACTCTTCAGGATGCTATCTGGGGTTTTCCTGGCAAAGATACTGGAGTGGTTTGCTATTTCTTTCTCCAGCTCATTTTACATATGAACAAACTAAGGCAAATGGGGTTAGATGACTTGCTCAGGGTCACACAGCTAGTAAATTCTGAGGCCAGGTTTGAACTCAGGAATAGGAGTCTTCCTGACATCAGGACAGCAGTCTCTCCACTGAGGGGCTAGCTGCCCATTTGAGTTAAACAACATTAGCTGCCATCACTACTGCCCAACAAAATGGGTGTCCCTACTGAGGGAAGTTAGAGTTCAAATATCGTTTGTATGAAGCCATTCTCTCCTTGTTCTCCTCCTACCTGTCTGACCACTCCTCAGTCACCTTTGCTCATTCTTTATCCATGGAGATCCACTGTTTCAGCCAGTCTCTGTTCTGCCCCCTCTTCTTTTCTCCCTTTATACAAACTCAATTGGTGATGTCAGCCACAATGGCTTCAATTATCATCTCTATGCAGATGATTCCCGGATCCAGTCTTTCTCTAAAGCTATAGTCCTGCTTCACCCAATGACTTTTGGACCTCTCAAACTGGATATCTCATAAGTATTTCAAAATCAACATGTCTAAAACTGAATTCATTATCTTTATCCCCCAAACCATCCTCCTTCCCAATTTCCTATTATTTTCTTTTTCTATCCTCCCAGTCATCCAGGCTCATAACCGCAGCATCATCATCAGTTTCCTACTCACACTCACCTCAAATATCCAGTCTGTTTTCAAATTTTGTCATTTCAATCTTCGCAACATCTTTCATCTATGTCCTCTTCTTTCTACTCACACGGTCACATCCCAGTATATGTTCTCATTGCCTCTCTCGTAAACTATAGAACTAACCTTCTAATTGGTTTCCCTTCATTATCTCTCTGCACTTTAATCCATCATCCATTCACCTGCCAAAGTGAATGTCCTAAAACACAGATTTGGTCATGTCACCCCACTACTCAATTAACTCCAATGGCTCCCTGTTACCTCTGGGATCAAATGTAAAGTCCTGTTTGGCATCTAAAGCTCTACAGTCAGTCTCTTCTCATCTTTCCATTCTTAAACTTTACTCCCCTCCGTACTATGCAATCCAGCTGCACAAAGCTGCTATGCCTGGTGCATGCCACTCCACCTCCTGATCACATGCCATTTTCATAACTATTCCCCATAACTGGAATGCTCTCCCTTCTCACTTTTGCTCCCTATGCTCCCTTGTTTTGTCAAGATAAGCTTAAATCTAGCTTTATGGAGGAAGCCTTTCTCTGTCTCTTTTACTCTCCTAATTTCTTCCCTTTGACATTATCTTCCCTCTATTCTATCTTGTATGTACATAGTTATTTACATGTCATCTCCCCCTCCCCATTAGACTGTGAGCTCCTCGAAGGCAAAGGACGGTGTTTTGCCTTTTTTTGGTGTCCTCAGCTCTTAACACAATGCCTGGCACATAGTAAGTGCCTAATAAATGCTTGTTGACTGTTATTTAGCTTCTTTATTACCTCTCATAAACCTTTGCTGAATTATTGCAATTGATAAATAAGTACCTGAAAGAAAATCTGTTTCTCGGATGATGTGTTCCTCACTTTTTTAAATCTCCAAATACTTTCCTTCTTATTTCCTACCATATCTCTTCCTTTTCCTCACTGTCCATAAAACTTCATGTGCTTATTTGATTTTTTTCTTTCAAGGTAAGTAAGCAAAACCTCCATCTCAAGGGCCGAATGGAATACTTGTTGTTATTAATGGTGGTGGTGATAATAATGATGTAAGGAGTGGTGACGAAAATGGTGAAGGAGGTGGTAATGGTGATGTTAGATGGTGGTAAGTATTATGGCGGTGACAGAGAGCTGGTGGCCATAGTAGTGATGGTGGTCATAAAGGAGGCAAAAGTTAACAGATGTGGTCATGTTGATGATGAAGCTGTATAATAAAGAAGCAAGGGTACGAGATTTAGAATCACAAGCACCTTGGTTCAAATTGAGGCTCTACCACTTATTAATGGGGTGACCTTAAAAATTTTACTTTACTTTCCCAGGCTTCACTTTTCTCATGTATAAGATGAGGGACTCAGAGTAAATGGCTTCTAAGTTCTCTTCAATTTTAATTCTGATAGTCCCACAATTGCACGATAGTGATGATAGAGGTGAAGGTATATGGAGGGCTATTGCTGATAGTAGAATTATGGTGAAGGTAAGAGCAACAGAAATAAAAAGACCATAAGACTTTATATGAGATGGCCTAGATTTGAGTCCCAGATACAACCTTTAGTAATTATGGTGTAATTTCTCTTTCAAAATTGTTCTTCAAGATATTTCTAAAAGATAAGAACATATTCAAAATAAATATAAGAAAATGCTAACAGCACCTGACTGACAAATTTACATTGCTTGGCCACAATAAACTACATGGTCAGATACTGAAAGACTAAGTGAATGTGCTTGCTCTTATGCATCAATGGTCTTTGAAACATTGTGAAGACTAGAAGAGCTACTCAAGTATTGAAGATGGGAAAGGTTGCCCCAGATGAACAAAAATAAAAGAGTAAAAAGGGAGTCCTCAAATTTTAGACTATCTATTTTCACTCCAATTTCTGTCAAAAATCTAGAACGTATTGGTAAAGAGATGATTAGTGAATATATAAAAACATAGTAGTAACCATGGCATACTAGCCTAACAGTCTTTTTTGAAAGAGTTACTAAAATGATCTATCAAACTAATGCTATAGATCTAGTTTATTTCAGTTTTAGAAAATCACTAGAAATACTTTTTCAGGCTTTTTTTAAAATATTTCTGCCTTTTAGGGGCAGGGCAATTGGGGTTAAGTGACTTGCCCGAGGTCACAGAGCTAGTACATGTGTCAAGTGTCTGAGGCCGGATTTGAACTCAGGTCCTCCTGACTCCAAGGACCCTAGCTGGCCCTCAGGCTTTTCTTGAGGAAATAATGGACAGATATAGAGCAGATGACAGGACAATGAGGTGCATTTGGAGCTGGTTGAATGGTCAGACCCAAAGAAGAATAATTAATTATTTGATATCTGTTTGGAAGATTTCTGGTGGCATTTGCCTGCTACCTATCCTTGGTCTGTGCTTTTCAACATTCTTATAAATGATTTAGTTAAAAACACAGATGGCATGATTTTCAAATTTCCAGCTGACAGAAAACTGAGAGAAATGTTAACACACTAGATGACAAACTCCAAAAATGTCTTAATGGGTCAGAAGTTTGAACTGAATCAAGCTAAATGATAATTTGGGGTAAATGTAACGTTTTACTCTTCAGTTCAAAAACATCAACCTTACAAATACATGCTAAGGGAGAAATGGAGTTTCAATAGACTGCAAGCTCATAGTGAGTCAACAATTTGATATGGCCACCAAGAAATGCAATAATAGAGGCAAGAAGAGAGGTATGAAGAAAATAATAGGCATATAGAATACCCTAGTATGGTGTTCATTTCTGCATGCCATATTTTTGTAAGAATATTGACATGTTGGAGAGGGTCCAAATGAAAAGCTCTAGATGATGTAGGGCCTTCACTTCATGCCACATGAGCATCAGATGAAGGTATTGAGAATTAGCCTACAGAAGAGACGATGTGTAGAGAATATGATAGCTCTATTCAAACATTAGTGAGACCATCATCTGGAAGAGGGATTCGATTTGTACTGTTTGGCCCTGAAGGTCAGAATTAGTAGTAATGGGAGGAATTTGTAGAGAGACAAATTCTGGCCTTACATAAGAAAAATTACCCAATGAGTTAGAATTATCCAAAAGTGAAATGGGTTGTTTAAGTAAATAGTGGGCTGCTGTTCATCAGACGTCTCCAATTGAAATCTGAATGACCCACTGTTGGAATATGCTATTTAAGGGATTTTTGGTCAAGAACAGATTGGACTATAAGGCTTCCGAGGTCCCTTCTAAATATGAAATTCTGTGATTCTGTAATCCTGGCAATTGGAATGGGAAGATGTGAATTCCATTTCTTCTTCTACAACTTACTGCCTACGTGACCTCGGACAAATTATATCACTTCTTTGATCCTCAGTTTCCCTGCCTGTAAAACGTAGTAATAGCACTTGTGCTACCTAAGTGGCTGTTTTAAGGACCAATCGGAATCAAACAACATAATATATTTGAAAGTGGTTCATAATCTCGGGTCACAATACAAATGTGATGGATTATTATTATTATTATCATTACCATGCTACTAATGCTCTTCAATGTGTTTCCTTGAGCTCAGTCATGAACCAACCCTGAATCCACCCTCAGCCCTTTCCCTTGCACCTGTCTCCACCAAGCTTCCCAGTGAATCGGCCTGTCCTAGACAATGTGATGAGGTAGGTAAAGTTTGCCTTCAATGCTCTCCACTTTCCCCTTGTGGCATCATCCTAAGTGTGGAGGGGAGAATCAGGCTCCTGTGAAGATAGATGCCTGATGTCAATGCCTTGATTTTACAAATGGAAAAATGAACCAAAGTGAGTTTATTGGACTTGTCCTAGGGCACACAGTAACATAACTCAGGAATTCAGTAACGGAACGAGAACATCACTTCCCACTGTACTAGTGTCTCGTCATAATTGATAGACTCTATCTATCAAATCCATTTCATCTTTCTAAGCTCAGGTCCCTCTTCCTCCATAAGGTCTTCTGCCAACATTGACTTCCCCTTCCAATCTGTCTGCATTACATTCATTTCTTTTGCTTATATGCTATTGTCTAACATTCTCCAATTGTTTTATATACGTACAGAACTTCCCCCAAAGGAGTGTATGTTCCTTGAGACGAGGGTCTATGGACTATGCTTCTTAGGTCTTATCCAACAGTGACTAGCAAGTGCTCGGTGATGACCTACTGCACTATATGGTGCCTGACCTTGACCTTTTAGTCTTTCCATATTTCAGGTGATTTCCAAAAGAAAAAAAAATAGTTGTGAGAAAAGAAAGCATTCATATTGTTTTTATTACAGCAGATGTGCCCACTCGAGGTAAAACCAATTTAATTAAGAGAGGCTTTAAGAGCTAGCCAATGATGCAATACTGTTAGGAATCACATTATGTGATGCTACCTAACTATACTCCACGATGTTTGCTGTAACAGGGAGTTTGCCTTGACCCACACTGAGGTAAATACACTCACTGTAATTATGTGTGATTGTGTAATTACAAAAAGATGTAAGTGATCATAATGTGTGTAGAAGAAATCTCATTCAATTTGTTACCACTAAGGGAAGGTGATTACTATATATGCAGTGGACAAGGAGAAAGGGTATTCCCAGTAATGCATTTGGGAAAATGTAGGAAGACAGACAAAATGATTTTTCCAAAAGCACAGAATCTGATCTTGTCATTCCACTACTCAATAACCCCTGATGGCTCCCTATGGCTTCTAGGACCAGATACAAAATCCTTTACTTGACATTTTAAGCTCAGCTTCAACTCTCCTTTCCAGGCTTATCATACAATACCCTCCCCCACTAACAGACTGTCCTCTTTATTATCGCTCATCCTTGCTACTTCATCTCTCACCTCTATGACTCTTCACAAGCTGTCCCCTATGCCTGTACTATATTCTATATATATATATATGTCTCCTTCTTAGAATCCCTGGTATCCTTCAAAGCTTAGCTTAGGCCCCACCTCTTCATGATGACTTTCCTGATCCCCACCAATTATTTTGTATTTATGTATTTATTTTAAATATGATCTGTATATACCAATACATGTACATCTCCCCTAACATATTTTAAGCTCCTTGAAAATAAAAAAAAATGTTTTCTATCCCTAGCACCTAGGATGGTTCTCGTAACTTAATGAATGCTTATTGATTGAAATAAATATCCTCATTTTTATTATTTACAAGGATGTGGATTTCCATCACCAGGCTATAAAATGGCCAGAATATATGGAAAGAAAATAAGCATACTATATGGATAGGGTATGAACTCCTCCTCTTAAGAAAGCATTTCTTCCAAACCCTCATTTCAAACTGCAGATTCTGTCATATTCAAGTCAATTCAACAAACATGTATTGAGTGCCTACTATATTCAAGACCCTGTGCCAGGCACTGTATGCTGCTTATTTTGTGGACTATGACCCCAAAATGATTTATTGTGCCAAGGGTAATTATTCAATAGCAAAAAGTCATTAAGCCTATTACATAGGCAGTTAGATGACTTAGCTGGACCTGGAGTCAGGAAGACCTGAGTTCAAATGCGGCCTCAGACACTTCCTTAGCAAGGCATTGAACCTGTTTGCCTCAGTTTCCTCATCTGTAAAATGAGCTAGAGAAGGAAATGGCAAACCACTCCAGCATCTTTGCCAAGAAAACCTCAAATGGGATCATGAAGAATCAGACATGACTGAAACAACTAAACAACAAAATGTGAAACTATTGCCCTAAACACTGGGGATACAGGATGAGAAATCCCCAGTCCCTGCCCTCAAAGAGATTATAGTCAAAGAGTGGAGCTATACATATAAACAACTAACCATAGTTCAAGGTAGAATGTGATGGAAATAAAAAGAGGGTTCCAAACGAAGACTTGCAGAAAACTTGAGAAGGAAGGAATAACCCAAAGAGTGGGGTGGGTAGGACGTCAGGAAAGGCTGACTCGTGAAGAGGTATCACCTGAGCTGAGGATGATATGATGATATCACTTTACACACAGTATTTTCTGATACATAAGGTCAATCTGGCCACTACTGGGCCACATTCTCCTACTGACTTGCAGGCTTCTACACTGACTTGTGGTGACAGCCGCCTCTACCTACAAACATCGGCACTCTCCAGCTATCAATCATCTTTGCATACTTCATGGAAATGAAAACCTGAGAAACTTTAGGATATATGATTTCATTTGACCTTCACAGCAATTCCTTCTTCTACAGACGAAGGCAGGCTAGGAAAAAAACACTTAGTTCTTACCTCCAGGTTCTAATCTTTTGCCTCTTGGTTGGTATAGATAAAAGGCAGCTTTGAAGAGACTTGCTATGATATGGGTACAGAAGATCAGAATCATTAACTAGACAGGCCTAGAGATTAACAGACTTCTAACCAGTCTTTTGGTCTTTAATGACCTGTCCACAAAAAAAAATTGAAAATAAGAAAGTGAGAAAGGAACTCCCTCTAGCTTTTACTATCATAAGTGAAGATAAATCCCAGACACAGTGGTGGGCATATTGAGAACTGGGCCTTAGTAACAGAGACAATCTATGAACTATCTTGTTTGTACAATACTGTAATTTTCTCAAATGTTTTCATTATCTATATCTGAACTCCAGTTAGCAAGTTTGTGGGAGTCAAGCAAATTTTTCTATTCTTTTCTCCCTCCCTTCTTTGCAAAAGTGGGGAACTGGTTGTAGAACATATGTATATATATATATATATATATATATATATATATATATATATATATGTGTGTGTGTGTATATATATATACATATATATGTGTATATATATATACACATATATACATATATATACATACATATATATACACATATATATTCACATATATATATATATGCTTGGTGGATATATTAGTAAATCATGTTAAACTATTTTCTCTCTTTTTTTCTGTGTTACAATGGATGGCTCTCTGGAAATCAGAAAGGGAAGGATATATGTGAAGATGAAAGTGATGTTTAAAAAAAAGAAAGATGTCAATGATTTTTTTTAAATTCCGTGTCCCAAAGTAGAAGCAAAATGTCAGGCCTAAAAGCTATTCTTTTCTCATAATAATCACAGATACAGTACTTTACTGTTTATAAAATGTTTTTTATCCAAGCTTTCCTGTGATATATATTAGTAAAATACTCCCATTTCACAGATGAAGAAAGTGAAGCAAAGTGACTTGGCCATGGTCACACACTTCATAGGATGATAGATTTCAAGCTGGAAAGGATTTTAATAGCTATTCCTTTTAAAGATGAGGAAACTGAGTAATGGAGAGGTAAAGTGATTGTCCAAAGTCAAACAAGGAATAATTGTTAGAAGTGGGATTTGAATCCAGGCCCTGCGACTCTGGAACTGATGACCTTTCCGCCATCCTACTTGATTTTTGGTTTCCTCATTTCAGATACAGCTCAGGTGATACCAAGCATCCTTTTGTTCCAAAGTTTCTTCAGGTAGAGGAAGATTTTATAGCTAGAGAGTTGAAGGAGCCAGGAGAGCAGCAGACAAGGCAAACATGGTCTGCAGTTATCTGCAGAATATCAGGGTAGAGGAGACTTCAAGATCATCTGGGCCCAAGCCGGATCCAAATAAAACTGGAAAATAGTCAACAAATTGAGTAAAACTGCAACAAAATGTAGGTAACATTACATTTTAAAACTAAGTCAATATGTAGCCCTCAGAAATCCATATGTAGGGATTAGTGACCCCATTACTCCTTGATTTTGACACCACTGCCCTGCACTAAATTACTTTTCTCTTCTCTATCTCCCTTTCTCATTCCCTATGACTTCCTGATGACCCAGAAGAAATGGCGGCATCTGACAGGAACACAGAGAGATCATGAGACAGACTTGGTACATTGGTCCCATGGGTCGATACACTACATAAACAACTATGATTGAGATGATGGAAGTCAGCCAAAAAAATATTTATTAAGCACCTACTATGTACCAGGGACACTAAGTTCTTCTTGTTATTATGGTTGCTGTTGTTGATGGTGTTTAGTTGTGTCCAACTCTACGTGAACTTTCTTCATGGGAATTTGGGCAAAGATACCAGAGTGGTTTGCCATTTTCTTCTCCAGCGTATGCCCAGTGCACCACCTAGCTGCCCCCTTGTGTATTTGTCCTTCTTTCTTAAAAAGGACCATGACATCAGGGAAATGATGACATGACTTGCAGTTGACTTCGATCTGAGTGAGGGAGGGCTGCGCAAGGTCACCCAGTCTCACTTTCTCCTCCAGAGCCATCAGTGTCCTGTGGCCAGAGATTCATCAGGATGACTAGAGACAACCCAGGATGCAATGGGAGACCCTGGCCCTTTCAGGCTGAGGTCTTTTCAGGTTCTCGCTGTGAGTGAGGTAACGCCCATTCAGCGAATAGGCCTCTTTAAGAAGTGAGTCAAGGAATGGCCCCTAGTGATAGGCAAAAGTCAGTCTAAAGAGGGAGGAAAGTGGCAGAGAAGTATGACTTACATAAGATCACATAATAATAACGATAACAGTAATAATGATAGATAATATTTACATAGTACTTACTGTGTGCCAGGCACTGTGCTAAGCACTTCACAATTATCATCTCATTTGGTCCTCATAGCAACCCTAGGAGGTAGGTGCTATTATTATCTCCATTTTACAGATGAGGAAACTGAGGCAAACAGAGGTTAAGTGACTTGTCCAGGGTCATGCATCCAGTAAGTGTCTCAGGTCACATTTGAACTCAGGTCTTCCTGATTCCAGACCCAGTGCTTTATCTACTATGCGAAATAGCAGCATAGTTCGCTACACATCTATGTTGTTTGACACTTTGCCATCTTATCTGATAATAATAGATGATGGAGACTGAAGAAGACAGGAGTTTTAGAGACAGAGAATAAGAATATGACCCTATTATGTTCCAGGAACTATGATGAGCACTTTTTACGAATATTACCTCATTTGAAACTCACAAGCCTGAAAGGCAGGTACTCTTAGTGTAACTGGCCAGATTTGAACTCAGGTCTTCCTGACTCCAGATTGATCACTCACTCCACTTCACATAGAGCTTCCTCCATAGATAGAGTACATAAGAGGATCATCCTAGTAGCTGAAGAGCTTGAAGAATTAGCCAGGCCCCACATTCCAGGTGGAATGTTTGTAAGATAGAATGCGTTAAGTTAGCACATGGTTTGTGCCCTGATAAATCTTGCTCTTGGGCAATCCCCCAGACCCTCTCTCAAAGTGGCATTATGATTTCCCTTTGAGAAAAAGAGAAAAGTGCTTGGAGTGTTCTCTTAATAAACACCAGTTTATCTCCCTTAGTTCTCCCCATGTTTTGGTCTACTAGCTTACTGCAAAAGAATAATGATGACTTTCAAAACTTCCTGTATTACAAAATATCGATGGTGGTATGAGTAACAATGAAGCAAAGTGTCCACTGAAAAAGTAATTACTTAAAAATTATTCGTCTTTTTAAATATGTTCCCATTACAAGTGGAATTAAGACATCCTTTGGGATTTTCTGAAAGCCAAGACAAAACTCTTCATCAATAGAACATTTAATCTAGGGTTTATGATTAAAGCCTACTTATCTTCATTAAAGTGTCAATTTTTAAAATAAAGCAACATGCTCATAGTTTATAAAGAAATAAATTGTGCCCACATAGTCACTGCCACCAAATGAAAGAGTGAATAGTATGGGACTTGGTGACTAAATGCCTGGGATCTATGCTCTGCTCAGCCTCTAACTACCTGGATGAACCTGGGAACTTCACTACATCTCCCTGTGCCTCAGTTTCCTCTAAAATAAGGGAGTTGAATGAAATAATTTCTTAAATCCTTTCCAGCTAAAAAACTTTAAAACAATATTTTTTTTACTAAATGAATTCTAAGACCCCCTCAGACCTAACACCATAATTCTTGTTTTATTTCAAAAATAAATGATTTTATAAGAGGCAGCTAAGTGGCACAGTGGATAGAGTGCCAGCCCTTGAGTCAGGAAGACTCATCCTCTTGAGTTCAAATCAAGCCTCAGACACTTTCTAGCAGTGAAAGTCTAGGCAAGTCACTTAACCCTGTTTGCCTCAGTTTCTCCATCTGTAAAATGAGCTAGAGAAGGAAATGGCAAACCACTGTGGTATCTTTGCTAAAACAAATGTCATCTGGGATCACAAAGAGTCTGTCATGACTAAAACAACTGAACAACAACAAAGCTAGGTAGTGCAGGGAATAGAACACAAGGCAAAGACTAAGAAAGACCTTAGTCCAAATCCTTCCTTATACACTTACGAACTGTAAAACTCTGTGCACATTCTTTAAACACTCTGTAAGTCAGTTTCCTAATCTGTAAAATGGAGCTAATAATATCATCTGCCTCACATGTCAACCTGAAAGTTTGGTTAAAGCAGGCAAACAAGCTAGGTGATATGTAAATCCATATGGTTTATTCCCTTAAAGCTAGCAGATACATACATGTATGGAGCCAGACAAAATCTGACTGCCTGAACAGAAGAATGAGAAGGTTTAAATACATTTTTAGTCTCAACTCAGCATGTCTATGTTACTCAATTTTATGATCTCCATGTATGTTTCACCATGATAGGAGAAAAAGATTTTCCTTAATTGAACAGGTTGTAAATACAATAAGTCAAAATAGTGTCTCCAGTTAAGGATCTCATCCTTAATGGCTAATAGACACAGGAAAGAATGCTCTTAAGTCAGCCCGATCTGGCCTTGTTGACATAGGAAGAGGTATGCTTTGAGTTTACTCAGAGAACAAAGACATTGTTAGGTTCAGACTCTTCTTCTGGTTGATCGTTTCAGTCTCTGGCCCTCATTGAAGTTACTAAATTGATATTAAATGATTGTCACACAAAATTGTTGTGAAGATTAAACAAGATTATATATATAAAGTACTTTGCAAACCTCAGAGTGCTATAGAAATGCTAGCTATTTTTATAAGTTTCAGAACCAGAAAGGAACTTGAAGGTCATCCAACCCCTCCCTCTTCGTTTTACAGGAACATTTATGATGAAGCTAGCATTGCAGAAGGGAAAGGGATTAGTCCAAGATCACACAACTAGTCAAAGACCAGGAATGTACGAATAAATCAATGAAAAAGCATTTATTAAGCTCCTAATAAATTTCCTGTGCTTTTATGGGGGATTCAAATACAAAAGTAAAGACTTCCTCTGGCCTCCGGGAGTTTACATTTTAAATAGAATACAATTCACATAGGGAAGTGATGACCAGGCAGGACTATTTGGCTCTGGAAAGTAACAGGGATGATAGGTGGGACCGTAAGGGCATAGATAGGCAGTTCCCTCCCAAAAGCAATGAGAGAGTTGACTTGACTGCAGTTCAAGAACTGAGTTTAGGAGATGGGAGAAGGAAGGAGGATGCCCAGCAAGCTAATTGGTCAGATTATCATGATGATGTGTGCAGAGTAAGTAAGGTGAAATATATCTGGGTTCTGACTGATACAGAGGTCCAGGAAGCAGTCACAAGCTTAGAACCTTTTCCTGAAAAGTCATTTTATTTATACTGGTTAAAATCTATTTTTAAGGGGCATAGTGAAAGTATAGTGGATTGGACATCAGAAGACCTGCGTTCTAATCCTGGCTCTGCCACATACAGACTAGCTATTTGATCTTGAATAAGTCACATAGCCTCAAGTAGGCGTTTTACCTCACCTGTGTAGAATGAAGGAGTCGAACTAGGTCAGAGGTTCTTAACCTTTTTGTGTCATGTAGGCTGTTGGAAGTCTGGTGAAGCCTAGGGACCACTTACCTGAATAATGTGTTGAAACATGTAAAAATAAAATGCATTGGAGGACAAAGAAAACCAAAGGTTAGTGAAAAAGAGGTATATATTTTTTTTCTCATCCGTATTCATGAACCTGCTAAAATCTATCCGTAGACTCTTTGGAAGTCTATGGATCCCAGATAAAATCTCTGAATTAGACGATGTCTCAGGTCTTTTGTTGCCTCTAAACTTTATTACCCCAGAATTATATAATGAAATGATCTCTAAGACTCTTTTCTACTCTCATTGTCTACAGTTCCAGAGGATCCTGGGGTCTCAAATCCCAGAATCATGCCATGGTGATAACTACAGTATTTGTGGAAATAGCTCAATCTCTCTCTTTTAAACTATGATGGGAGAAGAGGGGAGGAAATGGGTGACAACTGTGGCTATTGAATATACCCACATAACCTTTAATATGTCAATTAGTTACCATCAGTTAGGTAAGCACTTGTATGCCAGTCTCCAATGTGGAATCTATTGTGCCAGTTGGTATGAGAGATAAAAGATGAATGACTAGAGCCTTTTCAGAATATATATATATATATATATATATATATATATATATATATAATATATGTATAGCTCCTTTGCACATGCCAATCTCTATGGCCAGAATGTACCCTTCCCCGGAGGATTCTATCTCTATTGCTGAAATGCTTCCAACTGTTCTCAAATCCTACAGCATGCACCATCTTCTCCAAGCCCTTCCCAGCTGACTTTTGCATCCTCCCACCTTGGATAGTTCTCCATATCACCACAAAATTCTATTTTGTAATATTATTCAAGTATGCAATGTCATTTTTCTCTACTAGATTGCATCCCTTTTGAGGGAAAAGGCCTAGTTTTCATTAATTTTGTAATCTCCCACAGGGTTTAGCATAGTATTACACATTTGAAAGATACCTTAAAAATGTTTGCTGAATTGACTTAATAAAACTTGGGTCCTGTCTTCTATGAGCTTAGGCTCTAGTAGATTTTAAGTCGTTGAAGCCTCTGATGGTACACCCACCTGTGAATATGTGCTTTCTCACTCTCTTAGACCAGACAAATTAGATTCCATGATAGATTTTCAAAAGCTTTTATAAATATTGGCTCAGAACATTGTTTTCTTGAACTATTTATTAGTCACATTCTTTTTTCTCCAGCCTGCCATTTTTGGATGATTCCTTTTGGTGAGTTACCAGGGCTGTGTGAAACCACTTTTCCAAGGTTTGATTCCATAGGATCTTCTGGAACAAAGAGCTAACGATTTCACTTATTTATTTATGAATGGACTGTTTTCGTTTTGTTTTGTTTTTTAAAGAAACAGAAGTGGCCAATTATCGTTGGGTCTTTATATTATTGGATTTGGTTGAACACTCTCCCTGGTAAACCATAGCTGTGCAAACACAATCCTGAGTTCAACTAGAACCGGTCTCTGGCTTTCAAAACTTGGTGAAGGACTAGGCCTTTGAGAGTTGTGGGTGAATCATTGTTTCCATTAGCTCTCCAGCTCCGCATTCTAATTGCTATGTGAATGCTACCACAGTTTGCTTCTGGGTTGTCTTCCCTTTAATTTCATGGTGTAAACCACACATCAGTACTTGTGGCTTTCTATCCTTTCCCTGATGGACAAAAGAACTCGTCTAATATGGCTTGGTCCCATAATCAGAACTGGGAAAGCCTATGGAACTGTATAGTTGGCAGGGGGTGAATCATGCTTCCAAGTTCCTTGGTAAATACAGAAGAAAAGGGGCTAGGAGATTATTTGAAGAGGCAACTTCCCCGTTTATTATGGGTGACCATCTTGAAATAAAATTTACCATTTCAATTGTGCTAACAGTGCTGTGTTTATGTGAGCCTTTAAAGTTACCAAACTTTTAAAGAGCCTAGAGAAAGTTCCTTAAGTGTGTATATGTGTATGTGTGTATGTGTGTATGTGTATATATACGTATATATATACACATACATACTTTTTATGTGTGTATATACGCATAATACATATGTATATATATTAGACACACACACATATATATATATGTATATACAGTTATATATTTTCACCTTTTTATTCCCAGTGCCCAGTCCAAGGTCTTTCACATAGAATATACTTAATAAGTTGTTGTGCAAATTATTGTTGAATGCCACATTTGATCCTCAAGACAACTCTGTGAGTTAGATGGCATTGTCATAATTATACCCATTTTACAGATTTTGGAGTAAGACTGGATTTGAGCCCTGGCTTGGCTGTTTACTATGTGATCTCTTCATTTCTTCATCTGTAAAGAAGGGATAATAATGTATGATACAGTGAAAATATATTTGGAGTCTGAGAACTTGAACTCAAGGGGCATTTCTGTCACTTACTACCTGTATGATCTGGGCCTTGATTCTTCATCTGTAAAATGAGGTAGTTATCCTAGATGGTCTCTAAGATCCACCTCTGTATCTATCATACTCGTAGCAGTTTGAGGTTCAACTGAGATTACATAAATCCCTTTGTAACTCATATAATACTCGCTAGTGGGATCTATTCATAGGATCATAGATTTAGAATTGGATGGGATCAAAAAGATCACCTTGTTCAACCTGACTCATTTTATTGAATATGAGAAAAATGAGGCTGAAAGAAGTAACTTACCCGAAGTCGCACACACACACAAAGAGGCAGTCCTAGAATTCAAGTCAAGGCCTTGTGATTCCAAATTCAGTGTCATTTTTACCTAACCGCGTTCCCATCTTCTTACTACCATTATATTTTCATGGCCCAACTGTCAGCTTTTTCCAGATGCAGGTAACTAAGAAAAAATGTGAATCTATCTAATTATGTCTACAAAAATATAACTATTTAAACAGTATAAATATTAAAAATAATTTAAAAATGGCTACTCATAACAATATGGTTTATTTCAGTGCTTAAAGAAATACTACTCACAAATTAAGTAACTTACTAACTGAACTTCAACTATTATTAAACAGTAGTTATTTTAATATTTCATATAAGTTTAAGTTTAAGAAAAAAATAATAAACCTTTACTCGCCTTGAATATTTTCTGAGTGACTGAAGTCTTCTACCCCAGCTCAAGCTAACACTCCTCCTTCTAGGCCATAGTTTAGACATTAAAAACTCTAATGGTGGTTTCTACTGCTATTGGCATTAATATCCTACCATTAGCTCTAATTGCTTTTATCAAAGAATCTTATCTTTGACTTTGGTCTGTTGATCCAGAGACATGAAGTTCCTGCATCTTTTCTGCCAGAAGAGAATTGTTTTCCTAAAGATTCTCTCTGTTCCTGCATTCTCTCATTCATTATTTTGCAAAAGTGTATATGTGTGTGTGTGTGTGTGTGTGTGCGTGTGTGTATATGAGAGAGAGAGAGAGAGAGAGAGAGAGAAAGAAAGAGAGAGGGTCTGTGTCTGCATCTGTGTCTGTGTCTGTGTCTGTGTCTGTGTCTGTGTGTATATAGGAGTGGTGATGGGGGTGTACAGTTTGCTGGAAGAGACACAATTATTTACATCTTTAACTTGACATCTCTAGGATAATCCTGTCCAAATAGAGTTTCATTACCAAACACAAACTTAAATCATCATTCTCCCTCCTTTGTTATCATGCCTGCTTTACAATTAATCACTTAAAATCCTATATTCAATCACCATAGCAATGTTCCACTTTCTCAATTTTTCTTTGTTCTAACTCTTTAAGCATCCTCTCTTTTTATCCTGATTCTAAATTCACTTATTATTTACCTACTTAAGTGTAAGACACTATGACAGCAAGTAAGGATAAAAAGAGAGAAATTAAAAACAATCCCCGCCCTCAGGGTGCTTACACGCTACTGAATGTGTTCCAATATGATTAAACAAGTCAAAACATTTTCACTGTGGTTTCCATACAGGTAGAGAAATAACTCCCAACACTTTAAAATGCTACTTAATTTACAGGATCACTAAGAAGACATTTTGTAGAACTCAAATCACTATGTAAATATGAGATTTTGTTGTCATTGTTTCGGATTGTAATGACTATTTCATTGATATAGGGAATTCCCAAAGAGGAAACTCCTTCTACCAATACAGATCTCCAACTGCATTAATATCATTACTCTCATAGATTTAAGGAATATAGAGTTAATATCTAGAGAGCTTAGAGACCATCTAATCTAGTCCTCTCATTTTCCAAAAGAATACACTGGGAACCAAAGAGATGGAGTGATTTGAATAAATATTTGCCCAGGTCACACAAGTGACCTAGGTCTGCTGACTCCACTTTGTCACCCTTAGTAAATAACAGAATTTGTGTAATCTTTTAAGGTTTTCAAAGTGCTTTTCTGACAAGAAGAAATCTGTAAGGTAGGCAATATAAACTACATTTTCTCCATTACTGCAAATAAGGAAACTGAGACTTGGAGAGATGAAGTAATTTGCTCATAGACAAACATGTCAGTGTCAAAACTCGAAATGAGTTCTACCAATCTTGCATCCAGTATTCAGTCTACCGAACTTTGCTGTATCATCATTATTACCGTCATCAGCATCAGTATCCTTACACTAGTAGCAATAATAACATAATAATATGTTATATTATATAACAATGCATATATTATGATGATATAATAGCAGCAGCAATTGTAATAAGTGAGTGTGCCTTACCATAGAGGTATCTGGTGAACTGTCACATGATGATAAAATAAGAGTAGCAATAATACTAGGAACAGAAATAAACACAACAACTAGCATTTATATAGCACTTTAAGTTTTGCAAAGTGCTTTACAAATATTATATCATTTAATTCTCACAACAACCCTGGGAGACAGTGGCTTATCAATATGCTCATTCTACAGAGGAAGAAACTACAGTTAAGTGTAACTTAACCCAGGGTCACACAGCTAGTACATGTCTGAAACCAGATTTGAACTCAACTCTTCCTTTCATTCAGGTCCAGTGATCTATCCAAGTACCACCTAGCTGAGTTCAAAAGGATGAGCTAACTTCTCCCTTAATATGTTTGCATAATTAAAGGGAAAGAGGGTAATAGGAAAGAAGACAGTGGAAGAAAGAATTTTCACAACATGTATCTCACTTTAAGTATTATTGGAACAAGTGTCTTCAGTGAATGTTTGAACAGGCCAACAAAATTGTGAATTGGACAAAGATCTTTGGTTCTCTCAATTTGTACTTTCTAAGACTGCCCTCACTCCAAAATGGCCTTCCCTTCTTTAAGGATCCAGGCCCCTTGTGCTGTCCTGTCTTGTCCTGTCCTCCCTTCCCATTTTTCACACCTGAACAAAATCTATTCCTTCAAAGGATGCTGTTCTCATATCTTATATCATGAGTTGGTCAATGTGTTCCTTGTACTTGTGGATTTTCATTTTAAATCTTAGCTCACATCATGAAAGGAAAGACTTAGTCCCTGGTTGTCCTAACCAAAAGGTAATGAAGAAATTGGCAAGGAAATAAGGGAGGAATTCTAAGAGGTTTTCTGGATATAGAAATCCTACCATAGAATTATTCCCCAACCCAGAGGCTATAAAACACAATATCTGAGTCCCACAGACAGGTTATACACTGACATCATGCAAAATGTGTTCTATATGTTACTTTATCTCCTCCTAAATTATTACAGATATATTGTCTGGAAAATGGACATAAAAATATAATCGAATTCAATTCAGCAAATATTTATTAAGGGCCTATTATGGCACAAGGTACTCTGATAGATGTGGAAGATATGAAGACAAAAACATAAAGTCTTTCCATGCCCTCAAGAAGCTTATATTCCACATTTCTGAGTTTCTGAGAGTTTTACAAAGCATCTTATGTGGGAACCACTGGATATAGAATCAGTGAGCATGGGTGTGAATCTGAAGCTTGCCACTTTCTACCTATATGACCTTGGGCAAATCACTTTAGGCTGTCTGTGATTCAGCTTCTCCATCTGTAAGATGGAGTTGGAATAGACAAATTTTAGCTCTCTCTTATCTCTAAACTTTTGTTCCTATGATCTCATTTGATACTCAAAAGACATTGTAAGATTGACAGATAGTACAGTCGTTATTATCTCCATTTTATAGATGCAGAAACTAAGAGTTTTAGTGGTTTGCCCAAGGTCTTGCTGCTATGTAATAACAAGCCTCGGACTCAAGTCCAGGTCTTCTGATTCCAAATCCAAGGCTTCTACCATATCTCTATAGCTGCTTACATATTTCTATGTATATTTCAATGATTAATGACATCATTATTTGTATGACAATTTATTGTCTTTGGAAAAGGTGCTTTGAAGAATAATAACAAAATAAACCTGCCCCTTTTGGGGGAAAACTTTCCTGTTCTTTCGCTGTCTCCAAATTTATAAATAATCAACTGATAGCCTAACCTTTCTTACAGTTAAATCAAAGCCAAAATTCATAAGCATGGGCAGCAAACTGCAGCTATTAAAGCATCATTTGTTACCTTGAATAGGGCAGTGAGAGTGGATGAATGGAAACGGGATAGTCTGAACATATAGCCAATATGATTAGGTACCTATTACCAATTCACAGTTAGCCAAACCATATCTCATCTGAAAGCACAAACGAGTTTTTCAATCAAACTTTAATGGATTCCTGACCTTGTTTTGCATACAAGAGATAATGGAAAGGTCTCATAATCAAAAGAACTTCTTAGTTCATTAGAAACTCACATTGCATTTGAGACTCACATTAACTCTATCAGAATAGGAATCTTAAAAGCTCATCCTAGTGTCTTAAAGTGTTAGTTTAGGATTCAGAAAACTTGGATTCCAGTACTGGCTCTGCCACTTACTCCTAGTTGACACTGTGTATGTTACTTAAGCTCTCGAGACCTTGCTCTCCTCATGTATAAAGTAGTGACAATAGTACTTTTATCTCCTTGAAGGTAGAAAACTGGACCAGATAACCACTTGAGGTAAGGAACTGGACCAGGCAATCACTTCCAACACTGAAAGAAGGGAAGTGACCTGCTCACTGTCATGGCCAGATCACAGCTCTGTGTGATCTTAAGTCACTCCATTTCTGTGAAATGGAAATAAAAGCACATGTCATACCTTCTTCATGGAGTTGTGAAGATTCAAAACTATGGTAATGTAGGTAACTGAGTCAGTATGGTATACTGAGGTCATGTCAAAATCAAAAAGAAATGAGGCCACTAAATCATACATAAGGATCCCTCGGGGCTGTATATTGACTTAGTTTTAAAATGTAAAGTTATCAATGTTGTTGGTTTGTTGTGGGGTTTTTGGGGGAGGGTAGCTTTTTTGGTGAATATTTCCCAATTACATTTTAATCTGGTTTCAGCCACCCTTGGGAGAGTTGTAGTCTGCATAAGGTCCATGGGTCACATGTTTGATGCCTCTGCTGTAATGCATATTGTATTAGAGTTAGAGTCGTGAAAATCTGGATCCTTTTGTGTTTTAAGTGGGTTTCTCTCAGCATCAGGAGGAGCTTCCACAATAATAAATCAATACGAGAAAGTCTCCACACCAATGAAAGGTCTTTGATGTAACTTGTAATCACATTTTGAAAACTTTAAAGTGCTATATGAATTTAAGGATATTTAAAAATTAAAATTTGGCTTGTAGTAATCTTACATTGTGAAATTTGTGTTTGAAATGAAATCCTTAATACTTTCAGAGGAGCACCATATAATATTCATAAAGACAGAAAGATAGATAGATAGATAGATAGATAGATAGATAGATAGATAGATAGATAGATAGATAGAAGGACCTACAAGATCCAGCCTTAATAATTTAGGCATCTCTACACTGCCAGCTAAGTTTCAGTTGCATGATGACTTGGCCAGGAATCTGTCTTAGACCTCATTGCATCTCAGGTGCTCAACATAATACCCCACACAAGGTAGGAGCTCAGGAAATGTGGGTTAATGATGATTTTATTGCTTATTAGTAAGAAACATTGAAACTAGATTTTTTTAATGAGGTTTTAACCAAAACAGCAGTGATAATAAATTGCAGAGTCTATCAAAAAACAAAAAAAACCAGGATACGATGTTTTTAAGTACTTAATGAATATTTGCATAATATAAAAAGGTATCTGACAGTGATTGTGATTGAGAAAAGAGAGCTGAGCTGAGGTTTCCTGCTGTGATCTAGGACTCTGGACTTTAACGAGGGGTGACTGGGGCCTTTGGAAAATCCTGTATTCTGGGTTCTCTTTCAAGCATCTCTCTTCACATCAGCTCTTCCACCACACAGCTGCCCAGCACACAATCACCTCTTTCTCTTTGCTCCTGTCGTTGTCATGATTCATTAGGTACAAAGGCAGGAGACTGGCCCAGAACAAGTCGGAAATAGAGTGTTTCACCCCCAAAGAGAGTATGGGGAATGGTGGGAGAGCAACCATGAGCAGGTAAGCAAACAGTAAGTGGCCTGAGGCAGTGTGGAATGTCTGTGAGCAAGAGGAGCCAGTGGGCTGGGCCCCAGCCCAGATCCTCAGTCTGTACTAACTGTGCTTCCCATCCAGTACGTCCAACATCTTTGGCCACCACTGATTCTTTATGTCTGTTTGGTTCACAAAACCCCTCAGGGCCATTCTCATTTTAAGTCATGAGAACTTCATGTCCAAGATGCTGTTCTTACTCAGAGTTAGTGTGCTTTGCATGCTTAAATGTGAACCTGAGGGGTGTGACTTAATGGATGCCCTGCACCGGAGATTCGAAAGAGGAGGAGATTGCAAGGATTTCATATCATTGACTGAGCTGATCACAAAAGCCAATAACTGATGGCCATCACATAAGTCTGGGATTGAGTCTGATGCCCCTTCTGAGGCTAGCATGACTGTTGCTGCAGCAAGACAGTGAATTGAGGGGACTGAAGAAGACTCCCCAGGGGTAAAATGAGATGAGCTAGCCTTCCTCTGGCTCCAGTAGATTCGCAGCTCCTTTACTTCCTGTGTGTTCCATCTAAATCGTACCTGTCACCAAGCTGTGCATGTGTCTCGGTAATGGTTCCTCCACTACCTGGAGTCTTCCCAGGAATCTGTGACCTTCTTATACCTGGGTGTTTTGCATGAGTTTAAAAACTTGCTAAACTGCATGGATGTATGTTTCCAAAAAGGAGCTACTGGGGGAAAGACTTCTACAAGATTATTTGAGTCAGTATTCTAGAAATTTGTGAGTGGAAGCAGGGATTGGCTACTCATACATCTGGCTTTGCCACCAGCTTGGGCTTTAAGTCATTTTCCACTTGTGTTATGATATAGAAACATAGAACTGAGGCAGTATATCCCTGACTGGAGGGAGAACATAGTACAGATGAGAGGAGACCCATTGATTGACTTTTATTTATACATACATAAATACATATACATACACACATATGTGTATATATACATATATACACACTTTTTTTTTCTTTTCTGTTGGAGCTGTGAGGAAATCTGTGTTTAGAGGAGCCTTCAAAAGAAATAGTATTATGAAGCATTTCACATTGGCTTTCAAGTTTGTTTTTTCTTCAGTAGGTTCCTTCGGGTTTGGGAGCCATTTTTCTCACATCCTATAGGGCACCCAATTTTCTGTGATCTTTTAGATGCCTGAGACCACTTTTACTCAAGGGTAGCTGCATAGGGGAGTCATCCCTATAGTATTGCTTCATGATAGAGCAAGTATTCTTAAACAATTTTGTGTCATAGACTGCTTTGGTAGTCTGATGAAGTCTTCCAAAGATAATATTTTAAATGCATAGAATAAAATATATAGGATCACAAAGAAAAACAATTATGTTGAAATAATTGTCATTTTTTAAGTTCATGGACCCCAGGCTAAGTGTTCATCCTGGAAAATCCATAAAGCTACTCTTGTGCTAACCACAGGGATTCAGCTTTGATTCTAGGCAGGTCTAAGATGACCTCAGAGATCCCTGCTCTTCAGCCATCAAAATAGATCTTTATCCCCAGTTCCTTCCACCCAAGGACACACCAGAATTTCTAGAGACATATCAAATAAATTATTTCCTACCCCTTCCATACCTATCAGGTGCTTAACACATGCTTGTTGAATGAATTGCATCCAGTTATTGTAGAAGGCATAGCATTCCCATTGGTCATACAACATTATTCTTTGCTTTTGGCGTAGTGTAAGCGTATCTCAGAATGCTAGAATTCTTGTTAATGGCTTCTTGGTCATCCCGTGAAATGACTAAAGGCAATATGTTTTCTCTGTCCATACAGAAATATATTTCATTATTTTATGATCATTATCAATAGCTTATGCGAAGTTTACCAGGTGCTGATCTCCCAAACTTTCCATGAGGTTGGGAGGATAAATATTACCACCATTTTAGTGAAGATGAGAAGTTAAATGAGAGAGTTAATGGATATTAGAGGCAAGACTCAGACACAGGCCAAGTCTTTCTGACTCCAAAGAGCACTAAAAGACATTGCCTCGTTCAGAGGGATAGAGAATACTTCTGATGCATGAGTTCCAGGTCTGGAACAAGCTTCACAATAAACGGGTTTCTGGGGCATGTTAAAAGAAGCTAGAGCAGCTCCTGGAGAAGAATTTTTGTAAAGCAATATGTTGGGTGCATGGAATAAGAAGACAAAATATTACATAGTCCCTGTCTTCAAAGAGCTTAATTTCCCCTGGCTATAGAAAGGGATGAAGAAGGAAATCTGAAATCTGTTAGTCAACAGTTCATATAATACTGAATCTGAATTCTATAGTATGAAAGGGAAGGTGACAAATTAAGCAATAGAATAATATAAATTGTTTAATAAGTAATTAAGGCTAAGGGACTGAATAATGGTGAATCGATAATTTCAATGCATCACTGTCCAAATGGCCTCAAGGTTCGATCATTTCTAGCATTCTAGTGTGGCACTCTCTCACATTATCAAGTGGGTGGCCAGAGGTGGGTTCCCAGAGGGTGTCTGATTCCTTTTCTCATAAGTCCAAGGGGTAACCTAGAAGGATTAGAGCGTCTTTTCTTTTGTATTATCACTCAGGAACCACTCTCCCCCCAACTGCTGTGTTTGTAATTGCTTATTTAGTTCATATCAATTAGCCAGTGAGAGTAATTTGTGTTTAGTTGGCACTATTTACTATTTAACACACAATATTCTCCCTAATAATGTCAGACACAGTCTTCCACAAGAACATACAGAGTACATGAAATATGAAATCAAGCTTTAAAAGTACATGTAGAAAAAGGTTCTGGTTGAATAAAAGCCCTTTTCTCCCTTCTTTCAGTCCTCATAAAGTCCTCCTGAAATGTGTGTGCTCTCTACTGGCCCAAAAGGAAGGAGGCTTTTGTGGAGAACTGAAGTTTTACTTCAGCCATCTGCCCCAGACCACAAGATATCTGAAGCTGCCTTTCTTCCACCTGTCTACCACCATTTTTTAGCTCCTTTAGCTTTTAGGTCCTTTTTTAGCTCCTAGCTGGATGCACTGTTACTAACCAGTCTTGTCTCATTGGCATGCCAATGAAGAGGGAGAAGGATGTGATTTCTCCTTCTGCATTAATATCCTCACCCCCATACTCTGAATTTTAATACAGACCCAAAAGCATTCTTAAAATGCTCACAAAACTTGATTCCCAGTGCAGCTGGTAGAATGGTACTGTTAGAATCTAGGCACAGAGCTGTCTTATTCTTTCAATTTTCCCCAAAACATTTCATCATATGACTTTATCCAATGACTCCTTGCTTCTTCCCAACTTGATTAAGCAAGCCATTCATACCTAATTAACGTCTCTGATTGATTGAATCCCTAGAGGTTTTTGGGATCTGTTCATGCCTAATTTAGAGATTTGACTGATTGATTCTATAACTCAATCAAAGTGACATTTTTTTCCTGTGAAAAATACCAGGGCATAGAATATCTTGTTAGTTACATTAATTGGGGCTGGAGATACAAAATGCTTGATACTTATCTTATGAAAGATTGTCGTTGCAGATAATCTGAGTGAAAAACTGAGCCTACCCTTTTGTAACATTCAGGAATATATGCATTTTATATCCTTAAAACTACAAAGAATAGTTTGACCAGTCAATTAAAAAGCTTTTACTAAGTACTTACCAGTTCTGTGACCTTAGGAAAGTCATTCCCCTTTCTGTGGGCCTTTTTCTGCATCTATTCAACGAAGAGATTGTACTAACTATTCTATTACTGGGGTCATTTCAAAGCTTTGATATCCTGTGGAATAGCATTGTCCTATGAACTATGGAGAACATAGGTAAAATATAATCATCTCTACCATGAACGTGTCCTTAGTGCTGTTGAAGAGAAAAGACATGTACAGAAAGAGGAGTAAGATGGGTGGTGGTAGTGGTGGTAACCACTCACATTTCTATAGCACCTTAAGACTTAAAAATTGCTTTCTTTACAATGACATTTGTGAGTCAAATACTACATTCATTATACCTACTTTACAGATTAAGAAACAGATTCAAAAACTCAAGTGACTTATCCGAGGTCATTCTTAGTGGTTTTATAACAAAGTGCACAATGTCGTAACACAACAGATAGAAAGGAGAGGAACTGAATCTAGTTATTTTGATTCTAAATCTAGTGGTTTTTTTCTTCTTTACTATTTCCATGTAAATGAAACAATTAGAATTCTACCATACTTTTATATGGTCTGGCATTATTCATTAACTTTTTATGCATGTATGCATACATGGCTGGCCTCAAGCAGACTGAGCTCCTTGGGTACAATGTTTGATACGTTCATCCTTCATTCCTGAGGGCATTAGTTTGCTTCAAGTAATAAGGGTTATAAAAGTTCAGTGAGGGAAGATGGCAATAGTAGCCAGTCATTGGGATAAAGCACTGAATGTATGGATCACTAACAAGACAAGACTGCCCTGAAATCACATCCCCTAAAAGAAGAGAAGAGCCATAATCATAAAAGAATCTCGATTATTCCAATACACTGCCTCCTCAGTGCTACTGTTATAGCACAGGAAAGCACATGGCTAAGAAAGGCCACAAGCCATCAAATAAAGACCCGAGGAAGGGCAGTAGGAGAAGGAATTTAACATCTAGGACATTTTTTTAAACAAAATAGCCTTTAATGTCCTTACCCCAGTCCATCCATATAATTGAATTTTCTGTGCTTTTAACTCCTCCTATAGAAGAAGTCATTTTTGTCACTGCTCAGTTTTCAATCTGAGCATAGCAAGGTAGTAGAGACTACATTTTTCTAATACTATGATGGAAATGGGGTTGGTCACAGCATTCTTAACTGTTCTTTCTTTTGCCTAGAGGACTCAGAAAGTCATGTCTTTTGATTTGGCAATGATTTAATGGGAATTACTGACAAGGGAACTCAGTTTCCCCCCACTAGAATATAAGTACCTTGAAGGCAGGGATTGTTTTTTCTTCAATTGAAAAAAAAAACATTCTTTGAGTTACGGTGTAGTGCTCCAATGTTCTAATTTATAGGTGACTGCATTCTTGGGGCTCAGAGAGCTATTAATAATGAGCCAATGCTGCCATCAGATCCAGGAAGGTAATTCCCACTGGCCTTTATCAAGAACAATGCATGTTCCCAATATTTGAATCTCTGCCTAGGAAGTTTACAAACAACTCTGTGATTATTTGGTTTGAAAAATGGGAAATAAATGCAAGTAATAAAGTAAGCTGTCTTTTATACATTTTGTACTGCTTTCAGATTAATTTTCTAGAAACACCACAGAGAAGGAAAGAAATGATAAATCCCAAGTTGACCTAAAGGAATCTTTCAAAGTCTCTGCACTGCAATCAATTATGCAAAGGAATATTTTATGAGGCTATCAAAAACTGGAAGTGAGGCTAATGTTTCTCTGATTTAGAATTTAAATTACTGGCTTCATTAAATGACACAAATAAAAACTGCTTTCCAAATTCCCTTAATTTAGTTTGCCAAGAGCAGCATAAATTTCATGAGTAAATTTCTTTGGTACGGTAATGCTAAATTAAAAAGAGGCAGCCAGTTTGACATAACAGAGAGTCAGACTTAGCACCACAAAGATCAGGGTTCAAAACATATCTCTGATTGTTCCTCATTCCATAATAATTTAATCTCTCTGAGACTCATTCCTCATCTGGAAAATGATGATTATAATACCTGCAATAACTATCTCAAAGGGTTATTTTGAGACTCAAGTGGCATATTAAATGTTATGTGCTATATAAATGACGATATAGGTATTTTGTAATGATGAAAGAAACAAGGTGAACCAGCAAGAGAAAAGGTGCTCAGAGCAGGGATATACTGGTAAATGTTTAATGACAACCCTCTGGAGAAAAAAAAATGTACAGAGGGCACACTTTGAAGCATAATCTGCATTATTATTTTCTCCATCACTTTCTTAAGTATAGGAAATGAACAAATCAATAAATAAAGCCGTAATTTGTAGTGTTTGCCAATTTCTGAGTTATAAATGCACACACAGAAAATATAACAACGTGCTCTTGAGAGATTTGGCTCCAGCCGCACTCCCAACTTTATCCCCTTGAAGAGCTATCATTCAGCCGAGGTATTATACTTATTTTGTTTAGTCCCAAGCCAGAGCTTAGAACAGCATGGGACAAAGTTGCACAGTTCAGCATGGTAAAAGGAAAAACTTCCTAATAATCATGGCTTTCCAAAACTAGTACTCATGAGCAAGAATCTTTGCTGGGAGTTTAGTGAGCTACAATAGAATGTAAACCCCTCGAGGGCAAGGACTAAGCACTTAGTACAGTGCCTAACAAGTAAAGCTCAATATGAAATAACAGTATAAGTGGGACAAAAGGAAAATCTATTGCAATCATAGGTTGAATTAATAAAGGCAGAATGCCCAGAGTGAGGGAGAGAGGATAATCTCATTTACTGTTCCTGGGTCAGACCAATACTATAATACAATGATATAATACTTCTGGATCCCACATTTCAAGAAGGATTTTAAAGAAATATATCAATTCCAGAGGAGGTCAACCAGGATGGTGAAAGGAGTGGAAGCAATACCATATTCATTTTAGTTGTAGGATATGGGGATGCTTAGCCTTGACTTAGAAGACTTAGCTGGGACATAATAGCTGCTTTCAAGCTACAAAGATCTTTCATGTAGAAATGAGGACATGGGGATGCTTAGCCTTGACTTAGAAGACTTAGCTGGGACATAATGGCTGCTTTCAAGCTATGAAGATCTTTCATGTAGAAATGAGATTTGAATTCTCCTGGGTTCCAGAGGGCAAAACTAGGAAAAATGAGTAAAAGTCACATTGAAGTAAATCGAAACTCCATGTAAAAGAAGAAGTTTTAACCTGGAATGAGCTGCCTTGGTGGATAGCAAGTTTTCCTTCTTTGTAGGTCTTCAAGAAGAGGCTAGAAGACTGACACTGATCAGAGATAGTACAGAGGGGGCCCCTTTTCAGAGTCTTTTGGACTGAATGGTCTCTAAGGTTGTCCTTTTCACTCTTCTGCTCTGATTCCTGTTTCATTCATTCATTCACTCCATCAGCAAGTATTCATTAAGCATCTATATGCTCCAGGTACTATGCTAGGTGCTACAAAGACAAAAGCAAAATAGTCCCTGCCCTCAAGGTATTTACATTCTAGTAGGGGAAACTGAGTCTGCTAGTTTTCGATTTTCATGAAATAACTTCTAAGTTAAAGGAAAACGGCTTTCTGAGTCCTCTAGGCAAGAGAAAGAATGAGAATGCTGCAACCACGCCTCCCCCCCCCCCAGCATTGCATTGGAAAAAAGATAGTCTCTACTACCTTGCTATGCTCAAATAGAAAACCAAGCAATGACAAAAATGATCTGCTCAGGTAAACAATGCTGCTTGATGGAGAACTATCACATTCTAGAAGGTCAGTGAATTAATTTTTATCTCTTTTTTAACAAGACTCCCTCCCCCCTTATTACTTCTCTAGGTTCATGAGAGGCAGTAGAATCACAAGTAAAGAGAGTGTATTTGTATAATTGGCTACAACTTATATGGCCAACCGGAATTTAAGTATCTTATATGTACTTTGACAAGCATTTAATAATGGCTCTCTATGTGCTGTCTTACATGAGCTAGGAATGGGGGATATAGAAGAAACAATCTTTACCATCCGGATTCCAATAATCTATTTAGGGAAGTAAGAATTTCATATATTCATTCATTCATTCAAATGTATTCACCAAGTTCCTACTGCATGAATAAATGAATTACAAAAGCACATATTAAGTGCTTACTACATGCCAAGCATGGTGCTAACTTAAGTTAAAGGCTTTATTAGGTGGTTGTGTAGGATATAAATAACAGAACTTAGAGTCTCTTTGGGGAAATAGAAATAAATATAAATATTTAAAGAATTTGCCAATGGTTCCATAAATCCCTTCAATAGACCTCACAAGGCAGTACAATCTTAGGTTCCAGTCGAAGAAACAGTTCAGCTGACTATTGATATACGTGATATCTACCATACAGCATGGTGTGCTCACATCAAAGAAGACTTTATACTTGATGAGTGAACCAGAATTGTGACAGCTCAAAGGAAAAACAAGATGTGCAAACTTAGAGACATTTCCAACTCAAATACTCATGCAGACTATGTGTGCCCTACCTACATTAGAGCCTTCTGAACTCACATTGGTCTGGTCAGCCATAGTCAGAAACACTGTACATTGAGATGACACTTTGGTACTCTCCAAGTATGAAGGCAGCAACAGATATCTGAGAGGAATCTGCCTCCTTTCAATCCCTGGCAAAGGCTTCTCTTCCCCATCCTAACCAATGGGAATAATAGACACAGATAAAGCCACCAACTGAGGGGAACATGCCTTGGTGGGCTTAGCTAGAAGCTGCCCCAGCTAGAAGGCCATATCAAATAGCAAAACTATCCTTTGTTGTTTCAGACCCATGCAACATCTTTCTGAATCTCCTTCTTTTCCTAATTGCCATTTTCCACCTGGGCTCTAGATACAGGCCTAAACACCTCATGCCACAGGCTAGAATTCTGGAACATTACAAGAAAGCTTCTCCTAACCTTCTGATACCTATCTGGGAACTTTCCTTGGAAACCCTTGCTATATTATGTCCTGTTAATAATAGTGATATTCTCTGAATAATTCAACAATTCAGTAAGCATTTATTAAGCACACGTGAGATGCTGAGTTGGGCACTGATGGATGGATAGGTGGATGGATGGATAGATGGATTAAAAATACATTTATTTATCATTTACTATGAGAATAGGTTAGAGAAAAGCATTTCTAGTGGCTAGAGGGTCAACCTTGAAATCAGAAAGACATGAATTTTACTCATGCCTTTGAAACACACAAAGTGTGTAAGCAGGAGCAAAACACTTAATCCATCAATGCCTCCAGGTAACTTTCTAAGATACTAAATTACAATTACTTATCTTCATTGGTGGAAGGGGTTCTCAAACTAGAAACTTTCATACTGTTGAAAATGCAGATCTAGACAATAGGTGATAGATAGATAGATAGATAGATAGATAGATAGATAGATAGATAGATAGATAGATAGATAGATAGATAGATAAGCAATCAAAAAGATGAATGAATAAGTGGACAGATGAATGAAAAAATTAAACATGGATAAATAGAAAAAATAGTTAAATGAAGAAACAAGTAAATAAACAAAAGAAGAAAGGAAAGAACAAATAAATGTTCAAAGCATTACTCTAGACACCAGAATATGGATTGGATCCATGTGATTTCACTGGCATAGGGAGTTCCTAGATCAGAAAATTTTCTCTATTGATGTAATTCAGCATTTTCTTTGAACTTTATAATCTTAGAGAATTGCCTACAACACTAGGAGATTAAGTGTCATCCTGGATATGTCAGAGGCAGGACCTGACAGAGTTCTTGGTTTTTAGGGTAGCAAGATGGGTCAGTGGAATAAAGCATTTGCCTTGGAGTCAGGAAAACCTGAGTTAAAATCTTTCCTCAGTTATTTACCAGCTTTATTACCCTAGGCTACTCTCATAATCTCTGTCTGTCTCAATTTTCCTTGTTTGTAAAATGAGATAACAATAGCACCTATCTTACCAGGTTGTTGTGAGGATCAAATGAGAAACCACATATAAAGCATTTTTACCAGTCTTAAAATGCTATTTAATTGCTAGTTATTATTATTGTTATTATTTGAGGCCACTCTGCTACCTCTAGACCTAGGAACAGGAAGGTAGGAAAAAGCACTGTCTATGCTCTTGAGTGTCTTATAGTCTAATGGAGGAGGGTGCACAATGTGCCTAAGCATATGGTTCAATAACACAGGGTAGAATGTGACAGGGGCAAAGTAAAGATCTAGATATCTAGGTATTTTAGGAAAATTTTAGGAAATAGAGATCCGGAGAAAAGTTCTATGATCATAGGGACTGAGCACTAAAGAAAAAGAAAAAATTTGAGAGATTGTGATGTGAATAAAAAGCATTCCAAATATGAACAATATCAGACATAGATCCAAATTTAGAGCAGTGAGAAAAAATAGACACAGATCAGAAAATAGCTAATAGTCCTCCTTCTCTAGAATGGAGAGAGAATTTGCAAATAAGCTAGAAAAGTAGGTTGGGACCAGATTGTAGAGGGCTTTCACTTCCAATCTAAAGAATTTGTTGGCAGCAAAAGAAAGCCTCTGAACATTTATATAAAGGAAAGGAATAAGGTTATACCTATGCCTGAAGATTATTTTGAGAGTTGTATGAATGCTAGATTGGAAAAGGCAGTGACCAGAGGCAGGGAGCCTTATTAATTAGGTGGTGATGACTATGGTCCAGTTGAAAATAGATATTGAAAGCTCTTGCAGGTGTTGGATACTTCTTTCTAACCATGTGTGTACAGTGCCTAGCCCAGTGTGCAACATGTGGGCCTTTCACAGAGCAAGTACTTTCAATAAATGTCTGTGAGGGACTTGATGGAGCAGCAAGCCTAAAATGATACAATGCCCTTGGGTCTTACATTCAGCAACCAGGCAAAGGAGGTGACTCCTAGAGGTTGAGAATTTCTCAGTTGGGTAGTAATTGGAGCCCTTTGAAGTGCCTGGTTGGAGGAGAGAGCTGATGGAGTGGAAAACCAACCCAAAAGACAATTCTTTCCATTTTCCTAATTAAAATGCTCAGTTAAAGGTTCCATGTCCAGGTAAAATATAAACTTTTTGATGATTCAGGGAGTACTGACTCCCAAAGAGCCTTTGGTCACAAAGGGAGCGATGGAGCTAACAGACAACTCAGGTCTTATGTTCAGCTAGGCAGGCTCTGGTTTTTGTAGTATACGTTGATGCCATTTCATTAGCATTCCATTTATCCAGATGCAGTTCTGCTGTAATAATATCCATTATTAAGTCATTTTAGTCATTAAGTCAGAGCTTCACCCACTTCCTGGCACATAGTTGTTTATTGATTGATTTTCCAGTTTATTTGTACAAAATTTGCTAGTGGCAATATTTAAATGTTGTGATATGCTAACCTTTGGAGATTACCGAGAGAGAGAGAGAGAGAGAGAGAGAGAGAGAGAGAGAGAGAGAGAGAGAGAGAAAACTAATATATCTTAGGCTACATTAAGATTGGCTTAGGGTCTAGAATGAGGAAGGTGGTTGTCTGGCTCTACTCTGTCCCAGAGATGTCACATTCAGAGTATTGCATTCCATTCTGAATACCACATTTCAGAAGACTGCTGCTAAGTTGGAGGCCAGCCAGGGGTAGATGACTAGGATGTGATGGGCCTCTAGTTAATGACATATAAGGACCAGCTAAGGGGACTACAGATATTTATTTTGTCTGGAGAAGAGAAGACTTAGGGGAATACAACAGCTACTTTTGGAAGGCTATCTGTAAATTACAAGTGAAATATTTTTCCAACTTAGTCCCTGTAGAACAGAACTGAGAACAATAGGTGGAAGCTGTAATAAGGCCAGGTTTCTTTTAAGTAAGAGGGAAAGTACTTACAACTAGGACTACACAGAAGTGGAAATTCTTACCATGGTGACAGCATTACCTTGTATTAGAGGTCTTTTAGGCAATATCTGGATGACCATTTGTCAGGTATATGATAGCAGAAATGTTTTGGGGAATATAAATTGAACTAGATGCAATCTGAGGTTCATTCAACCTCCAAATAATTTCCTTGTATTTATTTTGTATATATTTTGCTTAAACAGTCAGCATGAAATAGTGGATGGAGAGCTATCTTTGGAGGCAGAAAGGTATGGGTTCAAGTCCACATCTCTGATGCATACTAACTGCACAGTCTTAGTTACATGACCTTGCAGTGCTCTAGGCAATTTTATATGACCTTAATTTTCAGTGAAAGTAGTAGTTTGCATAAATAGAGGGAGTTTCCTTATCAAAGGAAATCCTCACCCTTATTTTTAATGAGAGAAAATGTGGTATAGTGAATAGAGATCCAACCTTAGAAGTTAAGAAGAGGTAGGACAACGACTACTGACTATGTGACCCCTGGGGAAGTCACTTAACCTCTTAAATGCTTCAAGCAACTGGAGGAGACTATAAACTGTACAGAAGATGCTTAGATGAATTTGAAGGAGGAAGTTCCTCAACCACAGCTCCCGGGAATGTAGTGGTAAATGTTTAACAGTTGGCTAGGAGAAAGTGGATAGAAAAGGGAGGAGTGTACTCATGACACCCTTTTAAATTTACTCAGCATTATTAACATCTCATTCATCGCATTAAGTTCAATCAACAAATCAAGCCCTGATTTGTAATCATTTCTGAGGTATAAATGCTCATAAATAAACAAGGGAAAACTTAACAATTGGCTCTTGAGATGTGATTCATGATGGCTCCAGCGCACCCCTGGAAGCTTCTTACAAGGATGAAGTTGCAGATGGTCAAATGTATACATGCATATATGTGTGTACGTATATATGTATGTATGTATGTATGTATATTTCTATTTACACATTGTAATATATTTATATGTTTATGTATTGCCTCTTCTGATAGAATGTAAGCTCCTTGAGGGCAGGAATTAGTACATGTCTTTTAACCTTTTATTCCCCTAGTGTTTAGCATAGTACCTGACACATAGTAGGCATTATAGAAATTTGAGTTGATAAAGACATCTGCCGGCACTAAGAGTGTCTGATTCTGTGGTATGTTATATAAACATTATTTTTAAAAGGCTAAGAAACAAAACTTTCCCTTTAATTTCAAGTCTTTGAAGATAGATAAAAAGTTCAAAAAATATGTTTCCATCACTTATATTCAATAATAAACTCATAAGATGCTTAAAAGCATGCCTTGTGATTAAGGATGTACTTAAAATTCCCAGCTATCTCAGTGCTATAAACAAACATGCAAACATTCCTGGACCACATGACTAAGTGAACTTCTTGTTGACTGCCCATATTCATTGTGAACAACGTACTTCCTGGAAGGCATAATTCAGTAATAACATTTCTAATCTCTTAGACGACTGGGAAATATTCATCCAAAGAGTCTGAATATTAAGGCCATCTCTCACCAACAGCATATATTGCGCCCCCCAAATACCTCATCATACAGGGATCAGATGAAAATAAAGAGGAATTAGGTTTCAGCAGAAGCAATCATCCTTTTAGAAGGTATTTTTGAAGATCCTAAGTTGAAAAAAAAAGTTAATTTTAGCTGCTATAGAAGGGGACAGGGACTTCCCTAACATATAGAGCTGGAATAAGAATGGAATGAGCTGGCTTGGAAGGGGGCAGGTTCACCCCCACTATAATTCATTAATCAGAAGCTAGATGACCTGTTGTAAGAATTCTTCTTCAGGCCTGGGTTACACTACATGGCTTGTGAGGTCACATCCAGTTCTGAGATTCTGTGATTCTTTGTGCAGTTTAGCTGCTCCTGTCCCCTTGCCACTTGTGAAAACACAAATGAACTACATTAAAGTCTTCACTATTCTTAAGTATATTGAAACATAAGAATGCTTTAAACTGCTTATAATCCTCACTGTATGGAGTCCAGGCTCACCAAGGCAAAAAGCGGTAGCATATTAGTTACATATTCCTAGATAGCCCATTGAGGGGTAGTATATGTGTCTACTGGTCTAGTTCACTGACTTCCCATGGGAGAGTCCTTTCTGTATATAAATTTAGATCTCCTAATTATCATGTAGAATTTTTGCTATAAATCTCCCCACTCATATACATAGAAACCCTTAAATTCTTTCACTATGAAAAACAGCAAAAACAACAAAAGGGAATTCATACTTGAGAGGTTATTTGAGACCAGTAAATAACTAACAGTTCCCTAAAGAAAGGGAGGAAAGGATTAAAAGATGGAAAATACCATTATGACTGACCATCATTTGAATTTTAAAATTGCAGCGTTAAAATAGCAGACACTTGAATAACATTACCTTAATGGAGCTTCCTTTGTTCAGATTTAATTAGTGAGTCAGTCTGAAATGGAGGAAGGTGATATGCAGTAAAGTAATGTTCTACAAATAGGCTAACCATTTCTTGGGGAATAGAAAGAAATGACAGGGGCCTTTTCTCCTTCTGCTAGGTTTAATTCTATTGCCTCTGCTCCTGAGTTGGGACAAACCATACTGTCACAGTCCTCCTCACTTAGTCTCTCTTCCTAACTCTCCTTCTGTTTTCCTATCCCCTTATTTCTTCTTGTTCCTTTGTTTCCCTGAAGCCCAAAGTCGTCAGGGGATGGTGAAGTGTGGTCAAAGGTGGGAGTACAGTCTCAGGATCATTAACAGAAATGAGTACTGCAGGTCAATTACTAGATGATAGATAGACACAGACAGACAGACAGATAGATAGATAAAAGGTATAGACATAAATAGGTGTAGATCTTGGATAATCTTTTTTTTTCTTGGAGCTGCAAAGAAGGGAAAAGAAATGGGGAATGGGGGTGAAAGAGTCCAAAATGACTTGACCAGAATCAATGAAAATCCTGAAATTCTACTGGAAAAATGTGGAGTCTGCTGGTTGTTCTTGCTAGTCACTATTCCTATTCTGCCCATGTTATTGTGGGTCCAAACTCACCCTACACCTGGAAACCTCTCTTTTCAAAGAAAGAAACTGTTGCAGGCCATTTTCAGAATTCTGTGGGTCACCTGGTAGAATCCTAGATAGTTTCTAGTGTGAGATAAAACCGCTTAATGGGACAAGATAGCATCCAGAAGAAATATACAGATCGATGTGATGAGAAACAATACTGGAAAAATGAAAGCAGGATGGCCAAGAAGCATAGCGTTGCAGAGGATGAAGAGGTGGTGCTCTTTCAAATTAAGTAAACCTAATGGGTCAGTCAGCCCAAAGTTAGCAAAATTAATGACGGTAGTGAGGGATCACTCAGAGCAGTGGCAGACAGGCCAGGCTTCACAGAGTTGTCAGACAAAGTAATATCTATCTCTCAGTTCTAGGCCAGCATAACCCAAAATATCAACGTGACACCAAGCCACGGCCATCTGCCAGGCAGTCTAAGGCTAATCTAACAGTCATTTCAGTTGCAAGCATAGCACTGTCAGAACTGTTTCTTCAAAGTGGGTCTTGTGTATTCTAAGTTGTTTTTCTTTTCCTTTAAATTCTCCACCTAGCCCAAGATTATCTAGGTATCCTTACCTTCATAGTATTAGTTCTGTGGATGCAAAGAGATAATCACCAGTTATTGCTGTCTTAGATTACTTTGAGTTGAGAAATAGTAGGAAGGGAGAGTCACAGACTACATCCTCCAGTCATTCTTTCATTAAACAACCATTTATTAAAAGTGCCTACTATGTGTCTTATGATATTCTAGTTGCTGGGGATACAAACGAAAAAAAACAACCTATGGCCTTAAGGAACTTACATTCTCTTTGAAGGAAATAACATGTACACCAACAAGTAAATTCAAAAAAACAACAACAAAAACCCAGATAATATATGCATATAATATATATGCAAATGTATACCAAAAATATATACATATGTATGTGCGTATACATATATATATATATATAAATATTATTCAAAAGTAATTTCAATACTGAACACAATGCCTGGCACATAGTAGGTACTTAACAAATATTGAATAACTGATTGAATTTTATGGGGGATGGCATTTACAATGGGGTAGATCGAAATGACTTCATAAAGTAGATGACACCTGAGTTATGTCTTCAAAGATTCTAAGGAAGAGAGATAAATAGGGAATACATTCCAGGCATGGGGGTAGCCTATGGGGACAAAGGCACAAAGATAAGGAAAAGAGAAAAAAACTACTGGGTATAGAGAACCGAGGATGCGTGAGGAAAGAAATGTTCAATAAACCTGAAAGGTAGATTGGAATCAGATTATGAAGGGCTTTAAATGCCAAACAAGAGTTTATATCCCATCCTAGAGGAATTAAGGAACCACAGGCACTTCTAGAGCAAAGGAATGATGAGGTTAAACCTGTGCTTTAGGAATATCCATTTGGCAGTTGTGCGTTGTATGGGTTTAGGAGGGAGAGTCTTGTCACAAGATGAATTATAGAGGAAAGAACATTGGTTTGGACACCAGAGGACCTGGATTCTGATTCAAGCTCTGATGTCTGCTAGCTAAAAGACCCTGGGAAGATCCCTCTATCTCTCTGCACCAGACTTGGGGCTCTCTAGCAAAGACTGTATCCTCAGAGAGGCCAGCTAAATCAGACCCCTGAGAAAGAAAGAGGGAGGAACCTGTGAGGTTACAGTCTAAACTATTTGATCTAGGCTCTGACCTCTTTAGCTTTCTTCCCCACAGCTAGGAGCTTCAGTCACACAGATAAAGGTATGAAAAACTTGCCTAGGAAAGCATGAATTGAGAGAAAGTCTAAATGTTGCAAGTCAGTAAAGACATTTATGAGAATATTCAGTGGAAGCAGAGCATTGCACTGGGTATCATGAAGGAAAATTAAAAGAAAAAGAAAAGCAGAAGATAAGATCCTTTTTGATAATGGCTGAGTTTGCCAAAAATAGGAATAAAACACCCAAATAAGTCATGTTTATGAGGCATTCTGTTAAGCCATAATTGTTTAAATATGTATGCTATTCTTCAGAATATATGTGTTTGTGGGCAACCTCTATGCCATGTTGCCTTTCATATGTATACATATATATATATATGTATTTATATGTATGTGTGTGTGATTTCATTGGTCTAGGAAATTCCTGGAAGGCTTTAAGTATCCATAGGGTCCTGATAACTTGGATTCAACTCCAACCTTTAACATATACCATGTGTATGACCCTGGACAAGTCAGTTTACTTCTCAAGTGCTTCAAGAAAGTCTCTAGGTCTGTAAGTTGTAGAGCAGGTATTCATCTGCATCACTAGAGAGAGTTTCTTTACCTGGAAATTCTCTACACCATTGAAATCATAGCTCTAGTAAAAAGTTAAAACAAAAGCACAAATAGATGGTATAAATACATGCATATATTCATTCATACATGTATGCACATATATATATATAAATACATTCTTGATGTGGTTACCTATCACAGTATAAAATAAGCAACAAATATAGGTTCATGGCAGTATTGCCAGAACATAAGAGAAGAACCCCTGTAAATATAACCTATTAGTTTTCAGAATATTTCCAAACAGAATCATTCATCTATTTTCTGGTCATTTCCACCCCCTCCATCAACTCTCTTTGTTAGTATGATTTTGGTCTATTTGCATAAATCATGTTACATATATACACATATAAACATACACATATAAGTGTATAATACTGTGTGCCCCAGTACATACATCTCCCTAGTATAAGTATGTTGACAATTCTCCAATATCCTCTACCACAGAGGTAGATAAGGAGCTATTACAAAATTGTTTACTTATGCTTTTGCTGTTATTAATATGCAATTTTAGTATGTCGATGGTAAGTAATGATAATCTGACTCAGTCGTCATCTTTCTGTGCAAAGTAAGTGAAATAACTTGTCCTCAATTCTAAACTTGCACTGTTCCTTTTCATGGTGTGTAGAATGTTCTATTTTCTATATAGATATGAAATACGCCTCCCGTTCATCTTCCCTTAAACATTCACCATGGATGGCAAGGCGTAGGGTAGAATGAATAAAAGAATATTGATGTGCTCATCTTCCTTTAAACACCCAGTTGAGACAAGTCTCACCAAGGCAACATACCATAGTGGAAAGACTACAGGACTGGTAATCAGGTTATGTATCCTAGTATGGAGTCTATCACTGACTCAGGCAGGTGACTTCTCTCAGAGCCTCATTTTTCTCATCTTTAAAATAAGGAGGGTGGGCTAGATAATTGCTGAAGTCTCTTCTAGCTCTAATACTCTGTGATTTGTTTGTTTTCATTCATAGCTCTAATGGTAAGTCGGTCACGTGGGCTCAGAATGAGAAGAGCAGCCGTGGGCAGCACCTCTGGCAGAGATTGTCCGTCCACATCAACAAAAAAGAGAACCCCAACCAAACAGCTGTCATCAAGCCCTTCTCCAAAAGCACAGACAGTAGATTGGGCAGTACCACATTCCCAGAGTCTAGCACCAAGATGCTGTATGATGTTTCAGAAGTAGAAGAACACTACCCCGCCCAATATAGGCCACAGACTCCTTCTCCAGTCAGCACAGTGAGCCAGCGAGCAGGGTCTGTGAGTCGCACAGATGATGACATCCCATCTTTGCACTCAGAACACGCCCAGCGGAGCAGCTCCTCCCAGGGCTCCCTGATGGAGCAGATCAGCAGCGTGGTGACCCGCTTCACAGCCAACATCAGTGAGTTGAACTCCATGATGTTGTCAACAGCTTCCCCAGGCACTATGGTGGCTGCCCCTCTTTGCTCTTCCTACCTGATCCCTAAAGAGATGCAGCTTCCTACAACCATGACCACTTTTGCTGAAATACAACCTCTCCCTTCCATTGAGGTAAATGGTGGGGCACAGTCATCTAGTAAAACCCCTCCAGGAGGAGGTGCTGGAAAAGAGAATGCACCGGAGACATCAGCTGTAGTCAAGCAAGATCTGGAGGAATTGGTGGCTTTGACTCCTCCTTCCCCTTTTAGAGACTCAGTGGATTCAGGGAGCACTTCTCCTAACTCCCCAGTGTCCGAATCAGCCCTCTGTATCCCATCATCTCCAAAATATGACACACTTATCATAAGAGATTACACGCAGAGCTCTTCTTCTTTGTGAATGTAATTTGAGACCACACTGGATCCTGATGATGACGATCAGGCAGAGACAGAAGCAAGCCTTCGAAATCTCTAGTGTTTGCACAGAGGCAGTTACAGGCATTGGTCACCTGATTAAGAACTGAGGTGGAAGGCAGACATTACACCAGTAATGGAAACATCAGATTTTTGTGCTATTAAAAAAATCTAGTGGCAGATTTTCTTCCAGTGGCCTTAGAAAACATGGGCTTTTAAGAAACACTGCTTCTACTTCTGAAGGCTGATAAAGAGTCTGTTGTAACAGTTACATACCAAGTGCTTTGCTTTAGGGTAGCAATGAACTCTGTGTATAGTATGTGAAAAAGAATAGATTGTAAGCTACTGTAAAAAAAAAAGTTTTGTTTGTTTACTTTGATTCTTATCCCAGAAGTGATCTTTTATCAAGAGTAGAAGAACAAATATGAATGTACATTTTCTAACAGACTCAAAAATCTGGGACCAAATGTCAGGCTCTCTCTCTCTCTCTCTCTCTCTCTCTCTCTCTCTCTCTCTCTCTCTCTCTCTCTCTCTCTCCCTCCCTCCCTCCCTCCCTCCCTCTCCTTCTCCCTCTTCCTCTCCTTCTCCCTCTCCCTCCCTCCCCCTCTCTCTTTCTCTCTTCTCTCTCCCTCACCCTCTCTATCTACCTTTTTTTTCTGTGAAGGTCTTGAAAAGCAGCAACTTCAGCTGAGTAAATACAAAATCCTCCGAAGTGTGTGTCCCAAGCATGATATACAACTGGAGAGTGGATGCTCTGCAGCAAATATTAACTATATGACTTAGGGCTCTACCAGACTTCTCTTCAACTTACCAGTTTGGTTCTGAAATCCTCTTCCAGAAATCTCCATCAGAGGTTGACCCTAGTTGCATTGGATTTACCTCCATTAGACAACAAAACCAATGGAAGATTTCCTGACTATTCAGACTATTCACCATGTTGCCAATCAATACTGGAGTAGCAAAAAACAAATGAACAAAAAACATTTTCTGGAATACTGTTTTGTAATTCCCTTCTTAGGGCACATTATGCAGCTGGGGACCCTCTTCCTAGCAGCAATCCTGGGCTCTATCCTCGCTGCCTCCCCAGTGGAATGTCACACATTTTTATGAATGCTGTTTCATTAGCATTGCCAGCTAAAATAGGCATTCAGGCTTCCTCATTCCCTGCTTGCAAGAACCTGATACACACTCGAAGAGTTTCTCAGCTCAAACTTTTGAAGTCAGACTTCTGGGGATGGTGGCCCATAAACCCGATGAAGACCTTGCCACAATTGTAGGAACTGTCGCTGAAGGAGTTATAAAGATTATAAATAAACTGGAAATAAACAATTTTATTAAGGCTGGCTTAGTGGAGGGTGTACGACTCCAATAAGCAATGATTTTAACTTCTCTTGGCTGCTTATACATTGTAGCTATGAACTGTGACAAAAGTAGATTTTCAAAGCAATACAGAGTAAATGTTAAAAACAGAGAAACTGTAGAGAGTACAAACCAACATGGTCTTTCTTGGTTTCTTAGCCACTTGTGGAAGACGAAAGGGAATTACTCACATTTTTCTTTTTGAAATAATCAGAATGAGTTAATGCACTTCTTACTGTCACTGAACTTTTGAATACATGCAGGGAAAAGAGTGAAAGTTTGGCTAGTAACAAATGAATTTTGATGGGCATCAACCTTACTCAAGCCCTGAATATAACATCCTTCCTCTCTCCTTTTTCTGTACAGCTATCCTCAGGTGCCAAACATTGTATTTTATATCAAGATAGCATTATCAGAAGGGGGTGCAACTGTAATTTAAAGGTGAGCTGACCTAGCCTTATACTGAAGATAGAGGGATTGATAGATGGAGACCCAAAGAGGAAGAACACATATAATAAGAATAATGTGTAGGTGGAAAAAAATATTTTCCCTTTAGAGATCAGTATTTCATATTTGAACTTTCACTCCAATATTCTAAAACATCTCTGATTTCATCAATGTGAGTATTTCTTCCAACAGTAAAGGTCACAACATATTCATTCCTATACATCCTGGATGACTCTCATATATATCACTCCTCCTCCCCCCTCCCACAAAATCATAATTCAATAGAGGGTTTAATTTATTTTAAATGAACAATACTCCAACAAAATTGTCTAAGAACTAAAAGCACATGCTTTGCAATATGTGATTTACTTTTTAAAGACATGAGTAATATCTTCGCACTTCCCCCTTCTCAAGGTTTATATTCATTTTCAAACAAAACTCTCAAATGCCATGTGAGGATTTGAAGATGGTGCTACCAGATCAATCTGATCTCAAGTGGGTAGTCCAGGTCTCTGCAAAGAACAGTCAGATTTAGACTCCCAGGAGTATATGTGAAATAAAGACAAACATGCTTAGAAAGTCAGCCTCCTGAATCCTTATCCAGAAGGAGGATATTTATTTGTGGATAGCTATCTCTATATCTTTACATGGTAATTTAACCTTCTCCTGGATCACATTTACTTGTCTAATTTTTTTTTTGCTTCTTTCACTCAGTAATTATTCTTATTTCTCTTTAGTCCCAAACAAATTGTCCAATAGATTCATCAAATTTAATAATATGAAGATACTTCTTTTCAATTTTCCCCAATACTGAATTTGTGTTCATAACTCTTAGCTAATATATTTTATAAAACAGTGCTCAGTGAAATGTGAAACATGGCAAAATGTGTGTATATGTATATATGAATCATTTAATGCAGAAAAATTTCCATCTAATCTAAGAATTCCATAATAAATAATATTTCCAGTTGATCAAACTTCTTTCACAGCTATCTATTAGCTTATTTCCTAAAATGGTGTTTGATAAAGTGAGGAACTTAAGAAAATAAGTACGTACGTATGTAATTTAATACAAATAAACTCCCATCTCAGAACGTCACAATAAATCACATTCAAATAAGTCACACTTCTATTCTAGCTCTTTGTTAGATTATTTCCTAAAACAGTACTCAATGCAATGAGGAATGCAAGGAAAAAATATATGCATATAAATCATTTAATGCAAATAAATTCCCATGTAAAACTTCCATAATAAATCCCATTTCCAATTAACTATAAAGCTGAAGATACGTTTTCAAGTGAGAGCAGAGCAGGAAGGCCTGCTCTCTAAATCTGGATGTTTATTTTAACAACTTATGTATCTAATAGGATAACTATGATTCTCCACATGATAAATTAGTAAAATATTCTTTATGTGATACAAACTCTGCAAGGTTAGATGCTGGCTTCCAAGGAATAAATATAAAATACACGGTGGACTCAAAATCTTTACTAGGACTGGGATATGAGTTATACTTGTAGATGAGAGTAGATGTTTACTTGTACTTATTAGAATCACTTGAGTTTCCTACATAAGAGCAGTGTCCCGAGTGTGTAATAGTATTCTAGTTGGGACCAGTAGTACTAAAAGGAAGGGAATATTGTAAAGAGTTCAAGGATTGTACTATCATTGTTAGCTAAGAAAAGTCATTCAAAAGAAAAGCTTGGTCCCAGGATGAAGAAATGTGATCAAATGGTTAGTCAGAAGGAGGAATTACATTCCAGAAAAGGAGCACATTGTGAGATCAATGTCTAAAATGTGGTCAATCTCACATAAGGTAAGGAGAAAAACCTGATAAGATTTTCTTGAAACCAGCAACTAAGTGGAGCAGTGGCTGGAGCACTGGCCTTGGAGTCAGGTTGAGCTGAGTTTAAATCTGGCCTCAGATCCTTACTAGCTGTGTGACCCTGGTAAAGTAACTTAACCCTAATTACCTCCAAAAGAAATTTTTTAAAAGTCTCTGAAACAAGGACAACAAACAAAATCTGTTAGAATCCTGGATCTTCCTATTTTCCCCTAGGCTACTCCTCTTACTAACAGTTTTCCTCATTTTGAGAAAAATAGAAAGGTAATTTATGTCCACAAATGAGTCAGATAATGGTTGTGTGGCAGTTTTACAACTTCAAAACTAGGAATGAAAACACACTTTTCCAGAACAAAAGAATCTTCTGTGCTAGTCTCCTAACATAGCCTACATACACTGGAGGCTTAAATGGTGTCATCAGAGTTCACTATGAGCAGCAAATTCTTAATAACACTGAAGCTGTCAAAATCTCTGTGGTTGCCATTTATAATTTTATACTGTGAAAAAAAAATCCAGATCAGTGAAAGCATTAGAATGAATCAGTATTCGCTTTGGTGATGAAATGGTGCCTGGAAGTGATTTCTCTTCTCTGGGGGAGAAGGAGACAGCAGGCACAAGACTGAGTGGCCGAATTTCACTGATCTGGCAAATGTGAACAAATATACTATGTATATTCTATGTACTTCTTGGATTCTATGGCAGCTGCTAGTGTGTTTGTAATTAGAAATCTATAGAGAATATAGATGTTTTAGACAGATGGTGCCAATTCTCAAAGATTTGTGTGGGCTATAAGTGCTTGTAATTAATATTATTATTTTGGGGCTAATAACTTATAACGGATTTGGTTTTAAACATTGTGTGGCCGTATGTTCTTTTTATGTTGTTGCTGCTTATATACTATTAAGACAATAGCGAATGTACAGTTCTTTTGATGTGAATTGCAAATGAGTTTTTTCATAAAATTTAACATTTTTATCGGCTCTGTTTTGCTTTGTACTTGTATAAATGTACTTTATTTTAGCATTTTAAGGATACATTTGCTTGTTTCTCAGTTGTCTACATCATGTTACAATTGGTGTTTGTGTAGAGTCGGGTACTTTTTCAACAATATTAAAAAAAAAACCTGTGATATGACTGTTTTATTGTTTTTCCACAGATGATTTAAAACATGGCTTAATGTTTTCCAAAGGCCAAAAGGACTATAATGCTCATTAACTTTTGGATTAATCTCCCATCCAGTTATTTCAAAATGAAATATATTTATTGATTGGTTTCATAAATCTTTTTGCATTACTCATGAGTATCTATACACTATGAATATGGACAAAACTAAAATGAAAGAGTGTGGCAGTTTCTCCTCCCCCAAGGTATGCACATTTGCGAATAGCACTGTTTTGGGGATGTTTCATACCATACATAAATATGGCAGTGTTTCCTAATTAATTCGGTGTGGACTTTCCCTCCACTGATGAAGTTTACATGCCTCTTGTGACTTAGAAGATACTATTATTTCTGAATTCATCATCTTTCTGCTGAACTGGTTATCATCTTCAAACTTAGCTAAACTGTGTCTTGGATGACATAAAATCAGCCTGCTTACCCTTAGAAATATATCATTTCAGGATTAGTAAGATCTGCCAGAGAATGGTCTCTTTCTCAAGAATACCATATTATGCAAGATTCTTGATTTGCTACCCAGTCAAGGGAATATGAAAGGAAGGGAATTTCTGGGACAATATTCCAACTTAGTTTCAGACACACAGATGTTGGGTTCAAAGGAAGGGTGCTAGAAATACTTTCAGACAGCTGCACAGAATCATAGAATTTAAGCTGGTAGGGCCCTCAGAAACCAAATGTTTCAAACAAAACTAGACAATAATTCATTTTACAACATATCCATTAAATGGTTATCTACTCTGTGAGCAAACACTCCACAAGAAGGAACCCATTGCTTCGTGAGGCGGCTCATTGTACTTTTGGGAAGCTCCAATTGTTAATGGTCCTTTGATTTTTCCTTACACAAATCCTGAATCTGTGTTCCTTTAGCTTATACCCATTGTTCATAGTTCTGTTTTCTAAGGATAAGAAGAACAAACCTCATCCCTCTTACACCTCACAGCTCTTCCATGGAAATGTGATATTCTTATAAGAAGGAACCATGCTTTTACCTTTCTTGGTATCCCCAACACTTAGCACAGTGCCTGGCATGAAGAAAATCTTTAATAAGTGTTTACTTATTGATAATACATGAAAATGACTCCCTAAATCATCTTTTGTTCAGGCTAAAAATTCCAGATATTTTAAGCTAATCTTAGTTTCAAATATTTTCACCATCCTGGTTACCCTTCTCTGGTTGTACTCCAGTTTTTCTATGAGTTTTTTAGGACGTGGTTCCCAGATTGAGTGTAATGCTTCCCACATGGTGTGGCAAGAGCAAAGAGGACTAGAGCCAAATACTAGACATTCAGTGCTGTTTGAGTGCAATGTCACGTTATCGACTCATATTGAGGTTTTGATTTATTAAAACTGCCAGGTGTATTCACAGTAACTCTTGTCTACTAATACCTTTCCTAATCTGTGTTAAGCATTTGACTTTTTAACTCTAGAAGACTTTCCAGTTTTCCCCATTCAATTTCATCTATTCCATTCAACCCAATGTTCTAACCTGAAGTGTTTTTTTTTATCTTGACTCTGTCATCCAGGTGTTGGTTAAACTTTCCAGGTTTGTGCCATCTACAAATCTGACAAAGTATAATTTCTATGTTTTAACCCGTATAACTTATAAGAATGTTAAGAAGCAATGATCCAGTAGCAGACTCCTGGTGAAATCTACACATGTGGACGTCTACCTATGCCAGAAAAAAAAACAAGCTTTCCATGTTAGGCTTTCTTGTGGATGATATTTAAATGATTTTTTCTTTCTTTTAACTTCTATAATGGAAAGAAAAAAACCTAATAGTCAGAAGACCTGGGTTCTAGTTTCGGATCTGACACTAATAAGTGATGTCACCCTAGGCAAGTAACTTTTAGGATCTAGGCCTCAGTTGTTTTTTTTTTCATTTCATTTCAAATTAGGTAGCTGAGGCAGATGTCTGTAAAGCCCCCTTGCATCACTAAAATGTTAAGATTCTATAGTTATCAATATACTTATGAATATTTGTAATAATGTAATGTCAAGTTACATCTGACTATTCAAAACAAAGCACTAAATATTTGTCGACCTATTCATGAAATATAATGTCTGAGAAATTCAGTTTGATGAGAAAATCTAGTTCCAATTTGAACAATGTTTTCTTTATATTGCATGGAAGGACAAAGTATTAATCTCCCATGATGTAATAATGTTCTGGGAACATGGTAAGGTCTCAGTAAATGCTTATTTAATTTATTTTCATCTGCTCCTAAATGGCCCTCCACACTTATGTAGTGCCCATCTGGCCATTTGAAATTATTTATATTTATTACCAAATGCATAGGCTTGCTATGAGTCATCTATAATGCATATAGACACATACAACTAATAATTCAATGCCCAATATTAAGCAAATTGGTTTTATAATGTTTAAACTTCAGCAGAAATCCAAATACCATAAAAGACCCACTAGAAATTTATATGTAACTTTTTTCCTAGGAGAAGTTGATTGTCTTAGTAAATTAAACCATGTATATATGTTAGGGAGTAATTTTCTTCTATTTCATTTAATATTGAAAATGGAAGATTGATCAGTTCTTCAGGTTAAAGTAGAACATTAAATAAAATCATACATAAGAAATACATAAGAAAGATGTAAAAAGTGCTATATGAAATCAGAGGTCAAAAGGTCATTACCAAGTGGGAAGATCAGAAATTACTTCCTAGAAGAGTTTGCGTTCAAGTTGGAAGTAAGGAATATTAAGTAATTCCACAGGTGCATAAATGAAAAGAGTCTATTACTGGCAAATAAAAAATGCAAAGTGTGCTACCATCTGAACATTTTTCTACAATTAGTTCTTAATTTGTGGAAACTCATTGGTGCTCAGCCCTATTGTTTTTAAGCTGTTAAGGTCTCTAAAGAGAATCTAGAAAGAAACTGCAATGAAGATTATTTTTCAATGTCAAAATTGACAGAACTGAGCCCAGATTCAAATCATTATTTTTATATAGACAAGCTACATTAAAAAACAGGGATCTGTTTAAAGTAATATTGCACTAGTGGCTAATATTAATCCATCCTCTAATCTGAGGAAGGAAATATGTCAAGGGAGGAAGGCAGTAGAGAAATAACATTTAATCCTAGATATGTTTGTAGAAAACATTCTTAAGCTGATGTCTTCAGGCAGAGTAGGTAAGTTAGTAGTGTGTGCATTCAACCACCACAACAAATAGCTTTGATAATATGAAGTACTTTTGCAGAATATTTCATATTAAGCAAAATTGCTAACAAGAGAGTTATAATGGTTGTGTTAGATTCACAGAAAAGCTTTTAAATGCATTTGGGAAAAGATTATTTCATTAAAGTCATTTCAACTCTTGATTACAATAATGGGTCACATTTCAGGCCAGAAATATTGCCCTCATCTAGACTGGGTCACCAATTTTCAAAACTAACCTTTCATCCCGCAGCTTGCTTTGTATGCCTTAAGCAGACTTATGTCGAAGACTTTCTTCAATTAATGAGAATTATCCCATCAAAAAACCTAGAGTCAAATCTCTCACAATTAGGAATTCTCAGTCACTTTCTTCAGTTGTTTATGGCAACCTCCTTCCCTCAGTTATTTTTCTTGGATTTCTGTTTCTGCATTCTCACACTCTCTCCATACTATAGATAAAATATGACCAGTTTAGTTACCCAGCAAATTTGTCTGTCTCCAGGCATACTCTGGAGGCTCAGAGTCCCACAATTCATAGTATTAAGCATACAATCACCATATTTTTGAATTGAGTTGCATATTTATGATGCTGCAGAAACAGAGTATCTCAGGTAAAGATATCCAGTCCAATAATTCATTTCACGTATCTCATCAAGAAGCAGAGAAAGCATATGGATTATTCATTCATTTATACATACATTCAAAAACCATAAACTAGTGTGTATTATTTACAAGGCACTGTCATGGGGTATGTGAGAAAAGCAAAGATGAATAAGCAGGGTCTTCTCTCAAGGAATTTGACATCTTTTGCAGAAAGGGAAGATAATGCTGCTATATATCTATAATATAATGTAAAACATTATCAGACTAATTTATACTTGGTAAATATGTAAAAGCTAATATAGACTATTAAACTACCATCAAAAATTAGTGATGGAAGAAAAGGAGAAGGGGGAATATCATTCATTCACATTGCAGTTGGGGAAGAAAACGTGATAGCAAGGAAAAAATGTTTTTTCCAACTAAAACTACAAATCAATAAAAGGTTTTATTCTGTACATTTGTTGGGAGACTCGGCAAGGAGACACATTAGATAAGACACAAAGATATGTATGTCTTTGGGTCAAGTGACCTCAAATGAGTTATTTCCCACAAGTACTTATAATATACCTAAAACACATTGTAATTCTGGTTAACAACTACTCAGCTATTGGCTCTGGGAGCAGTTTATTGGGTTCAGAGAAGGAGGATCAGCGATCTTCTATCTGCTCATCTATCATTGGCTGCTCCAAGGTAAGGAGGGATTACATTCCAGGCATAGGGATATCATGTTTAAAGATTATATCATGTAACTAGCTAGCAAGTGAATTTGGAAGAGGGAGCACATGAAGAGGAGACTGAGGCTCAGCAAGTTTAAATGACCTGCCCAGGGCCACATAGCTAGTAAATGTCTGAGGCAGAATTTGAATTCAAGTCTTCTTTAATTGTTCAGTATTCTATAAAGTAGGGCACCAGAATTATCTCTTTAGGAAAGTGGTAATCAGATTGTAGAAGTCTAAGCTGAGAACTCTGTATTGTCTGCTGGAGGCCATAGGAGTTACTAAAAAGATTTTAACTAGGAGAATGATATAGTCAGATCAATGTTTTAGGAATATAAATTTGGCAGCTAAATGAAGAAGGATGGAATGGAAAAGGAGAAGACTAGAAGCAGGGAGACCAATTGGGAAGTTATTGCAATAATCTTGAGGGGAAGTTAGGAAAACCTGAACTGGGGTAGAGGATTAAAGAGGGGAAAGACTAGAAGCAAGAAGACCGACTAGGAGATTCTCATAATACCTGAGAAAAGACACGATAAAGATTCTAATAGTCACAATGAGACAGCTAAAGAAAAAAATCTTCGCAGGATGTTAATGTTATTTACTAAGTTTATCTATTATTGTGACTCCATTTTATAAGGGCAGATAAAAATATGACAAATTCTGAGCTAACGCAAATGGAGCATCAATTTAGTTCCAAAAACGTCCACAGGAACAGAAAAATTTGATCGCTCTTAAAACCTTGCAGAACTTACAAGGAAATTGTGCTTACCCACACAAAAACAGAAATTAAATTTCAACCGAGGTCTCAACTAATTTTTCTTTTCTTAAGACTATCAGGTTCTAGGCATATTAGCTAAGGATATTAGGTGTGCTTCTTATGTAATACCCTTTATATTTTTATACATATGTGTATACACACACATATATGTATACATATGCATATATATACACATATGTGTGTATAAAATAGGAGAATAGATCAGTGAAAAGAAATCTTGACTTTCAATCAGGAATATCAAAGTTCAATTTCTGCCCTCTAGCGCTTACTAATTGTGTACCCTAGGACAAGTCAATTAAGCTGAGTCTCAATTTCTTCATGTAAAAACTAGAAATAAGATACTACCTAAAATAATTCCCTCATAGGGTGATTGAGGATAAAATGAAATAAATAGCTAGAACATTTTATAAAATTTAAAGTTTAAGAAAAATATATTCCTATTATCATTACATGTGTATATGTAGACTTATGTGCATATACCATATAGATAAAGTTCCAATTCCAGTGTCTCTTTGTAAAATAAAAATAGTCCTTGCTCCTCAAAGGCTATGCCAAAGGAATAAAAACTCTGCCAAGTCCTATCTTTAACTTTTTTTCCCAATGATATAGATGAAGCCATAGATGGAAACTGGGAGGCTTAGATGATACAGAAGATGATAGAATCAGTATCCAGTTATCTCAACAGACTAGAATAACAGACTTAATCTAATAAGATGCAATTTGATTAATAAAGGTAAAGTGCTATATTTTGGTTTAAAAAGCAATTTCATTAAGTCCAGAGTAGGTATGGCTAGACATCCGTTGGTGGGAAACTAGAGGTCTCATCAGACTATAAACCTAATATAACTGAACAGGAAGGAAGGGAAGTCTTACAAAACTCTTGCTGTCTGTTACTATTACAAATTATATATATAATACTTTATTATTATTCATATATCATACATTATACATTCTTGTCACTATTACACACTGAGATTCATAGTATCTAGAACAAGAGTGGTTATGGTTCTGTTGCATTTTGCCCTGGCCAGACCACCATCTGTGATCTTATGTTCAATTCCATGCCCCATAATTTTGAATGCCATGGATTAGCTAGAGTATGAAAAGGATGACCAGTGAGCTAGAGATAATGCCAAGTAAGGATTAACTTTAAAAACTGGGGAAGCCTAACTTGGTGAAAAGAAGGCTCAGGGGAAATGCGATACTGACTTCAAGTTTGTAAAGGGCTGTCATGTGGAAAATGGATTAAACAAACCTCTTCTGTTTGACCCTACAAGGCAGAACTAGCAACAATCAGTGGAAGGAAATTGGACAGAGGAAGAGATGGGCTTGATAATAGAGAGGGGAAAAAAATGATTAGATCTATGCAAAAATGGGATGGGCTTCCTGAAGAGGGAGCAGACTCCCTCTTGTTGTTGTTCAGATATTTCTAAGTCTCCAACCCTCCATAACTCTGTTTGGGATATTCTTGTCAAAAGTACTGGAATGGTCTGCCAGTTCCTTCTCCAGCTCATTTTACAAATGAGGAAACTGAGGCAACAAAGTAAAGTGACTTGCCCAGGTTCCCACAGCTAGTAAGTATCTGAAGCCAGATTTGAACTCAGGAAAATGAATCTTCCTGACTCCAGTCTCAGCACTCTATCCTCAGTGCCACCTAGCTGCCCCAGACTTCCCCTTACTGGAGGTCTTTCAGCAAAGGTAGAATGACTACTTGTCTTATGGTATAAATGCTTGGCCAGCTACAGGTTGGACTAAACGATCTCTCTGATCCCCCTTCCAACTCCAAAATTCAAGTATTCTATGAAGCTGGAAATATTTTTAGTAACAAGCTTAGTGACAGACTCTCCCCAGCATCTAAAGCCCAGTCTGGCTAAGCTCTGAAAGGCTGATTTCCAAGAGGCTGAACGTTTTCCATCAAAGTAACTCACAAAAATTGAGCGCTCCAGTGATGTGAAGCCATAATCTGTGCCTAGCAGTGGAGCAAGTGCTCTACATAAAGGAAATCATAGATACTTGAAAGTACTAATGTCGGATATAAAACACAAGTCATTATACCCACATATCTTTTTGCACCCTTCAAAACTGCACTTCAAGTTCACTAGCTTTCTTTGGCTAGAATCATGGCCAACTGCGAATAATATGTTCTGCAATGTAAAAGCTAAAAGAAAGGCATGATATCAAATCTAGCAGTAACTTCACAGCTATTTTACTAAATCAGAGAAAGCTTCACTCTGCTGTTCATTCAGTTTTGTATTTGCTCCTTGCTCAGCTCTATTAGCACATTTTAAAAATTCTCTGTGATGGACAAGTCGGTCTTTCATTTCCTGTCAAACACGTTGTATGGCTTCATTAACTTTGGTGGACTCTGGTGAAGTGAGCCATAAAAAATTCATTAGTGTAACACTCACTGGCCAGATAACTACATTGCATGTGAAGCATTAGCCTGGGAGTGATTAGCCAGATAATTTAGGCTATCTAACAATTTGGAAAAATAATTCAGGTTTTAAAAAGTTCCCATAAAAACCCAATATCTGGATTACCTAAATGAATGTTTTCCAGGTTTATCAAGAAAATTATTTCACTTTCATTTAATCCAGTCTATGAGGATTTTGCAACATGTTTTTTTTCTACAGGAAGATCTCGAAATACATTCCAAGATGGAATGCTTTCATTCCATACCAATATGCAGAGGGATGCAAGGAAATAAAATTATTCTTCACAGAGTCAGAGGAGATTGATTCAAATATTGGCTCTCCCACTTAGAATCTGTGTGACCTAGGGCAGATCATTTTACTACTTTGGATTTTAGTTTTCTTATCTGTAACATAAGGAGGATGGACTGAATGACCTCTACAGTAACTTCTAGCTTTAAATTTCTGACCTGTTGATCCTAAATTGTAGAAATTCCTATACTTAAAGGTTGAGGTGGCTTTTCCAGGAACACATAATAAGTTAATGTCAAAATTAGAAAGTCATCCCAGTTCCCCACCTTCCCATTAAGCAGCCTATCTTAGACAGACTATAAAGGCAGTGCCTGCCAGACCACAGTACCCTATAGGCAGTAAAGGGCTGAAATGACAAAAGGCTTTCTTACAATGATTGTAAAATCATTCCTGATTCTCAGGATGTCCAAGAACATAAGATAGCTTGAAGGCATGGTAAGTGACCAAACAAATTGGACAAATGTCAAGGAAACATTCAACAAAACTGAGAACCTCAAAAGAAAGAAAGATGCCAGGGATTGTTTTGGTTGTGTGATTGACTAATGATTGCGGTTACTAACGATGAAGCAACTCTAGCTCTCTGAGCCAGCAAGTGCTAGCCCATTGATTGGTTAATCAATCAACAGGTATACACTGACTTGGCAGACAGGCACTAATTGTGTTACGGTAATATTTGTACAACCTTGAGCAAGTCACATCTTTTGAACCTCAATTTCCTCAAATTGGTGTGTCCCTAAGATATTGTTCAACTCTAACAGTCTTCTTCCAGACAGGGAAAAGTAAGTAGCAAGGTAGGTGGAGGACCCTCCCAAAGTTGTAGTCAAAATCATTTACCAAAGATTTCTTGGGCATCTTATGATACACTCCATAGTAAACAGATCATGATGGAAACGTGGAAATGGAAAGATGTACCTTCATAAGGCTGGGTAGTCTCTAAAAATGTCCTGCCCTCCTTGTCTTCAGTGCCAAAAATGCATGCTTTATTCAATTCAACTTGTGAGGCAGATTAGTAACATGAAAAGAGTGTTAGATTGGGACTCAGAAGACCTAGATTCAGATCATGGCTCTGCTATTGATTGCCTATATGACTTTGATCAAGTCCATTAACTCTATTGGATCTCAGTATCTCTCTCTATAAAATCAGAGGTTAGACCAGATGGACTTTGAGGTTCTTCCAGATCCAAATCTATTAAATGTGACCCTGTGGTTTAACCACCATTTAAAATGCCTTTATTACACCAACCAAAATTCCATTAATTTATCGTATCAAACGAAGAGACAAGTTTTCATCTAAAGAAGTTCTCCATGAGTACCTTTTTTTAGAGTGTGAGAGTTAGAAGACACCTACATGGATCTGAATTTACCTTCATGTATCACCCTACCACAGTAAGTAAATCACACCCCTCTCCAGGATGAATAGGTTCTCTTCAATTTCGTAAATTCACACCAAAGCTCGATTTGCAACACATAAAACATATGTATGGCACACGAGCAACTACTAGTCATTGGGAATCAATTCACAAAATCCTGCGATTTTGATACTTTGGCACTTCCTTTCTGGTGCAAATCACAGACCTTCTTGGCTAAGTAGGCAGAGGTAATCTGCATTAGTTTGTTGTGGTCAAAGAAAAATCATCCCCTAGTGTCCAGCTCCCTGCTGATGAGCCTCCCATGCTCATTATGGCCCTCACATGACAGACAAAAAGTCCATCCTCAGGCTCACTAATACCTTCTCAGATTTAGCATAACTTAGTAGAGTTTGCCATTTACTGGCATGGCCATTGGTATACCATTCACCTCCATGCCAAGATAAGACTTAAGGACTTGAGTGAAGCCAGGCTTACAGATAATTAACCTCTCTTATAAATAGTCCTATCACACTTTGGGCTTCAGGATTCCCAAAAACTAAAGCATATGCATTTAAAAACCACAAATACATAGCACCATCTTTGGTACATGAAGGCCTAAGTACACTAGAAAACAATACCAGTTGGTATTGTCTGTAATACCAATTGGTCTTCCTTCCAATGTTTCCTCAGAACATTGCTTTATAATCCCATCACCAGTACTTTACAACCATCCCCCATCATAAGTTTGTGGAAAACCCTACTATGCTGTATTTCAGCCCCATTATCAGAGGGTATGCTTTCTTGTGTCAAAGAAAATGAAAAAGTCCATATTGATTTTAAATCTTATACTTATTTTGTTTATGTCCAATATGAAAGGAAGTTGTATATGGGCCCTCAAAGGCTGTAGTTCACAATCTGTAGATCTATAATCTGTAGATCAAAATCAGGGAAAGGTCCTGCTAAGCTGGAAAGACTTTACATACAATCCACATGAGAGATGGTATATCTGTCACCTCAGGAAATGCCCAACGAAGTTCAGAATGTCATGTCACCTGCAAAGAGGTAACTATTTCAGCCATAGCATCTCTCAAAGTTCATCATAGAGGGGTAGTAATTTCTGTTGGTGAAAGAACTTCCTATACTGATGAAATCATAGACCTACAGTATTGAAAAAAAAGATTTCCTATCTATTGGCCTCATATTAGCCTTTATGTGTCTTATATAAAAGATAAGGAGAGGAACTTGACCTATGATTTCACTGGTATAGGGAACTCTTAGGTGAGGAAACACCTCCAACCAGTTCAAGTCTGGACCTTCTCTGCAATTTATGGTCTTAGTTGCCTAAAGTCTGAAAATGTAAGTGATTTGCCCAGGATCACACAGCTAGCATGTGCTAGAAACTCTTGGCTTCAAGATAGACTCTCTATCTAGTATGCTATCCTGACTCTTGGTCTCAGAAAATAAAACTAATAAAGAATATGGCACCACTAACTAACATTTATATAACACTTGAAATTTTGCAAAGCGCTTTGCATATGTTATCTCATTTGAGCCTTGCCACTACCTTATAAGATAGATGCTAATATCCCCATTTTACAGACGATAAGACTGAGGCTCAGAGAGGTTAAATGTCTAATAAATACTCAAGGCAGGACTTGAGCTCACATCTTCCTGTCTCTAAGCTCAACATGTCTACCATGCCACTAAGCTGTCTCTGCCTTTTAACTTTATATAATTAAAATTTGGCCACCCAGAAACACACCTTCCATTTATAGCATTAATCCTTTTTGAACTAACTACTCTCCCCATTAAATGTAAAAAAAATTGCTGATATTGGGTAGGGTGTTTATATATAAATAAAATTGCAGAATCTTAAAGATGATAGATTTGGACCTCGAAAGTCCCCCACGCCCATCACGTATTTTACGAGGTTCAGAGAAGTTGAGACTTACCCTGGATCTAGTGTCTGAGGTGGGATTCGAACCTAAGTTTTCCTGACTCTGGGAAATCCAGCACTCAATCTTATTAGTCCATGCTGGAAGAGGGAAAGGGAATAAGCATTTATTAAATGGCTACTATGTGCCAGGCACTATGCTAAGCACTTTATAAATATTATGCCATTTGATCTTCGCAACAACCTTGTGAGGTAGGTGTTATTATTTTATAATTAAGGAAACTGAGTCAGGGAGAAGTTAAATAACTTGCCAAAGGTAACAAAGGCAGTAAGTATCTGAGGCTGGGTTTGCTGACACCAGGTCAAGTGCTCTACCCACAGCACCACCTAGATGCCCAAAGAAAAGTTAGATATGTACAAACATAGCCCTATGATTTTAAAAAATGAGGGAATTGGAGCCCAGGGAGCAAATCCACACTTAACATGCAGTACAAAGTAGATTTGGCCCAAGGACACCAACCCTGGTGGGGGCAAAAAGAGATGTATTCTCTCAGTTTTCTGACAGCCTACGTAGTCATACCAGACTAGCCCTTCCAAGGTACCCTTACAGAGGTGCCTTTTTTGTAGGACCCACATTTCCATACATACACAATCTCTACAGAAGCCATGGAAATATTACCCCAACCATGTCAATGGGTTAGTAACTTTCCAAAGCTATGAGTTGCTGAAGATATATAGCAGGGCAAATAGTTTCCACACCAGGAGTTCTCCATACCAAGGAAATAATAAATATTATTATTAATGCTGAGCACCTTGGCTAAAATTCCAGCTAAAAAGGGTTAGTAGAGATGGTTGTGATGATGGGAGACACTGTGAAATGATCACCAGACTCTAGTCTAAACTGTCATTATGCTTATTATAATGAATAATAACATTAATGTTTATTTAATGCTTGATTAATACTGATTTAATTATCATGACAATTGAGCCTGGTAGTCATCTTGCTGTATCTGCCATCACTACTACCACCACACCTACTCACCATTCATAGCTGGAATTTTAGTCCAGGTACTTGCTATATAAATAACTCACATTTATATAATACTTGAATGTTTACAAAGTATTTTCCTTACAACAATGCTGAGAAGTAGGCAATACAAACATCATTATTCCCATTTTGTGAGTGATAAGATCACCAGTTTGAGAGCTGGCACCATGGAGACTGTTTAGATTTACCCATTAAATTTGCAGGTGAAGAATCTGTGGCTAAGAAAGTGTCAGTCCTTGGATTCTAAATCCATTATGTTTTCCACTACATTATGCTACTCCCTATATTGGTCTGGATCACTGACCTTGTTTTAGTTAGTATCATAGTCTAACCAGATGAGCTAACCAAACCATGTGAGGGTAAATGACTTGACCAAGGTGATATGCACATAAGTAGCAAATCCAGGTTCTCTAACTAAATTTAGTGTTCTTATGGTTCCACTACTTGAACTCTCTGTAGTTAGGCAAATTGCTTGAGCTATAAATTTCACTTACCTCTCTAGTAAAGTGTTTGTTACTCTTCACTCTGATACTGCCAACATGGTTTCCCTACAGCATGAGGAAGGATTTGATCATAGGGTTCAAAGACCATAGAATTATAGGCAGTTACTTGGCCCAGTGGATAGAATGCTAGACCTGGAGTCAAGAAGACCTGAATTCAAATCTAGTCTCCAATACTTACTAGCTGTGTGATCCTTTGTCTCAGTTTCCTCATCTGTAACATGGAGATAACAATCTCTACTTCTGAGTGTTGTTCTGAAGATAAAATGAGATAATATTTGTAAAGAACTTTGCAAACTTAAAACTAGCTGACACTTGCATATTTAGAGTATTCACAATTATTATTACTATTAAATACTTGGAATTATACAGGACCATGAAGGCCATCTAGTCTATCCCCTTCATTTTAAAAATGAGGCAAATTACTTAATCAAACAGCTACTAAGTGACTGAGGCAGAATTTGAACCCAGGTCTTCCTGACTCCAAGTTTTGTGCCCTCTGCACTATACTATTCTGCCTTAATAGTGATTAGCTGTAGATAATAAAATACAATTATCCCTTAGGGATGTCTCTCATGATCTGTAAAATCTGTATAAAATTTTTAGCCTTCCTTTCATACAGAGAAGAAGCCTGAATTCCTTCTTTTTCTTTTACAGAGTGTTTACAGTACCTTATTTTAATATTTGGTTTAAGTATTTGGTCACAGGCTCTGTATTGCCTGCTGGCCTTCATGTGTCATCTGCAGCTTCAGCAAAACTCCCAAAAAATTCCCATATAATTTCTTATGCCGACCCATGATATATCAAAACCACATGGGGAAAGTCATGATGTGGAAGGAATATGTGTGTGAATACGATCCCTGTAGTGAGAGTTTCCTTGGCAATATCTGATGCAGCGACATCTGGGTAGCCCAGCCAGAGAGTTGGTCCTCCCTCATGTCGACAGTGGTTAAGACTCAACCTGCTCATACCTGCTTGTTGGTGAAGAATCTTCTCACCATATGGCACTCACAGATGGGCTATGTTCACAACTGTCCCAATCCCTTTGTGAGGGATGCTCAGCCAGAGAGCTGTCAAACTCATCTTCAGGCAATATCAAATATAAGGCCACTTTGGACCTCTGCCTTCTCTCCTGTTGGAGACCTCCAGAATTGGCATCAGGGCATAATTTTCTGATCATTCTTATATAAAGAAAGTGAGAAATCATCTGGAGCCATAAAGAGCTGCTCTCTCTAGGAAGGCAGGCAGAGAGGAAATGTGTCCCCAAGTACAGCACAAAATCCTAAAATGCTTGGAATCTTGGCACCAACCTGATGGTGACCTTGGCAAGTCAATGGCTTACATCTGGAAGTCCAGTGTTGCCCATCATCACGGACACTAGAGGATAGAATAGCATCTATCACAGAGACAACTTAGAAATGAGTTTCCTCGTCAACATCTGCTGTGTTGGAGTTTCATGTAATTATGCAGCAATGGAACAGAAAAGCTAAACTAGAGAGAGACAGTGAGCTATATTGGGGGAAAAATATATTTGGCTAATGCTCCAGAGGTCTTGGTTTCATTGATGTCTCTGCTACAAACCTGCTACCTATATGAACTAGAGAATGTCACTGAACTCTATCTGTAGTTCAGTTTTAGCTCTAAAAGGAAGAGTTAAGATAGTGTAGAAGCATGTGAAAAGAGAATCTGTGACTGCTACATGACAGCATGGGTTCATTATCCAAGTCAGACTAACATCAGCTCTTGTTGACAAAGTTAATAAACTAATTGTTGAGTGTTTCACCATAGATTCCATGTATCTGGATGTCAGCAAAACATCTGGTAAAGTAATCTGTGGTATTCATGTTGACAAGATGGAAAAATATGGGGGAGATAATAGCAGGCTTTGGTAGATTTGAAACTGGTTAAATCATTAGACCCAAATAATTATTTTTAATAGTTAGATGTCAACTTGAGGGAACATCTCTAGTAAAGAGGCCTAGGCCTAGGTATCTGCCCTTATCCCTGGGCTGTTCATTTTTAGTCACTTGGATAAAAACATAGATGATAACCAAGTTAAATATCCTTCATTATTGTCCTGGTTCTCTGCAGGCTTCACCACCATGCCTCAGAGGCCTTCTCACCCTTAGTTTCCTCACCCTCTATGGTTTTCTCACCTTGGAACATCTGCTCCTGTTGCCCACTTTCCTATTGATCAGTTTCTCCTGGAGCCTCAATTTTTGAGGAAGGGCTGAGACCAGCCTACCTTCATTCCTTGTCTGGCTCTGCTTCTGACTCCAGAGACTTTGCCACAAGGTCCTGGTATTGCTGCTTTCCCTTACCCCTATTCCCCATCCTGGCTTTTATCTCCCTTTTTATGTGTTGACTTCCTCCATTAGAATGTAAGCTCTTTGAGGGAAAGGACCGCCTTTCTTTTTGCTTGTTATTTGTATCCCCAGCATTTAATTCCATTTCTGGCAAATAGTAAGTGGTTAACAATACTTACTGACTTGACTTGTTGACGGCATCCTTACAGAAGTGGTGGGTGATACAAACCTGTACAAGATAGCTATCATTCTGGGTAATGTGGTCAGTATCTATAAAGACTTTCAGATATTGAAATAATGGACCAAAATAAAGTAGATATAATGCAATAGGAATAAATGTAAAGCATTCTACTTTAGTTAAAAATCAATTGAAAAACACATGAAAAGTTCGTTTTCTTGGCCCCGGAGGAGAGAACTAGCAATAATAGATGGAAGAGATGCCAACATAGTCTCGATTCAAGGAAAACTTTCCTAACCATCACAGCTATCCAAAAAGTGAATGGACTGCCTTAGGAAGTAATCACTTCCCTTTCATTTCAGATCTTCAAGTGTCAGCTGGATGACCACTTACTAAGTATGTTGTACAGAATGTTCCTAAAGTCTGGACACAGGCAAAAATACATATTTTCAAGAAATGAAATGAATGAAATTTTCAACATTTTATTTAATTGGAATATTAACAAATAACATCTTCAATATGATTTCTATCATTTGTGATGCAAAGGTCGATGCGCTTTGCAAGATTCACATGAACTCGATGTAGTAACTCCACATTGCCATCAATTTTAGCACATTCACTCTTTATGCATTCAATCAAGCGTGTTGTGTCTGTGATTTTCATTGAGTATAGCTTCTCCTTTAGCATACCCCAGAAAAAGAAGTCAAGGGGGCTAAGGTCTGTTAATATTCCAATTAAATAAAATGTTGAAAATTTCATTTTTGCCTATGCATCCAGACTTTAGGGACTCCCTGTAGATGAGACTCCTGTTCAGTTACAGTTTGGAATCAAAGACAATTGGAGTTCCTTCTAGCTTAAAGATTCTTCAATTCCAGGCTGCTATATCACAAATCATGATGGATAAGGTACTTTGTGAACTTCAGGTCACTATAAATGCGTGTGGTTGTTACTGTTATTGTTTTCAGAATGTTGAAATTAAAGGACCCTGTCACTCTTCCAGAGAGAAAACAGTAACAATGGACTCCCTTCCCACCAGTTTGCCTGACACATTAGAACCTTGATTAACCACAATGGTATCGGTTTGGCCCTTCCATTTATCAGAATTTTCTATTTGAAGAGAAGTTATGACAAGAAAAGAATCTATCTGGGATTTATTTATTAAGGCAAGCTAAAAGGTTGGTATTTTCTGTATCTTCTTCATCCATGTTTAGCATATTCAATAAGGCTTATTGATATTCAACAACTATTACCTTGGTAACCTTAATCAATGAAGATTCCATGATATTCCTTCTATTTCCTAAATCAGGAAAACAATTAAAACATTTTAGAATGATTTCCAATAGCAAGGCCAGACTGAGGCTGGTCTAGTAGAGTAGGTTCTGGATTTGAATGAGACACTTGTGGATCATCAAACACTTAGCAAAAAGAAGTTTCCTTAACAATAGCATGGAAAAGTTATTCAGCAAGAATAAGGCGCTGATTCAGTTGAGCTCCAGTTTCCTGCCTCCCCATTTGCCGTAATGATGGAAACAGTTAGAAGCTGTGTGTCAAGCCTCAGGAAACCCCTAACTTTTCATGTACTAGGTTTTTGTACTTAGGTGACCAGGAAGATATGTCATTGGTTCAAGACTTATTTCCCTGAACCAGGTTAGTCTTGAGGGCAGTTTCAGTCTTTTCTGGGGGAAAAATTTCTACCCTAAACTCTATGTTAGGGATGTTAGGAGTTATTGCTCCTACAATACCCTTGATCTATTTCTCTTGGGGCATTGGTGGGGAGAATGATGTTTGGAAGTCACTGGCTTGGGTAATACTGGATGAAAAGAGACAGAATAAAATATACCTTCACAGCAATCATACTAAGACAGAAAAAAGGATAAAATCACTTATCACAGATTTTAATGTTAACATAGGGAATTTCAGTCAAGTAACTACATGATGATAAAAATTCAGCCCAGTGGATGAAGTGAGTTGTGAGAGGGATTTGAGGTAACAATAATGATCTGGTTTTTTTTCTAGTTTGTGTCGGCTTAACTTTGTCTTCATTGATTGGGAAATTGGTGGAAGAGGGAGATTAATGGAAAAGGGGAAAAGAAATAACCTTAGTATTTGTACCATGCCTGTGCTTTCTTAATCCTATTCTTTATCAGTATCTGACTTTACTATTTAAACCAACAAATTCCATTAAACCCAACACTCCAAGACACAAGCACTCTAGTTAATAGAGGTTTTACTATTACATATTCATTCTGATTCTGTTAAATAAGCGATTATTAAACATCTGCTATATGTCGGACATTGTGTTAGGGCTAGAGATAGAAAGACAAAAATAAAATAGTGCCTGCCCTCAAGGAGTTTGCATTCTACTTGGAGAAAATAATATGTATACAGGCAAATTAATACAAAATTGCCATCAAGGTTAGCTACCATATTGATGGCAAATTATTTAACTTGAAAAGGCTACAAGGCAAGACTAAGGTGGAAGGAGAGTTGGTATGTGACTTTTTGTTTGGAGATAGTTGTGTACTCAACGTAGCCTTTGAGTCTGAGATGTAACAAAGAGGGGATTGATTGTCTGCCACTTGAATTAATTTTGAATGCTGTTGATCAGTTCGATTACCTTGACAGTACACTTTTCAGGGATGTACACATAGATGATAAGGTTGACACATACATAGCCAGAGCTAGCTCAGTGTCTGGGAAAGAAGAGGTACTAGGCTGCCTACCAAATTGAAAATCTGCAGAACTGTTGCACTGACCTCACTGTTGTATGTCTTTGAAATCCAGACAGTTTACTAGCACCATGCTAGGAAACCAAATTGCTTTCATTTAAATTGCCATGAAGATTCTGAAGATCACCTGGCAAAATAAGGTACCAAATGCTGAGGTCTTTTCTTGAGTTGAGCTACCAGGCATTTGAACTCTACTGCAGAGAGTGCAAATCCAATGGGATGGCCATATTGTTCAAATGCCAAAAGGACATTTGCCTAAAAGACTATTTTATAGAAAACTCACATAAGGCAAGTGCTCACACAGAGCTCAGAAGAGGCAATGCAAGGACACTCTCAAGGTTTCTCTGACAAACCTTGGAATCAGTTGTGAGAAATGGGAAACTCTGGCAAAGGTCCACCCAGCATGGCATGCCCACGTCAAAGAAGGCACTGTGTTCTATGAACAAAGCAGAATAGTAGTAGCTCAAACGAATATACATATTTAGAGACATCTCCATTATAAATGTTCAAATGGATTATTTGTGCCCGACCCTTGGTAGAGCCTTCTGAACTTGTATTGGTCTGATCAGCCACAGTCACTTACATTATACCTTGACCCCAACATAGGGATGTTATTTTGGTTCCTTTTGAGCATAAAGGATAAGCAACCAAATTCTCACAAGCACAAAGTTGCCTGATATTAGAAAGTCCTCAACTCCTTGCAAAACAACATTCCTCATTCACCGTCATAACAATTAATTGCTCTCCTTGGATGGGAGATCTTGTTGTATTGTCGAAAAAGGTAGCCTTCACAATTGTAAAAAGATTTACTCTCTTCCCCTTGTCTCCTGCCCTTGAACAGGGAATGTTTTCTTATTTTGATGATGAATCCTGCCAATTGCATTCTAAATATTGCCCTGTTCCACTTAGCTGATTCCCAGATCTATATAATGAATCCTACATCACCAACTAATTTTGAGGATATCTCAAACTCAACATACCCACAACAGAACACATTACCTTTCTCCCTAACCCATCACCCCAGGTACCCAAGTCCACAGACTAGATTTTATCCTCAAGTCCTCCCTGTCACTCACCAGACATAGCCAATCTATTGCCAAGTCTTCTCATTTCTACCTTTGCACTGTCTCTCATATAAATCCCATCTCTCCACTTTTACAGCTGGCACTCTGATGCAGGCCTTATCACCTCTCATGTAGACTATTTCGACAGACTTCCCCAATTGGTCTTCCTGTTTCAAGTCTCCCCTCACTCCATTCTTTCCTCTATTTACCTGCCAAAGAGACCTTCTTCCTAGAACATGTCTGACTACGTCACCATAATCCCCATCCCACACTCAGTAGACTCCAATGGCTATAGGTTTCTGTTTGATATTTAAAGCCCTCTTAACCTGTCCCATTCATGCTTTTCCAGTCTTCTTATTCTTTATTCTGCTGCACAAACTCTGCCTCTCATCTAACATTAAACGTCTTATTCTTCCCATACACCGCACTTAATCTCCTGACTCCCTACATTTTTTGAACTTTTTTTGCAGGGGGTAAGGCAGGGTAATTGGGGTGAAGTGACTTGCCCAGGGTCACACAGTTAGTAAGTGTGTCAAATGTCTGAAGCCGGATTTGAATTCAGGTCCTCCTGACTCCAGGGCCAGTGCTCTACTCACTGCACCACCTAGCTGCCCCCCTCCCTACATTTTTCACTAGCTATTCCCTATGCCTACAATTTTCTCCCTTCTTACCTCTACTTCCTAGATTCCATGGATTCCTTCACAACACAGTTCAAATCCCACCTTTTACAGGCAGCCTTTCTAAATCCCTCCTCGAACCCAACCACACTACTAGTGCCTTCTATTCAAACTAACCTTCCATTTATATGATATCTATAATATGGGCACATCTATAGATGTACATACCACGTTTTCTATATTTACCAGTTGTCTTCTCCATTACCATGTGAGGTCTTCGCGAGCAAAGACTGTGTTTTTGCCTTTCTTTGTATTTCAACATTTAGCATAGACTTTGGCATGTAGTAAGTGAATAATGAATGCTTGTTGGCTGACTGTCTGATTGGGGTGCCTAAGGATGGGATTCGAATCCAGGTCTTTCTGACTCAGAGTCTAACAATTTACCCAATTTAAAAAAAATGTTCATTTGCCCCAAATTTCCATTTACTATTTTGTCTGTCTTTTCTGATTCTCTCAATATGGTATAGAAGAAGATTCATTACATTTGGTACTAACGAACATTTTTTTCCATTTTATAGATATTTATTTATTTTTTAAATTTATTTTTAATATGTTTAGTTTTCCGCATCGATTTTCACAGGCGTTTGAATTCAAATTTTCTCCCCATTTCCACCCCCCTCACTCCAAGACGGCGTACACTCTGGTTGCCTTTTCCCCTGTCTGCCTTCCCCTCCGTCACCCCACTCCCCTCCCATCCCCCTTTCCCTTCCTTTCTTGTAGGGCAAGATAAATCTCTACGGCCCATTGCCTGTGCATCTTATTTTCTAGTTGCATGAAAAAAAAAACTTTTTTTACTTTTGAAC
>CM053622.1:729488284-729518661 GCA_028646595.1 Phalanger gymnotis | reverse complement strand
CTGATCAGCCACTTAATTCCTCCCACCAGGTGGGCCTGGGGCCAGAAGCTACTGCAGCTGTAGTTCTAAAGCTGCCCCACCTCCGCTGCCCCAGGGGCGGTGGCCGAACCTCAAACTCAGTCCCCGCAGCTTTTCCCACTAACCTTCTCTGTTGTCTTTGCTGTTTGTGGGTTGTGAGGTCTGGTAAATGCCACAGCTCAGTAATTCAGGACACTAGGGCACTCTCCGCTTGGCGGTCCGCGGTCTGGTCAGTTTGCGCTGCGCACACTGGGCTCTGCTCAGTTCAGCTCCGCTCCCCTCAGCTCCCAGCTCCGTGCGGGACAGACCTTACCCAGAGACCATCCAGGCTGTCCTGGGCTGGAGCCCTGCTTCCCTCTGCCACTTTGTGTGTTCTGCAGTTCTAGAATTGGTTCAGAGCCATTTTTTTATAGGTTTTTGGAGGGACTTGGTGGGGAGCTCACGCCAGTCCCTGCTTTCCAGCTGCCATCTTGGCTCTGCCCCAACATTTGTTTTTCATACACCTTCTTGGCACTACCCAAGATAGCAGAGTAAGAAGAATCAGTATAGTCCAACTCTCCCTCAAAGTAACTCTGACAAGACTAGAAAGAACAACAGACCTAGATCTATTTTGCAATTGAAAATTAGTCATAGGATATCATACAAGCATTTCTCAAAGGAAGAAATCCAAGCAATTGTAGACATTTTGGAAAAAAAAAACACTCCAAAACACTAATTATCAGAGAAGTGCAAATTTAAAGAAGTCTGAGGTTCTACTTCACACCCATTAGGTTGGGGAAAGTTGACCAAAAGGGAAAATCACAAATGTCGGAAGGACTGGGAAACAATTGGCCCATAGATAACTCTGTTGGTGGAGTTGAACACTGGTCAAGTCATTCTGTTAAACAATTTGGAACCATGGCCCAAAATATCCTAAACTATGCCATCTCTAAGTCTACTGCTACAAGTCTATGCCACTAAAAATATCAGAAAGGAAAAGAACTCACATGTACAAAACAAATTATAGATGCTCTTACTGTTGCGGCAAAATTAATTGGGGACAAACTAACCAAATTGTCATGAATACCATTGTGATCTAAGAAACGACAAAAGATACAGCTTCAGAGAAGCTTGTGATGATTTGTATGAATAGATGCAGTATACAGTGAGCAGAACCTGGAAAAGAATTTATGCAATAAACAATAACAGCATTGTAAAGAAAAACAACTTTAAGAACTATGATCAATTCAATGAGCACCCAGGATTCCAGAAGACTGATTATGACGCATGTTATCCACCTCCTAACAGAGAAGTAATATGCTGTGGTAAGTGAGTCATATATTTTTTGGACATGGCCAATGTGGAAATTTATTTTGCTTGGATATACATATTTGTTTCAAGAATTTTTCTTTTTCTTTGTCAACTTGGTTGGGTGGAGGTGAGATGAAAAGGAAACAGATTCTTCTTAATTGAAAAAGAAAACTTAATTTTAAAGTTTAAGATAAAAAAAATACATCACTCCCTAAGTACCTAGAACCCCCATGATGTCTGCCTTGGCTGATCCCGGCTTCTTGACATTCTGTCCTACTAGAGAGCAAATCATCTTCTGGACCTTTCCAGATCCCTACTCCCTCATGCAAACACTTTAGACTCCAAATGCCTCTCTATGAGACAGAAGTTAATGTGATGCACACTCATAATCACTCACATTACCCTGACCCAGTGAGTTAGATCATTTAAGTATCATCAGCCCCATTTTGTGGAAGAGAAACTGAGGTTCAAAGACGTTATGTGACTGTGACTGTCCCAGCTCTTGAGTGTCAGATAATCATTAACATTTATATGAGGCCTTAAGGTTTACAAAGTATTTCACATATATAATGCTACTTGGCCATCACAACAACTGAGTGGGGCTGATACTAGATGAGTTTTCTTTCTTCCATTCCATATTATTTAATAGCCTTCACAATTCAGAAGACTTCATCTACAGTTAAGCCCAGGCAAGAAAGCCTGCACTTCATTTCAGGTCTGCAAGAACACATTATCTCACATCCCTTCTCCTTCTCCCCATTACTCATTCTGACACATTTTTCTATATTCTTTTATGCCAATATGTTAATGGGTAACCAGGCCTTAAACCCAAATCACTCTGGCTCTCATTGTTTGGCCAAGGATAAGTTCCACCCCAGGCCTCACTTGATCAGTGTTTGGGTTTTGATGGCTCAGAGTGAGTGTCAGTAGCAATTGTTTGTTCTAGCCAGAAACCCTGAGGATCTTCCCTTCCCAGTTTGATTTTTTTGAGTTAGCAAACTAGGCCATCTTTTGCCTCATTTCTTACCTAGTCTTAAATCATTGATTCAGTGTTGTCCAATTGAGTGTTGCTCAGACAAACTGAGATCTGTGAAAGACCTTACCTTAAAAAGGCCAAGGTCTCTCACTGCATCTGGGGTCATCTCCAGTTGTTCTGACCTATGTCTTGCCACTGGGCTCATATGACTATGGAGGAGATAGTGAGGCTGATGACTTTGCACAGTTTTTGGTCCTCTTACAGAATGAAGAAAAAACGACAACAACATTGAATGGGCAACATATATAATGAGATTAAAAAATGCTCTATCTTCTGAGTCAGGGATGCCTAGACTGAAAGTAATTTACAATTCAGTGTGAGTGGTCCAAAGAAAAAGATATTCCTACAGGCATTTAAAAGGCTATTTTATTGGGAAATGGGATTGTGGTAGAATTGCCTGGGAGAAGAGGTAGAGAGGATGGTAGCTAACATCTCTCTCAACATTAAGATTTTGCTATCTAGAAAGAAAGTGTGCATCCAGACCCTGTTCGAAAACCTCAAGAAACAAGAAAAATCATTGTCTCACAAGGCAACACATTCCATCTTCAAACAGCTCTACTTATTAAAAAGCCCTGCCTTCACTCCTTGAGATATCTTTTGCTTCCCTATAAAATCTATCTACTGGTCTTAGTGTTGACCTCCTCAGCAACCCTGGATATATGTAGTTGATTTTTCACATGGCAGTCCTTTAAACACTTTAAGACAGTTCACACACGCACGCACACACACACACACACACACACACACACACACACACACACACAAATCCTCAAGGCTTCTTTTCCCAATCCTTCAAATTTTCCTCTATGGTATAGCTTCACAGCTCTTCATTATCTTGGTTCTTGGTTTCTCTACCATAGATAACCTCATTGTTTAATTTGTCTTTTAACAAGGGACTGCAATGCCCTAACTCATGAATTGAAGAATGGAGGGACATTACGTTGGCAGTGAAGATATTTGGATACCCTGTCGCTCAATATGGTCCCTATTCCAGCTAGTACCCAAAATCAAGTCATCATCCAGATTGTGTTTTCAACTGAAAGACAACTGACTACAGAAAGGAAGTATAATTTGTCTAGAATGTAGTTGTGTAACCCTGGTTAAGTCACATAAACCTCTTGAATCTCAGTTTCTTCATCTATAGAACAAGAAGTCAGAATAGATGCTCTCTGAGGTACTTTCCATTTCAAATCAATGATCCCATGATCCCTTTGGAAAAGTAACCAAAACCACTTACCTAGGAAGGTTGTCATTGGCAACTTTAAACTCAGCATTCACAATGGATAACAGAGCTGGGACTATGGGTGCATAAGAGAGGCAAATAGGCAGGCAGTCATCTCAGGCATAGCATGAGATTTTATTTTTATTTTAAATAAGTACATATATGTTAATGCCAGGAAATTCTGCTTTGTATTGTGTATAATGATTTGGGAGGGGGGCACTATAAATCAAGTAGCATGCATTATAGGAGCTCCCAAAGATGGCAATGGGCAGTAACTCACAGGTGGGTACAATGTCCAAATCTTGCCTCAGGCTCTCGGAGGCCTTTTTCCCATCTTGGGTTGACAGCTGCTTTTTCCCTAGGCAGGCAAGAGCAGCAGGAGAGAACAGAGTCCTTTCATCTCAAATAAATATAGTCACAAAAAAAGTTGCAAGTAAACCAAAATTGAGCTCTCCCCTGTTCTGTGTTTGGCTTTGAGTCAAGCTTTCATACACAAGAGAAGTCAATGTAATTAGAGCCCTAGGAACCTGATACTAGTGAAGGAAAAGGAAAGAAAGCCGAAATTCAATGGCCCTCCTGCCAGAGGAAACATTATGAAGAAAAGGCAATGCTTATTCTCCCAGGCTTTTAAAATCTTCCATGATACTGGTAAAAAAGTATTTAACCTACCTAAAAATCATAACTGGAAACTGATTTTTTTATAAAAAGGAAATTTATGGAATTAAAATATTACAGAGCCTTACTATAATTTTCTTTTTTTTCCTTTCAAAGCTTTCTATGGCACCCTGCTGCCTACAAAATAAAGTCTCAATTCCAATGCAATAACCACCCCCCACCCCAAATCATTTTCAAAGGAATAGTTGTCTAGTCATACCTTCACTGCCGTGTACTCATAAAACTGATTTCCTTGTAGCCTCAGTTCTTAATACTGTGTCTGACACATAATAGATACTTAATAAATGCTTGCTTGAACTTTTTTCTTATCTTTATTAAATTTTATGCTATTAGATTTGGCCCATTGTTTGAGTCTGTCCATACGTATGATCGTATCCTGATTCATCCAACATGCTCCCTATCCTTTGCATAATTATCTGCAAATGTTCCTTGCCTTTGTATGCATCATCCAAATCATTATCAACTATGTTAAATAATACAAAGCCAAAGAATAATTTCTGAACAACTCCACTAAAGATATTCCTCTAAGTTGACAAAGGTACAATCACACAACTATTTTCAAATCCACCTGATCATACTATCACTGACTCTCCATCCTCCATGTTGTTAATAAGGACAACATGAGGTTCTTTGTCAAATGTTTTGATGACATTTAATTTTGCTATGTCTAAAATGGTCCCCTAATTATACTGGCAAGAAGAAAATGCAGTTAGTCTAACATGATCTAATTTTGATGAATCCTTGCTGCCCTTAAGTAACTGTTGTTCCCCTATCCAAAATGCTCAGAAGCCATATCTTCAATATTGTATCTATAATTTTTCTAAAAATAGGATACAAATTTAATAGCCTAGAGCTACTTCTTCCAGTTTTTAAAATTGCTCTTCTCCAATCTTGTGATTTCTCACCCAATCTCCAAGCTCTTTCAAGTATCACAGACATTCTTTCAGTACTCTAAAATGTAGTTTATAACACATTGCCACTACCGGGTGGCAACCAGGTGATGTTTTCACATTCTTCATTTACCTCCAACTTGACTTTTATCTATTCCAATATAAACATGCTCTTCTTGGGAAAATCAAATGGAAACAGAAAAATAAATTCATCATTCATTCTCATCATCCCATCCCACAGTTTCTTTGAGCCTTCTCTTTTTTTTTTATAACAGCTACAAATAAAACATTTAATTTTCCTTAATATTCATTATCAACCTCAGTTCATTCAAGTTTAAATACTCCTAGAGCTAATTTTGTAGGCTTGAGTTAAGCTGTAGTATTCATCTCCCAGTTACATAGTCTGTTTTCATCTTCTACATGGGTTGTTGATAATCTGAATTGGTCAATAAGCGCATTATACATCTACATAAGTCTCTGTGGCAGCTTCCCCTTTTCCTTACTATCACAATAACTTTTGCTTGTGTTTTGAAAATTTCCAGTCAGTCAATCCACAAGTATTTATTAAGCAAGATCCCCCTCTAGGGATGGAGAGACAGTGATACAAGCCTGTTTGATCCCATTATTTGGCTCCGTGATACCCTCTCTGGATTGGAGTAACATCACCGGGCCCCTCTTCTGCTACTTCAGTCTGGCTCTGAAATCCTCTCTTGGATTACAGCAACGGTGCTATGGCCTTTTCTACTCCCAGGAGCAAAGTCTGAGATCTCTCCTGTAGGGTCAGAGCAATAATGCTGTGGCCCTGTATGTGAGGTCTTCTCTCTATATTTAGAGTGCCAGCATTATAGCCTCTGCACTGAAGAGCTGAATCTAAGATCCAACCCCCTCTCCATGATCCCCAATAGTGCTGGAGACCCAGGACCTGGCTTCACATCCTTACCCACCTCCCACGTTTCTGGCCCTAGCCACTTGCCTGTGGATTTGTGATTAGATTTGTGCTCTTGTTCTATAGATATAACTTCCTCTGGTTTCTCCTTAGATTTCTGATCACTTCTCAGTCTGATGCTCTTCTGAGATCTTTGTTGAAGTAACTTTTGAAGGAGCTAGATTGTCCTGTTTCCTGATAATCCACCATCTTAGCTGATCCTCCCATTCCCTTTTTACTATTCCCTCTAGTCCTTCCTAATCCCTCCCTCCAATAAGTCTTACCTCAAAAATATGAGAGAAAAAAACCCATATAAATTAATATAAACCAAGTTTTTAAATAGCCAGGTGTATACTTTTAGGATATAGTATCTGATTTCCTCATTTGGAAAATTCCCATCTTCAATCAATGATCACATCAATCTATAAATGAATCATGGAGTGCTGAACCTGGAAGGAACCCTGAGGAACCCACAGTGGAATAGTGGAACCCATCTCCTTTATTTTGCAGGTGAGAAAACAAGCAATCAGAAGTAATCGTTGAGCCACATTTACATTATTGATACATACTGTACTAAAGCACTAAACAGAAGATTGCAGAAGCAGAAACACCCAATTTCTTTAGTAGAAGAGAGGAGAGTAGCACAATTGCAACTAGTCAAAATAAAATAAATTATGCAATTAAATCCTCTGCAATGGAATCTTCCTGACAATGAAGAACATTGAAAGGCCATATGGTACTGTGGATTGAGCACTAGACGTAAAGCGGGGAAAAGGACTTCAAACCTTCTTGCCTTTAAGACTAAGGGTAAGTCAGTCAAATGCTTTTAGTCTCAGCTTCCTCATCTATAAAAGAAAGTCAATTAACAATACATTCTGCTTATGCTTTGTGAGCTCTCATGAGATGACATATATAAAATGTTTTGCAAACATTTAAGCCATATATATAATGTGTATATGTATATATGCATATGTGTAGATATATGTATTATTGTTATTATTGGAAAAATGTCTTTGTTAATGGAGTATTCTCCAATAAATTCATCATTCAGTGGCTCATCCTGCCATAGAAGTAGCCTTGGAATTTTACAGACTTTGTCAATGAAGCACAATCCTTGACAGATTTCTACTAAGCTCCAAAGGCTTTGAGTGGGCTGGCGTCAGAGTGTGAGTGTTTTGTCTAAGATTAGATGGTCACATCAGGAGGCTGGCTGCCAGGTGATTATTATTATTTTTTGGCCACAGCAATTCATAAAACTATCTACTAAAGGATGGCAGGTTTTGATCTGAGTGGATGGAGAGAGGACCTTCACTGATATAATCACAGTTCTTTTGATGTAGAAGTAAGAAGAAGGTATAATTAAGTGCTATATCTTTCAGTAAAGTCAGCAAATGCTACAAAGATGTCAGAGAAAGGAGAGATCTGTGTGGGACAAAGTCATCAAGACAGGGTTATGGAAGAGGAAAGTCTTCGGTTAGAATGTGAAGGATGATTTAATATTTGACTGAAAACATTCAGAGTTGAGAAGAAGCATGACCAAAGGCATAGAGGACTAATAAAAAAGAAGTTTTGCCCTACTGATTGGTGAAAGATAATCAGTCTGGGTCAAACTGCAAAAACATAGCTTTTTCCACTACATCATACTGACTCTCTTGGTTAAGCCTTCTTTCCTCCTCATAGCTCCTAATGTGGCACTCCACACAAGTAGGGACTAAATAAATATTTATTAAATGAATGAATGAGTGAATGAAATATTGTCTCTTTTGCTTTTCACAGACTCTCAGTATTTCAGAGGTGGAAAGGACCTTGGTAGGCTTCTCATCAAAACCCATATTTTTAAAAAAGTGTCCTCCTCTGGCAAGTGGTTATCTAAGCTTTTCTTTCCTGTTCTTTCCCATTTTTCAGACTGACACAGCCCAAGAAAGTAATCTGAAAAGGGTGTAGAAACAATAAAAACACCTTTTCCATCCCCACTACTTTATCGTCTCTACTTATTTGTATAAACCTCAGGGCTACTTAGCCTTGGCCTCTGAAGTCTCAGTTCAGTGTGGAAGGGTTTTCTCGAAGACTCATAATATTCATGTGTTGTAGTGGACTTAAAGTCAGGAAAACCTGAGTTTGAATTCCGTCTCAGTCATATACTAATTTTGCGAACCAGAACAAATCATTTAACCTCTGTCAGCTTTCTTTTCCTCTTCTGCAAAATGGGTAGAATAACAATATCTAACAGGAGTCTTGTAAGGATCAAATGAGACAACACATGCAAAGCATTTCGCAAACCTTAAAGAACCAGCTATTGTTATTATTTATGCGTTATATTAAGCAGCTGGTCCTCCCTAACCCCCCTCCTTTTTTAAATTGATAAATAGATATCACTTTCAGAACTAGAGCTTCTTTCAAAAAACATCTGTCGTGCTGAGTTAGTTAATGGCCATGGTAGGGAACAAAACATAGTTACTTAGGATTTATGCCAGCGCCCGCTTATCCTGCCCACAAGGATGACATCAATCATTTCAGCAACTAACAAGTACAGTCAGGGCTTGCTCAATGGAGAGGGTGTGTTCTGGGAGAACTGCTGCTGTGTAAACACCAACAAATTCCATTTACTTTCAGGCAAATATCATGAGAGGTTTTAATTTTACTTGAATTCATGAACTTTTATTTGAATTTTAATTGAACTCGTGAATTAAACAACTATTAAGCACCAACCCTAACAGAGACCTTGCCCTCTGTAGTCCACCCTAATCAGATTTTATCTGAAGTATTATGTGTGGTTCAGGGGCCAGGATAAGGAACAATAACCTGGAATGCATCCAAAAGGAAGGTAACCAATGTGATGAAGTGCCTTGAGGCCGTGTCATGTGAGGAGAAATTGAAGAAACTGGGAACGTTTAGCCGGGAGAGGTGAAGACGCTAGGGGGATCATTGTGTTCAATTATTTAAAGGCCTTTCATGTGAAAAGGTGATTAGATGTGTTTTGTTTGGCCTTAGTGAGTAGAATAATGAGCAATGAGTGGAACTTTCAGAGGTAAATCTAATTTTGATAGTAGGAAAACTTTCTAACTACTAAGGTTGTCCAGAAGTGGAATAGGCCATCTTGAGAGATTAGGAGTTGTCTGTCACTGGAGTTCTTCAAGTTGAGGCTGGATGATGACTTCTCAGGAGTATTATAGGAGGCATTCTTTTCAGGGATAAGTTAGATGGCTGCTAAAATCCTTTCCAGCTTTCATTTTCTATTATTTTGTGATTTTGTTACTTAAGTACTTGGGTATGTATGTAGGCAGGATAGGCTGCTGGGTGAAGTGTCATCTGGAAGAAGAGGGAACAACACTTTTTATGCATGCCCTACCATTATTTTTTTCTGACTTTGGAGAGGTAAACTGTTCCATAAGGCAACTAGTTATGTCACGAAGGATATAGGGGCTTAGGGCCAAGCTGTCGCCCAATTTATCATATCTCATTAGCTCAGACAGCTTTTCATGCGAAACTTATTTATTGTTCCCAGGGTTATACCCAATTACTAGAAAGAGAACACAGATAAAAGCTAGACCTATAATCAGGGAACTAAGGTAGCCTGACTTCCTCTAACAATCCCCACCTCCTCCCACAAGAGAAGTATGTGTCCTTGGCCCTTTGGGTAGGCAGATGGAAAACAGTCCCCATTTACAGGACAGCTCTAGCACAAATGGGATCTAAGACATGCTGTATCACAAGCCCACTGGACTTCTGGACAATTTGGGTCTGGTGTCCCAGAAACCCATTTGTAATTTGTCCAAGTCTATTTGTGTACCCTGAAAGATGAGCTTGGAGATGTTCCTGATAACATGTAACTCCCTTCTGTCCAACTTCTATTTGTGTGGTGTTGGTACTAGATTCAGCAAGCATTTATTGGACACCTAACATGGTCGTAAACTCATTCTAGAACATGAGAAAACTACTATATTCAGAGGACCTGGGATTGAATCCCATTGACCTTAAAAAGTCATTTAATCCCTCACAGTTCCAGAATCAGCAATAATGTAGTAAGAGAGAGAAAGAGAGAGAGAGAGAGAGAGAGAGAGAGAGAGAGAGAGAGAGACAGAGAGAGAGACAGAGAGAGAGACAGAGAGACAGAGACAGAGACAGAGACAGACTAGATTTTGAATAAGAAGTCTTGCATTCAAATTCCAGCCATGCTACTTGATCACTCTATGACTTTGGTCAAGTCTCTTTTGGGGGCCTGAGCCTCCCTAGACCTTAGTTGCCTCATATGTAAAACAAGGATACCAATACTCTCCGCGCTTCTCTAAGTTGTGAGGAAAGTACATATAAATCTTGAAACATAAGAAATGTGACACAGTGTTTGGTCTCACTGGTAAAATGAAAAGTTTGAAGGGAAGAGCTGCTAAAGTTCATTCCAACTGTTATTATTCAGTCATTTTCAGTCATGTCCAATTCTTTGTGACTCCATTTGGGGTTTTCTAAGCAAAAATACTGGAGTGGTTTACCATTTCCTTCTCCAGCTTATTTTACATATGAGGAAACAGAGGCAAACGGGTTAAGTGATTTGCCCAGGGTCACACAGCTAGTGAGTGCCTGAGGCCGGATTTAAACTCCCATCTTCCTGACTCCAGGCCCAGTACTCTAGTTACTGTGCCACCCATGCCCATCATGACTCTTTGGTTTTTAAAATAGTGATAATGCCTGCTTTGTCTACTTCACATAATTGCTATAAAAATAATGGCGAAGTCTCAAACACATTGAATTTGAAGTTGGAAGAACCTTTAGGCATTGTATAAATAAAATATTTCATTTTACAAATGAAGAAACTGAGGTCCAAAGAATATAAGTGGCTTTCCTTGGGTGATCTAGCTAATAAGGATATGAGGTAGGATTCGAACCAAGGTTTTCCTGAATTCAAGTCCAGTGTCCTGTAAATAGCACTAGAGATTAAAATCCTAGAGTCAAATCTATTGCTTTTTCCACTTTAACATAGTCAGAAGTCCCAGATTTGAATCCTGGTTTGGTCATTCACTACCTTTATGATGCCGAGTAAGGACTACAAGCCATTCTCTTATTTTTCTCTCATGATTGCCCTCCCAGGAAATAGCAATGGTAACTGGTATCTTCCAGTCAGAGAGAGAACAAGGCCATAATTTTATCGTGGATACTATGAAGACCTTCTACCATAAATATCATAACTGAGTCGGCATTTGGAACATTGGTATGCTCCCTTATATCCTCCTCCCCCTGGACATCTCAGGCAGCTATGTACAACCTGAAAACAAGTAGAAACAATGAAGGAACACATAACTGCTCAACGCAGCTGTTCCTCTTAATGTATTGAGAAATCATTTTTTTCGATTAACCATTGGCCACCCAACCCAGTGGATGTCCAATATCCCTGGCATGGGAAATGTTTTAGTGAATAAGGTCAGTGAGGCAAAAACGAGAAAGGTCATTATGAGGTTAGCTTCAGGAAATCAAAACCAATAATCATTACCATCTCTAAATTTCCTTGAATATGAAATTTAAACTCAGAACACATTAATATGGTTTGGTGATCCAGCTTGAACACAATCATTAGAATGCCACAAACATTTTTGGTCATGAGTAATGAGCAATTTTGTTTAGCTTGATTGTTCACAATTGTCATGAGATTGGGGGAGGGGGTCTTTTTAGGGGAGTGTTTCTTTTTTTAGTGAGAGAGAGGTGAGAGGGAGAGAAATAGAGCAATAAGCCTGGAGTCCAAAAGACCTGGGTTCAAATCCAGTCTCAAAGACTTATTAGCTGTGCAACCTTGTGCAAGTTACTTAACTCCATTTGCCAAAAGACAAACAACTCCAGTATCTTTGCCAAGAAAACTCCAAATGGGGTCACAAGAGTCAGACATGACTGAGATAATTAAACAATGACAAATATATATATATACATGTATATATATATATATGTATATATATACGTGTATATATATATACATGTATATATATATATGTATATATATATATCATCCACCCTAAAGTCTTTTTTATAATATCCAGAGGGAAAACCCACCATATCTCAAGACAGTGTATTCCGCTTTTGTCTTTTACAATTTTTATCTTTATTTTATTAATATTAATATTTAATATTAATAATTATTTTTATTTCATTTATTATATATTAATTATACACAATAATATATAATATAATATTAATTATAATAAATATTAATTTATTAATAATAAAATTAAATATTAATAACTATATTTTTTTGGAATTTCTTTTTAAAATATTTGTTGATGTGTTTTCTTTTTACATCACATTTATGATTATTCCCATTGTGTGAGAAGTCTCTTGTAACAAATTAAAAGATCAAATAAAACTGATATATCATCAACTGAATATGCATGAAACATTTCACATCTGTAGCAGACACCCCCACCCCATTTAACAAAAACTTAATAGAAGTCTATTTTCCCTTCCCTCTTCTATCCCATTGAAAAAAGTAAAGAATATAAATTTTTGTTACAATTCTGCATAAGCAAGCAAAAAAGTCCTCAATATCTATACTCTATCTCATCATAAATTATATACAGATACATATATATGTATATACATATATATTTAGTACATATATGTGTGGACATATATGAACATGTATATATGTAGGCTTGTATGTATATTTGTGTGTATACTCATGTCTCATTCTGTACTCTAAATCTATCACCTCTCTGTCCTGTCTCATCACTAGTCCTCAGGAATTTTAAATATTCATTGTATTGATCATAATTCTTACAGCTTACAGCATCCTAGGTGCATGGCCATAGCCTATTGCTAAGCAAGGCTAAGAAGTTTATGCTGACTCCTACAACTGAAAGTGACTCCTTCTCAATTCCTAGAGGCTATGTAATCTGTTCTACAAATTTGGCACTTATACATTGGTTTGCATTGTTAGTTATCATTTAATACTTACATGTCTTGTCTCCCAAACTAGATTCAACGTTCCTTGAAGGAAGAGATTGGGTTTTATTGTCACAAAGGTCAGTAGCTGGCCTGTAGTAAATCCTCAAAAGTGATGCATAATAAGTTAATTTAGAAATTGGCTTATAATTGTTTCGATATTCTGGTCTTGTTACAGAACCAACCACAGAATTTCATTATTTGGAAGGACTACAAAGACCAACTAGTGTAATCTCAACCTGAATCTGAACTTCAACAACAACAAAAATCCCTTCTATACATATCTTAAAAGTACTCATTCAACATTTACTTGAAGATATGGATAGTTCCAGTTTTTAAGAAAGCTTTCCTCGTGTGAAATCTAAATTGCCTTTTTGCAACTTCTTTATAAGAAATATCTCTAAAAACTTTATGTTCATCTATTAAGTGCTTACCATGTAGATAGCAGGAATGAATTTAAAAAGTTCTTCTCAATAAGTTTGACCTCCAAAGAAGAGATATGAAAGGATACCTCCTCCCACAACATTACAGAGGTGGCGGGGGGGGGGGGGTGAACTGGGAACATTACCATTATTGTCAGATTGTTTTCAATGCATTGGTCAATTTTACTGGTTTTCTTTTCCTCTTCTTCCTCTTAATCATTTCTTTAAAAAAAAGTCATTGTTATATGGGATGATTCTCTGGGAGGAGGTAGAAGGAAGCAGAGGGAAATTTAGGCAAAGTAAGAATAAGTGATATCAATAAAAAATTTACAAAGACAAAACAAAAAGTTTCTCTCTGTTAATGAGGCTCCATATTGCATTTCTCACCCCTCCCAAAGCATGATGGATTATTACTCCCAAGAGCACTCTCATTACACTGTGTGCCTTCACACACATCTGGCCGGGAGTGAAATTTCTAAACAATTATATAGCAACAGCTTGACATATAACAGTGACAAACGCTCAACTTAATTAGCCTTAGAACAATTAAGAAAAAGGCTCGGCAGAGGATTCTGCTGCACTGAAGTAAACATCAGCGTTCTTTATTATTTCTCACATGATTAAATGAACTTGAGATGCCAAGTATAAGTTAATTTCCAACACTGATTCTAAAGGCTACTGAACCATTGGATTTAGTGCCATGTTACATCTAGGGGGGCTATCTTATCGCTGAAAGGGGACCTAATAATCCAAAGGGTACTTGAACAGGTGTGCCTTCAACAGCTCCAACACTTGTTCATCTGACCTCTACTTGCAGATTTCCAGTGAAGGGTAACCACCTACTTCCTAAGGCAGCCCATTTCATTTTTAAAGAGATTTAATGGTTAGGTTTCCCCTGCCACCTTACATCAAATTTAAACCTACTTCTCATCTGTATCATACACAGATTGGTTTGATTTCTGCCCTCTGGAGCCAACCAGAACATATTTATTTTCCATTCCACATAACAACACTTCAAATATTTGTAGATAGCTAACTTGTTCACCATAAGGCTTGATTTCTCAAGGCTAAATGCCTGCATCTTTTTCAATACATCCTATTGTGGCATGGTCCCTTCACCATCCTGGTTACTTGACCCCTTTCTTCTCGTTGTACCTGTTAAACTGTCAAAGTCCTCATTCTGAACACCTGGACTCAACTTAGCCTGATGACATCAGTTATTGTGGCTGCCTTGTCCCACCACTGATTCATTCTGAGCCTGCAATTAACTAAAATCACCAGATCTTTTTCAAACAGCCACACCTCTGCCACCTTGTACTTTGAAAGATGTGCTAAAGCCCAGTGCAAAACTTTTTCTTAGTTTTTCTTTGATCCAGACCTGTGATTTCAACACTTTAGAGAACTCTGCCTAGAGAAAACTCTCTCCACCAATAATAGGTATTATTCTGCAATTAGTATTTTGAAAGGTTAGAAGTGACTTGTTCAGAAACACAAAGTCAGTATGTGTCAGAGATGAGACTTTTAAGCCCAGGTCATTCTGATCCCCAAGGTCCCCCTCTTCACATTAAGCTATGCTTTTTAAAATTTAATAGTATTACATTTGAACAATCATTTTAGCCTACCATAATCTTTCTGGACACTAACCCTATCATCCAATGTGTTAGCTATCCCTCCTAGCTTGATGTCCTGTGCACGTTAGGTAGGCTATCTCTATCTTTATATCCAAGTTATTGATGCAAATGTTAAACATCTTAGAGTCAGGGACTGACCCCCTAGAGCACTCAGCAGAGACCCCTCTTCAAGTTGGCATTGATCTATCAGTATTAGTGACTAATCTTGCGATCCAGTCATTCTATCAGCTTAAAATAAGCCTAACTGTGCTATTATCTATCCCACGTCTCTCTGTCTTGTCCATATGGATAACATTAGGAAATGTGTCTAAAGTTTTGTCAAAATTAAGGTATTTTGTGCTTATGGCATTCCCTGAATCTAACAGTTTAGAAACTTTGACGCAATGAATGGATTCTAATTCAAAGAGCTTCTAGCTAGAGCTTAGGAGACTTGGATTCTAACCCTAGGTTTCCTACTAATTAGCTGTACAGTCTTGGGAAAGTCACTGAACATCTCTGAGCTTTTGTTTTCTGTACATTGAATACCTATTTGGTGGTGTGCTTGTGTGGAAGTAGTGAGAAAATATATAAATGTAAAAATGTTTTATTCTATTATTGTGCTATAAGAAATGACGAGCAGGATGATTTCAGAAAAACCTGAAAAGACTTAGATGAACTGATGTAAAGTGAAGTGAGCAGAACCAACAGCAATATTGTACCATGACGAACCGTGAATAACTTAGCTCTTCTCAGCAACACAATGATCAAAAACAATCCTAGAGAACTCATGATGAAAAATGTTATTTGCCTCCAGAGAAAGAACTGAGGCCTAAATACTGAAAGCACACTGAAGCAGCTATTTTCACTTACTTTCTTCTTTCTTTTTTTGTTTGTCTTCTTGTATAAAATAACTAACATGGAAATGTTTTACATAATTGCACATGTATAACCTACATCAGATTGCTTACTGCCTTAGTAAGGGTTAGAGGAAGGAGGAATAGAGTTTGGAACTCAAAACTTTAAAAAAAAAGTTTAAAATTGTTTTAACATGTAATTTGGGGGAAAATAAAATATTTTTAAAATGTTTTATTTTGTAGTTAGGATATAAGCTCCTTGAGGCTAGGAGTCACATAATTGTAGTTCTTTATGTCTTCCATAGAACCTAGAATGTTGTTATATCTGTGATAGATATTCAATGGATAATCAATTGATTAGACAAGTGATAAACATAGGGCATGAAAGAACCCCAATCTTGGGTTTTCCTGAGTAGCATTTTGGAAAAGTAAGAATGAAAATAACTTTACCCTTTGGGAAAACTCTTAGTGGAACATACATGGAAAGCTAATTAAACATAAAAGCTGGAGCAGGAGTAGGTCAAGTTCTGATTGATCTAGAGCCCAAAGAATCAGCACCTTTTGAAAACCAGGAAGCATTGGGATTCTGGTGAAGCTATGAGGTAAGTGCCTAGTTTTAAAATGGAAACTGGGTTACAGGCAAGTTTTTGAAGCTAAACCAAATTAAGTTCCATAAATCCAACCAAGGCTAGAGGAAGCCAACAAACAAAGGAGGTTTGGGGTGGGAACTAGACATAGATTTAACCTAGGCTGCTTCTTACAATGTTGATATTGACCTCGCTTATCAAGGAAGCCCAGATCCTTCCCTCAGAGACTGCTTTGGTAATTTACAGCCCGAAGCCAGGTTCTCACACTCCACTCCATCTCTTACTTCTACAACCTCACCTGTGAGATATAGGCAAGAAGACATTAACAAATGTTTGAAACCCAAAGGTTACATCAAAAGAGAATAGCTTGGCAGTAGTTCAGCAGGAAGACAAGGGAAAAGATAAAATCAGACCAATAGAATATAAGCTGTGTTAGAGCAGAGACTGTTACGGTTTTCTCTTTCTTCTCCTAGACTAAAACAGATTAACACAGTGCCTGGCATAGAGTAAGCAATTAATAAATGCTTGTTGATTGATGCATAGTGAATCAATATGTTCAACATATGTTTATGAATTGCATTGACAATGACTGGGAAATGGAGAGCCTTGAAACTTAGAAGGCAGGTTATAAATACCACAAAGTGAACTCATACCTAGCAAACTAGGAAATTCAGAGCACAGTTGAGAGAGATACTAGATGAGTAAAACAGTAATAAATGCTTCAGGGGCATATATCTGGCACCGTAGATAGAGCACTAGCCCTGGAGTCAGGAGGCCCTGAGTTCAAATCTGACCTCAGACTCTTAAATAGCTGTGTGACCCTGGGCAAGTCACTGTACCCAAATTGCCTCCAAAATGAAAAAGTAAATGTGTGTTGGTTGATTAGTTTAGTTACAATAGTCATCGGTATGTTTTGGTGGGTTCATATTGAAAGCGAGTGGTGTGATTAAAAGAGTAATTAATTAGTGATAGCAGTCAAATAATATCCATGTACTGCAATGTTACAGAATTCGCAACTAATGAAAATTTGGGGAAATAGAAAAGTTTATTGGTGTAGAAGGGATAGAGACTTTATTAGTTGGATCTCAGTCCCCTAGAAGAAAGCTAATAAAATGCATGGATAAATACTATGCTAAGGAAAGCCCTTGGAAATTTCTTAGGGACATAGACAAACAAACATGGAGATGACAGATAGATAGATAGATAGATAGATAGATAGATAGATAGATAGATAGATAGACAGACACACAGATAGATAGATAGATGGATGGATGGATAGACAAAGACAGACAGACAGACAGACAGACAGACAGACAGATAGATAGATAGATAGATAGATGGATAGATAGATCTGCTTAAAATCATTCTGGCCTTTAGGAGGACCAAGGAAGAGGGAAAGAAATAATAATACTATAACAATAGTGATAATGTTAATTTTATGGTGTTTTAAGATTCACAAAACACTTTCAGGAATCACAATCCTTTTCTGAGGGAGGTAGTTCAAACATTATTAGTCCCTATTTATGGATAAGGAAACTGGTTCAGCAAGCTGAAGTGAATGCCCAGGACACAGTGAGTCAGACAAAAGCAAGGGAAGAAATGGTTCTATTCAGTTCTTCCCCAAATTCTGCATTTTCCTACTAACAACTTCAAGGTTTCAAAGCATTTCCTCTTGACTTGACTTACAGGTCCAACCATGTCAACCCCCCATCGCCACTCAGCAAACTCCAATGGCATCTTGTCACCTGTAGGATCAAACATAAAATCATTTGTTTAGCTTTCAAGGCCCTAGCCATCCTACAACACCTGCACCACCTTTACAGTACCCTTATACCTTATTCCCCACCAAGTCTTCTTTTATCCAGTGACATTGTCATCCTTGCTGTTGCACACAAGACTCCCTCCTCTTGTCTCCAAGCATTTTCTCTGAATGTCCCCCGTGCCTGAAATGCTCCCACCTCTCATCTCTGCCTTCTGACTTCCCTGGTTTTCTTTAGGATTCCACTGAAATCCCAACTTCCCACAGGAAGCTTTTCCCAACACCTCTTAGTTTCATTGCCTTCTCTCTCTTAATTATTTCCTATTTATCCTGTATATAGCTTGTTTGTGCATATTTGTTTGCCTTTATGAGCTCACTGAAGGCAGGGACTCTTGCATCTGCAATACTTAACACAGTTCCTGTCACTTGGTAAGCAGGTAGTAAATGCTTACTGGCTGACTGATTCTCCCTTTAGGAATGATTTACTAGTCAACTCTAGCTGTTTACCTCATAGAGTCCCAGATCTTTGATGCTATACCACCACTCTCCTCCCTAACCTTACACTTAGCCATCAAAAAAACTCCTAACCTGTTCCATCAATTACCCTAGAATTCTCTGTGCTTAAATCCATGACAGAATAGCATATATGTGTTCATACATGCATAATACTATGCTATACAACTGAGGGAGACAGAGGAATATTAAAGCATCACTCTTGTTTTCATGGAGCAAATGATCTCATTAAGGAGACAAGACAGACACATACAAAAACACACACAAAGATTGAGGTGAAAGGAAAGAAATTACTTCAATTAATCAATGAAGGATTAATTGAATGCTGTAGCAAGTGACAGGGTGGTCTAGTGAAGAAGAGCAAAATACTAAAATGTGTTCAGGAAGATGTAACTTATATGATAGACCTTTTCCAAAGCATCTGGGCAGCATAGAATGAAAGAACATCATCTAGACTTAACCTAAGGGCTATGGACCCTTAAGGGTCAATGTATAGATTTTAGGGGGTCCATGAACATAGATGGTATAAAATACATCTTCATTTTCACTAGCTTCTAACTTAAATTTATCGTTTCCTAAAATTATTTTAAAATATTCTGAGAAAGAGTCCATAGGCTTTACCAGACTATCAAAACTGTATATGATACAGGTTAAGAACCTCTGCTCTAGACTGATCCTATTTGAGAGATCATTTAAACTGACCTTGATATTTTATAAATGAGAAACCTGAGGCTCAGATAAGTGATTAAGGTCATATACCTAATTGAACTACAACCAGAAGCCAAGTCTCTCTATTCTTGGCTTAATGCTTACACTTTTAGGTGGGGTGACTATACACAAGTCACTAAAATTCTCTGACCCTCAGTTTCCCCACTTGTAAAATCAGGGCAATAATATAGTGCCTGCCTCACTGGGACCTTAAAGCCCTATAGAAATACGAGCTATTAGTATTATTTCAGTGTTATTGTATGATGTGTCATGAAATATTACTATCTTACAACTAAAAATAAATTTTGTCTAGATGCAGTGAAGAAGTACATGGGGAGTATTAGCAGAGAGCATGTAAAACAGATATGATCTCTGCTGGGGGGATGGCTTAAATTCAACTGTTCTGAGATATTTCAGGAGTAAAGCCAATCCAATGTCTACACTGTCTGACACTAATATTGTGAGCCCCTGGTAGTAGAGGGCTACCAGGCTGCCTCATAAGGTGAAGATAGGTCCAGGTTGGAAAAACAGAGCAGATTAAAGCTTCCTTGTTGATCAGTATTTTGCTCAGTCGCATGAGCAACCACTCTACTTCCAGCCTGGGAGAGTCACAGAGGCCCATTCTCAAAAAACAAAAAAACAGACAAACAAACAAAACATTACAAATAATGACTTACAAAGGCTAATCAGGGTAAAGATGCCATCGAAGAAATGAAAGAGTAAAAAAATGGGTTTCTTCATGATAGTGAGGGATAACCTTTGAATAGACTGGGTCATCCACTGGTATTCTCTCAATTGCAAAAGAAAGTGAGCCAGACCAATGAAATCACAGACCCATTGTAGTAATGGTGTATCTGACTATTATTATTGCTGGAATATGCTCTTGGGAAGATGAAAGAGATGGTGAAAAGGGAAACTTCCAAAAAGTGAGCCCAGAAAAGTTTAAGATGGTATTATGCCTTTGGTACTGAGTCTTAATAAACTCCTTTTCTTATTTTACTCAGAAATGTACCATAATTGGATTTTAGGATAGATGCCAAAGACAAGGATATTGCAGATAGGCTTTTAAAAGTAAAGTGTGAAATCAGGAACACCATTACATAAGGGAGCTACACACTGAGATAAACGTAAAAGCAATATCTCTCCTCAGTGAATAGGTGAAGTGTGTATCTGGGACCATAAAAACTATTGAAGGTCCCTGTAATTGGGAAATTAGCTCTTATGCACAGCCCATCAGAAACTCAATTGGTTGTACTTAATGGAAGATGCTGATGGAAAGTTGCAAAGGTGTCATTGGGGTGACATTCCATTTAAAGCTGCTCCCCAAATTCAGATAGCTCAGGCATTCCAGAGGGAAGCATAGCTATCCACTAAAGGCAGTAGAAATTGACTCCACCTGCTGAACTTGGATCTTAGTAAGTCAGGAGCCAGTGGTGCTCGATCTAATTAACTTCAGTAATGGGGCTTGTTGGGGTGGATGAGAAGTATCTGGACTGTAATCATCTGAATTTCATGTTGGTGGGCATTGATAGCTTCCCCATGGTGTCCTGATAAGTCCCCCAATCTTAGGAAGAAAAAAAAATATTGAGAAAAAACAAGCAGCTTTGCGGTGGTACTTTGGTTAGGTAGAAAATGTAGGAGTGTGACAGCAAGAAAGAGAAAGTAGAAGTAAAGCCTTAATGGAATCAGGGTTTTGCCCTGTGGTACTAACAGCATTTCAACAGTATAAAAACAACAGAGGTTAGCATCTATTTGACAATTATTTTGGTAAAATATATAGGGCAGGTAGGTGGCTTAGGGGATAGAGGGCTGGGCATAGATTCAAGAAGAGTCATCTTCATGAATTCAAATCTGGCCTTGGACACTAACCATGTCACCTGGACAAATCACTTAACTCTATTTGCCCCAATTTACTCATTTGCAAAATGACCTGGAGAAGGAAATGGCAAACTGCTCCAGTATCTTTGCCAAGAAAACCCCACATGGAGTATCAGATCGAAGGTATGAGGTGGAACTGGAATTCTTACTGCTTCCTGAGGAACTAGTAAGCAGAGAACACACCATTCTAATTTTGCTTAGAGGAATGATTATTTGATGCAAGTCATTGTTCACTAATCTAGCTCAGCCTTTGGGGCTAATAAACATAAGTTTATGCAATTCTCATTCAGTACGAGAAAGCATTTGAGAAAGTATGGAGGGAAGGGGGAAATAGAGTTTTAGAGGAAGGCAAAAGTGCCCACATCATGAGAGCACAAAGACATCTTTATTTTTGCCACTGCCCACAGTGATGAGGTAGTATATTTTTAGGTGCTGAAATTTAAAGGAATTTGGTAATAATGCTTTAGAAATTAGATAAATGTTACATGATATAATGGAAAGAACTCTGGAGTTGGGATCAGAAGACATGGGATCAAGTAATGACGTTTTTACTTACTATCTGGGGCTTCTTCGCCCATATCTATTTCTTCCTTGTAAAATGGGGGAGGGGAAAGTGGTAGAAGAGTAAGGTTAATGATCTCTGTGGTCCCTTTTAGCTCAATTCTGTGAGCAAGCAATGAAAAAGTCATTAGGTATTATGATATCCCTATGTGATTAGCTTTTCTTGTGATAATAATGATAATAATACCTAATATTTATTTAACATTGTTTGGTTAACAAAGCCCTTCCCTCATAATGACCCTTTGAGGTAGGTGGTGTATCATTATCTCTGTTTTATGGATGAGGAAATTGAGAATCAGAGAGCTTCATTGATTTGTCTATAGTCACTCTGCTAAGAAAAGACAAGAGTTGGGAACTCAAATCCAGGTTTTCTAGTTCTAAGCACTTTGTATAAGTTGTTTATGTGTCTCTTAGATTTCAATCAGAGAATAATGAGTCAGAGTTAAAAGTACCTGGGAAGTTATCTTCTTCAACTCTATTCACAATAAATGAATTGTATTTCCAACATACCTAGACAGATTCAGTCACTGATTGAATACTTCCAGTGATAGAGAGGCAACTAGCATTCAAGTTTGCCCATTCCATTTTCCAAAAGCCGTAACTATTGGAAAGTTCCTCCTGATATTGACCCAAAATCTTCCTCCTTATAACTTTACACACAAGGTTGTAGTACTACTCTGTTTAGCTACACATAATATTTGTTTGTTTGTTTAATATTGGAAGAACACTACCATGATCCCCTTGCCACCCAAAAGCATTTAAATGGCAGTGTAGATAATATTCTGGACAGGAAACCTGAGTTTGAATCAGACACTTAGTAGCTGAATGTCCCTGGGCAAAACAAGGAGCTTAAGACTATTTCCTTATCAATAAAAGGGCAATAACAACAGCACCTATTCCTCAGGATCATTTTGAAGGTCAATCAAGATAAAATATTTCATTTTGAAAACTTAAAGTATTATAAATTTACTAGCTAGTATTGTTGGCATTTTTGTTGTTCAAGATAAATATCCCCAGTCCCTTTAATCAATTCTTATATGACTTATCACTGATGCCCTCTACTCACTACCTGATTCTTTTTGACATTGTCCTGTTTGTCAATTTTCCTCTTACAATATGGCATGCAGATTAAGATATAAAAAATGTATAAATTATATGTATGTATATACACATGTGTATCTTTTATATACAGTGCTCGGGGGGGAGCACCTAGGGGAGAGTGAAGAAGTGGGGTATACTTTTGCCCTATTTTTTCTTTAATTTAGAGAATTCTCCATGAGGAAACTTCTACCAATAAGGGTTAAATAACTGCTCTTCAACCTCCTGTTCAGGAGGGTTGCCTAGCCTTCTGAGAGATGAAGTACCTTACCCAGGGTCATATAGTCAGCATATATCTGAGGCAGGACTTGAACCTAAGTGCCGGAGACTCTAAAGCTGGCTTACTGTTTAGATGTGGTAATAAATATTTAACAACCATATTCTTGGGGTGGGGGGGGGGGGCAGGGAAACATATGTGAGCATACATTTTTGTTTAATCTTCATTATTTTTTTGATGACGATCTTTTAATATCCAGAATAAAAGACTTCCAGCAATTCTGAAATTCCCTGAAGCTGTCTACTTCTCATTTCATCATGCATACTGTTGTATCATTTAAATGTCTCTGGAATTAAAACATGTTGGCACCTGCTATCAGAAGCATCCCATTATGCTTTTCCAGGATGTCTGTAGCCCTACACTCAGAATATCCAGCAGGAAATGTGATGTTAATTTAATGGTAAAAATGACAACTAATAAGAAAACAGGTGGTGAAAGAATTTCTGTGTATGACCTCTCAGTAACATCTTTTCCTTTTAAATAGGTACTATTTTACAATGAAAGAAATATTTCAAAAAGACAGTCTAATAATGATGTTGTACAGAATGGAATTATTTGTGTAGGAGTCCAAGAATTATCTTTGTTTCCAAAAATTTTCATGAATTTTTTTTAAATCCTAGCTATTGATTGAAAGGATTCTATTTTCATTTTTTTTTCTGTTTTGGCTTTTATTGGGGAATTTTCAAAATGGTATTTATCAGAGTAAATTTTCATGTATTTTTAAAGTACAATTTCATTTCTAAAAGTAATATATAAGAAATATATATATTTTATACACCTATCATATATATGTTATATATATTTCCTGATTACTTTAGGGATTACCTTCCTCCTCTTCATCCTTCATTGTTGCTAACTACAGATCCAGACAGTCATCAACTATAGTTCTAAGTGACAGAAGGCAGAGTCCTTTGTTCAAAGACTACCTTTAGAAATCTCTTTCACTTATGTGAACTGATGCTGAGTGAAGTGAACAGAACCAAGAGAACACTGTACACAATAACAGCAACAGCGTGTGATGATCAACTTTGGTAGATTTGACTGTTCACAGCAATACAATGATCTAAGACAATTCTAAAAGACTCATATGGAAAATACTATCCACTTCCAGAGAAAAAACTATGCAGTCTGAATACAGAGCAAAGTATATTATTTTCCCTTTTTTTCTTTCTTGTGTTTTTTCCCTTTGGTTCTGATTCTTTTTTCACAACACGACTAGTATGGAAATATGTTTAATATGATTGTACATGTATATCCCATATCAGATTGCTTACCATCTGGAAGAGGGCGAGAGGACAGAGCAAGAGATGGAGAAAAAACTTGAACTCAAAACCTTGTAAAAGCGAACACTGAAAACTAAAAAAAAATTATTAAAACAGAAGTCCCTCTTTCTCCTTGTTAGTAAAAAAAAAATACTTAAATTAGGTCTGGTTCCAGGAAGGACCCTTTTTTCTGGTATCCTTGTATTAACATTCATTCCAAACATCTATGGATTGAGATGAATATGACATTACAGGAGTTGCTGGGGTTTTTTTTAATTTAAATGTTTAATTTAGTCATTTTATATTTTTTTCCTTTCTTGTGCCTTGTCTTCCTCTTAAATACTCATGCTCTGAATTTGAGAGAATTGATTTTTGAGAGATTTTTGGCTTAATTCTTTCTATACATGATCTTAGCTTAGTATTGGCCTCAGTTGGTTCTCTATTGTCTCTCATACCTTAGAAGATTAGCTTTTTTCCCAACCTCTATCTTGGTTTCTACATTTGTCCAAATGCTTTATCTTCCTTCATCCTTACTATAAACCATATTTTTATTGTACCACATGAAATTTTACCCAACACAAATTTCCCAGATACCCAGGGAGTTAGAGAAGCAGTCTTAGTAAGGAGATGACTTTTCAAAGTTTTTCAATTTGTTTCAGCCCTCCTGAAGGGATAAGGTGCATTGTGCCAGTAGTTTAGAGACAGCTGTTAAGTGGCTGTGGTTGTGGTTGTGGAGTTCTGTCTATACCTACTCTGGCAGGACTCTTCCTTTCCCCTCTTCCATAGTCATCCTAGAACCTTAAAGCTTTGTTTTATTTTTATTTTTCAATTCTTTAATATTTTTGAATTCCAAATTCTATCCCTCCCTCTCCTCTTCTTCCCTGAAATGGTAAGCAATCAGATATAGGTTATACAAGTGCAATTATGTAAAACATTTCCATGTAAGTCATTTTGTACGAGACTCAAAATAGTCTGTCTGTACTCAAACAATATCAATTCTTTCTCTGGAGGCAGATAGTACACTTCATCATTAGTCCTTTGGGATTGTCTTGGATCATTGTATTGCTAAGAATAGCTAAGACAGTCACAATTCTTCATTGAATATTGCTTTTACTGAGTACAATGTTCTCCTGGTTCTGTTCACTTCACTGTGTATCAGTTCAAGTAAATATTTCCAGGTTTTTCTGAAATCCTCCTGATTGCCATTTCTTATAGCACTTACAGCAATATTCCATTACAATCATATACCACAGCTTCTTAGCCATTATAAATTGATGGGCATCCTCTCAATTTCCAATTCTTAGCCACTACAAAAAGAGCTACTATAAATATTTTTGCAAAAATAGGTCCTTTTCTCTTTTTTTGGATGTCTTTGAGATATAGACCTAGCAGTAGTATTACTGGGATCAAAAGGTATGCACAATTTTATAGCTCTTGGGGCATAGTCCTAAATTGCTCTAAAGAATGGTTGGATCAGGAGAATCTGTTTCTGGGAAGTGGCAGAGTAAGAAGTAAGTAGCTCTCCCTCTCCCTTATTGACCTCTGAAAGCACAGAAAATATCACCCCAGGAAAAACCCTGGGATAGCTGAGCCAGCAGAAAGAGGGAGTGCAGCAGTCTTGTAACCCAGGAAGCTTGGGGGATTAAGAGGAAAGCTCTCCCTCTGGGAGAGAGGAAACAGTACAGGACAGGAGGAGTCCCAGCAAGCCAGTGGCAAGCCTCACCTCAGCAAACCGGGGCAGGGGGGAATTCTGAGCCACAAAGTGGTGGAGCAGGCAAGCACCAACACCAGGACCCCCAAGAACCTCAACACAGGTAGGGGAACCGATAGACACCAGCTCGTAAACCATCATGTGCGCTGGTGTTCTCCAGCAGCCAAATCTCCTGGTGCTTCAGCACAACTCCAGGAAGCACAACTCCAGGACATTCTCCAGTAGTCAAGCATTCGAGTGCTTTAGAGAAGCCCTGTTGAGCAGGTGTCCCCCAGGGGCCAGATGTCCCACTTCCACCCCAATAGCTCCAGTGTTGCTGAACCCAGCTCGGTACCAGGTAGGCTGCCAGACCCCATACAGCCTCCTGAGGCCCTAGGACACAAAGCCAGTGACCAGGTCTTGGGTTCCCAGCATAAGAAGCTTGGGTCAGTGCCCCCTGCACTCCAGCAGGAGATCTCAACTTTAAATGCCAGGAAATAGGCAAATACCATAAGCAAAAAGAAGAAATGGACAATGACCACAGATTCTTAAAATGGGGACAGAGAATATCAAGGCACAAATTCAGAAGAAGACAACATTAGCAATACAACCACATCCAAAGCCTCAAAGAGGAATATGAACTGGTCTCAAGCCCAAAAAGCCTTCTTGGAAGAGCTCAAGAAGGATTTTAAAAGTTAAATAAGAGAAGTAGAAGAAAAAGTGGGAAAAGAAATGAGAGGTATGCAAGACTAAGTCAATAGCTTGGAAAAGGAAGGACAAAAATTGACTAAAAAGAAGTCCTTAAAAAATAAAATTGGCTAAATTGAAAAAAAATACACTGAAGAAAACAACTCCTTAAAAAGTAGAATTGGCCAAATGGAAAAAGAGGCACAAAAACTCACTGAAGAGAAGAACTCCTTAAAAAGTAAAATGGGCTAAATGGAAAAGGAAGTACAAAATCTAATAGAAGAAAACAATTTGTTAAAAACTAGAATTAGGCAAGTGGAAGCTAATGACTCTATGAGATATCAAGAATCAATGAAACAGAAACAAAAGAATGAAAAAAATAGAAGAAAACATAAAATACCTCATTGGTAAAAACAACTGACTTGGAAAATAGATCCAGGAAAAAAAAAAAAGAAAATAGATCCAGGAGAGAAAATTCAAAAATGATTGGTCTACCTGAAAACCATGATGAAAAAAAAGAGCCAGGATAGCATCTTTCAGTAAATCATCAAGGAAAACTGCCCTGAGATGCTAGAACCAGAAGATAAAATAATCATTGAAAGAATCTACTGATCACCTCCTGAAAAAGATGCCAAATTGAATATTGTAGCCAAATTACAAAATTACCAGGTCAAAGAGAAAATACCACAAGCAGCCAGAAAGAAACAATTAAAATATCATGGAACCACAATCAGGACTATGCAGGACCTGGCAGTTTCTACATTAAAAGATCAGAGGTCATGGAATTTGATATTCCATAAGACAAGGGAACTTGGATTACAGCCAAAGATCAACTACCCTGTGAAATTGAGCATAATCTTTCAAGGGAGGAGACAGACATTCAACAAAATAGGGGACTTCCAAGCCTTCCTGATAAAAAGACCAGAACTCAACAGAAAATTTCATCTTCAAATACAAGACTCAAGAGAGGCATAAAAAGGTAAACAGGAAAGAAAAAACAACAACTTGTTATTAATAAGGGCAAACTGTTTACATCCCTACAAAGGAAGATGACACTTGTAACTCTTGAAAACTGTATTGTTATTACAACCTTTAAAAGGGGTATACATAGAGTATGTGGATATATGCTGAGTTTGAGTAAATGTTAAAAGAAATCTTATTAAGTGATGAAAAGGGATTGTACTGGGAGAAGAGGAAAGGAGGGGGCAGAAAAAGGTAAATTACACCACACAAAAAGGCACAAAAACCTATTACAGTAGAGAGAAAGAAGAAAGGGAGATGAGCATCGTTTGAACATTACTCTCATCAGATTTGGCTCAAAGAGATAATAACAAAATCAGTTATTAAGAGTTACTCTATAAGAAGTAGGAGGGAAGAGGGGAAAGAAAAGGGAGGGGGTGGATAGAAGAGAGAAGAAATAGTAAGGGTAAAAGAGAAGTAAGGGGAGGGGGTTGATAGAAAGAAGATCATATTGAGGGAGCATATGGTCAAAACCAAAACTCTAGTGAAGAGAGAAAGAGAGAAAAAAGAGGACAAAAGCAAAACTCTAGTGATGAGGGAAAGAGAGGAAGAACCATAAACATGACAAGGAAATAGGAGAGAGAGAAAGACACAGATAGTAATCATAACTGTGGATATGAAAAGGATGAACACTCCCACAATGGAAGTTAATAGCATAGTGGATTAAGTACCATAATCCTACAATATGCTGTTCACAAGAAATACATTTGAAGCAGAAAGATACACACAGAAGGAAGGTAAAAGCTGGAGCATAATATATTATGTTTCAGCTGAAGGAAAAAAAAAGCAGAGGTAGCAATCCTGATCTCAGACAAAGCAAAAGATCCAATTAAAAGAGATAAAGAAGGAAATTATATCCCGCTAAAAGGCAGGATAGACAATGAAGTATTATCATTACTAAACATATATGCACCAAGTGGTATAGCATCCAAATTCTTAAAGGAGAAATTAAATGAGTTATATGAAGAAATAAATTTTTTAAAAAACTATACTGGTGGGGGACCTCAACCTCCACCTCTCAGAACTAGATAAATCTAACCACAAAATAAACAAGAAAGAAGTTAAGGAGATGAATAGAATTTCAGAAAAATAAGATATGGCTGACCTCTGGAGAAAACTGAATGGGGATAGAAAGGAATGTATCATTTTCTTGGCAGTATGTAACACCTACATAGCTTCTCAGCAGTACATAGTACAAAAATTTACCATGTATTAGGGCATAAAAACCTTGCAATCCAATGCAGAAAGGCAGAAATATTAAATACACCCTTTTCAGATCAAGAGACAATAAAAATTACATTTAATAAAAGGCCATGGAAAGATAGACTAAAAAATAATTGGAAACCAAATAATCTAATCCTAAAGAATGAGTGGGTCAAACAACAAATCATAGAAACAATCAATAACTTCATCCAACAGCATGACAATAATGAGAGAACATAACAAAACTTATAGGATGCAACAAAAGCAGTTCTTAGGGGAAGTTTTTTATTTAAATCTCTAAATGCGTACATGAATAAAATAGAGAAAGAAGAGATCAATGAATTGGGTATGCAACTAAAAAAGCTAGAAAAACAACTTAAAAATCCCCAGTTGAAAACCAAATCAGAAATTCTGAAAACCGAAGGAGAGATTAAGAAAACTGAAGTTAAAAAAACTATTGAACTAATAAATAAAACTGAGAGCTGGTTTTATGAAAAAAAATAAAATAGATTTTTAAAACCTTTAGTTCATTTTACTTTAAAAAGAAGAAAAACATTACTAGCATCAAAAATGAAAAGGGTGAATTCACCACCAATGAAGAGGAAGTCAAAACAATAATTAGGAGCTATTTTGCCCAACTGTATGCCAATAAATTTGACAATATTAGTGAAATGTGTGAATATTTACAAAAATATAAATTTCCCAGATTAATAGAAGAGGAAATAAAATAGTTAAATAACCCCATTTCAGAAAAAAGAAATTGAAAAAGCCATCAATGAATTTCCTAAGAAAAAAATCTCCAGGGCCAGATGTATTTACAAGTGAATTCTATCAAACATTTAAAGAACAATTAATTCCAATACTATATAAACTATTTGGGAAAATAGTCAAAGTAGTCCTACCAAATGTTTGTATGATACAAATACATTACAGATACCTAAACCAGGAAGAGCCAAAACAGAGAAATAAAATTATATGCCAATTTCCCTAATGAATATTGATGCAAAAATGTTAAATAAAATACTAGCAAAGAGATTACAGCAAATATCTCGAGTATAATACACTATGACTAGGTAGGATTTACACCAGGAATGCAGGGTTGGTTCAATATTAGTTCCAAATTCTCTCCCCTCTTCCCTTCCCAACCACACTCCCTAAGAAGTCAAGCAATTCAACATGGGCCACATGCGTATCATTATGTATAACCCTTCCACAATACTCATGTTGTGAAAGACTAACTATTTTGCTTCTTCCTAACCTATCCCCCTTTA
>CM053622.1:729448062-729487784 GCA_028646595.1 Phalanger gymnotis | reverse complement strand
TGATACACATGTGGCCCATGTTGAATTGCTAGACTTCTTAGGGAGGGTGGGTGGGAAGGGAAGAGGGGAGAAAATTTGGAACTCAAAGTTTTAAAAAATAGATGTTCAAAAACAAAAACAAAAAAGTTTTTGCATGCAATTAAAAAATAAGATACACAGGCAATGGGGCATAGAAATTTATCTTGCCCTACAAGAAAGAAAGGGAAAAGGGGATGAGAGGGGAGTGGGGTGACAGAAGGGAGGGCTGACTGGGGACCAGGTCAACCTGAATATATGCCATCTTGGAGTGGGGGGAGGGTAGAAATGGGGAGAAAATTTGTAATTCAAACTCCTGTGAAAATCAACGCTGAAATCTAAATATATTAAATAATAATAAAAAAAAGAAATGGTTGTTTTCTGCCTGGTGACTTATACTGAGTTTCTAGCCCACTAAAATCCCCAGGTTCTTTCCAGAATAATTAATGTTTATACATACTTTCCCCATCTTTTAAAAAATGATTTTCTGAGCTTATATGTAAGACTTCAAATTCATCCCTAGTCAATTTTATCTTGAGATTCAGTCTAGTGCTGTAGACTATAAAGTTCCTTTTGTATTCCTGACTCTACAATCTAAAATGTTAGCTATCTTTCCCAATTTTTTATCATTTGCAAATTTGATGACCTTATGTGGTGTTAATGTAAAGATCCCCTTAATAGGCCTCAGGTGGAACTAGTTAAAGGAAGCTCAATTAGGGGAAGCTTGTTTGTAGGAAAGTCCACACCCTTTTGCTAATTAGGTCATGAGAAGTGTTTAGCCCTCTTGCTCTTTAAAAGGGTATATGTTCTCTGAAGGTAGCCATTAAGTTCTGAGAACTGCAAGGGCTCTCAGAGGGGAAGATTACAGGATGGCTTGGCTCCCTGCTGCAATATTGTGTTTTAATTTCCTTGCTTTTATAATGAAGTGAACCTACTGGTTTTGGTATATAATTGCTGCTATGTTGAATTGGAATTATTGGTTTGGGGATTTGATCCTCTGATGTCTGAATAAATGTTTTGCTTCTTCTGCCTTCTATATGGAGAGTCTCATATTCTGCAATATACAACTATACAGGCATATTCATATTTGTCATTGATATTGTGACACTTGCCTTACTGATACACCATACCATCCACGCTATTCTCCAAGCTATTGATAAAAATGTTAAGCAGTATAGCAATTAGCGCAGATCCCTGGGGTACTCTACTACAAACCTCCTATCATGTTTTCATTGAGCCATCAACAACTATTCTTTGAGTCTGCTCATCTAACTAATTTTGAATCCATGATTGTATCTAATTAATCTCTCTTAATCTTTCCCATGGGAATAATATGAGGGTTTTTCTTCATGTTTTTTTTCCAAATTTTTCCCCCAAATTTCCAATGCTAAAATGGAGGTAATTCATAGCATTACTATCTCACTCATTTACTAGTTTAATAATCCTGTCCAAAAATGACATGAGGTTATTCTGACATGACTCATTCTTAGAGAAACCATTCTGGCTCATTGTAATCACCTCTTCTTCTAGATATTAACTGAACATGACCCTTTCTGGAATTTTCCCAGAAAACAGAATAAAGTTGCCCTGTAGTTTACAAACTCTATTCTCTTACTTTTTTTTTTAAATCAAGACAGCATCTGTCCTTCTCCAATCTTCTGTTATCTCTCCCATTTTCTATGATCTTTCAGATATAAGTGTCACTGATTTATCTATCACAATGGTCAATTCTTTCAGGACCAGAAGCTATAGTTTATCTGGGCCTAGTGAATTAAATTCATTAAGGGCAGGGAGGTGTTCTCTTACTATGTCCTTGCTTATATCAGGTATTACCTCCCTGCTAGTCATTTCTGGTCTGTCATTTCCAGTGTCAAAGTTATTCTCCCTTGAAGAAAAAAGTAGAAAAAAGGGGGAAAACAAGAGAAAGAGAGAGAGAGCGAGAGAGAGAGAGAGAGAGAGAGAGAGAGAGAGAGAGAGGGAGAGAGGGGGAGGGAGAGAGAGAGAGGGAGAAAGAGAGAGAGAGAGATGTCTTAGTTCAGTTAATGTTTTCTATCCACACCCAAGCAAAGATCCTAACCCTTCATACCTCCTCCTTTTCGGCCTATTGGCTGGGTGGGGCGGGGATTCTTTCCAGGCTCAGTTCATCCTGATTTTCAATACTCCTGATACAATTTTTAAGACTATGCCACACGCATTCATTTTCTGTAATCTGGTCTTGTTTCAATATTTTGTTCTTTTCTTGTTAAAATCTAAGTGAGTTGTTGAGTGCCCTGTGCATCTCCATAAGTCTATTTATATAAATACTATATTGCCTCTCATTGGAATTGATTCCCTTTGTGTTTTCAGTTTATTATTGAGCATCTCCCATCTATACTGGGCTGACAATATCAAACAGAAAAGAGAGATGATTATTCTCTTCATTTCTATGTAATAAGCAATATATAAATATTTATTAAGTGTCTACCTCATTCCAGACACTGTTAAATTCTGAGGATACAAAAAGAGCAAAGGTAGTGCCTGCCCTCAAAAAGTTTATAGTCTAATAGAGAAGAAAACATGCAAACAAATATATACAAAGCAAGCTATAGACAGGATAAATAGAAAATAATTAACAGGGGAGAAACTCTAGAGTTAAGAGTATTTTGGGAGGGCTTCTCATAGAAGGTGGGATTTTAGTTGGGACCTAACACATTTTGGAAGGATACTGACAAACTTGAGAACATTCAAGATGGCAAATTAGATGATGAATGAGCTGGTATTCCTGAGATCTAAAGATAAGCTAAAAAACTTCTAGATTTCCCCTGGAGAAGATAGATGACACATGATAACTGTCTTTGAAACATACTTGAGCATTCGAAAGGCTGTCTTGTGGAAAAGGGATTAGACTTCTGTTTGACCCCAAGGGTAAACTAGAAGTAATACACGGAGCTGCAAGTAGGCTAATTTAGACTCAATGGAAGGTAAAACTTTCTAATAATTAGAGCTATTCCAAAGTGGAAAATCACTGCTTCAGGAAGTAGTAATTCCTATCTCATGGGAGGTCTTCAAGAAGTAGCTGAATGACCACTAATCAGCTCTGCTGTAGGGACATACATTGGACTACATGGCCCCTAAAGTCCCTTCCAACTCCAAAAATCCCTGATTCTGTGAACTGAATACACTTGGCAAAGAAGGAAGGAAGTATTTATTTAGTGACTTTTTTCCAGAAACAAGACACACCATCTCTTGACCCTGGGCGTTTTCTCTGTCTGTCCTCCATGCCTGCAATATGTTCCTTCCTCATCCTTGCCAACTGGTTTCCCTCACTTCATTTAAAACCCAACTAAAACAGCATCTTCTTCATTAATTCTTCTCTTCTTAATTCTACTGCCTCCCTTCTGTTATTTATTCCTTATTTATCCTGTTTATAGGTTGTTTGTACATATGTATTTGCCTCTTTTCTTCCACTTTAGATTGTGAGACTTTTGAGGGCAAGGACTATCATTTTCCCCTTTTTTATCCCCAGAGGTTAGTACAGTGCCTAACACACAATAGACACTTAATAAATGTTTGCTGACTGTCTAACACAGGGTCACATACCCAGTAAGTGTCTGAGGCTAGATTTTTAACTCAGGTCTTTCCGACTCCAGGCCTAGTATTCAATCCATTCTACCTTTTAGATACCTGAAGAAGAAAAAAAATATGAGTTTTCATTCAATTGATCAAAAAATATATATGTTAAATAATTGCTGCACTGCTATGAACTGTGCCAGGCAGTGTTGATGCAGACATAAGACAAATGGCCAAGGAATTTAGATTTTATAAGGGGCTATAACATGTACACATATAAGCAGATACAAAATGAATGCAAAGTCATATTTTAGGGGGGAAAAACATTAGCAACTATGATGGTAAAAGGAAAGGCATTGTGTTCACTTGAGTTTTGAAAGAGAAAGAAATTCTAAGAGGTGGAGGAGTTGAACAAGTGCTGTACTTCAGCCATAGAGGCAGAGCCGGTGCAAAGGCTTAGAAATGGAAGAAATCTGTCCTATGTGATGAGTAGTAAGAAAAATAATTGCTACATAGAATGTATGAAAGGAAGTATTGAGTAAGTCAAAAGTGTGCTGAAGCCAGCTCCAACTGGTTCACCAGAGCCAGCGCCATTGTTAGATTTGCAGTGTGAGCATTTACCCTATCTGAAATTGGCAAATGCTATATATCAGGGCTTGATTTATTTATTAGTGATAGAGAAGGTGGTAAAAAATGCAGATTAAATTTAAAAGCTTCCTTTCCTCCAGTCCCTCTCCTCTGTAGGACATCCTCCACTCAGCTATCATATTGATCCTCCTAAAGCAAGGGTGGGGAACCTGTGGCTTTGAGGCCACATATGGCCCTCTAGGTCCTCAAATGTGGCTTGGATTATTTGGATTCTATCAAAGGGCCACACTTGAGGACCTAGAGGGCTACATGCAGCTTCCAGGCCTCATGTTCCCCACCCCTGTCCTAAAGCGTAGGCCTGACTCTGTCACCACCCTAACCACCCCCATTTAATAAATTCCAATGTTCTCTATTACCTCCAAGATCAAATATAAAATTTTCTGCTTGCTTTTTAAAAATCCTTCATAATTTGGTCCTTTCTTACATTTCTAGTCTTCTTACATTTTCTGTTTTTTTATTTCTCCATTCTCATTAATCCAGTGACCTAGGGCTCTGCTGTCTCTTGTACAAAACACTCCATCTCTGACCCTGTGCATTTTCCCTAGCTGTTCCCTATCCCTAGAGTTCTCTCCATCCCACTGTCCTTGATTCCCTGACTTCCTTCACGGTCCAGATAAAGTTCCACCTTTTGCAAAAAAAAAAAAACAACTTTCCTGGGCCTCCTTAGTGCTAGTGCCTTCCCTCTATTGACTATCTCCAATTTTCCCTGTAATTCTCCCAGTAGACTGTCAGCTTTTTGAGAACAGGAATCATTTTTGGTTTGTTTGCTTTTACTTTTCTTTGTATTCCCATCACTTAGCATAATGTCATATATAGTAGGCACTCTATTTGGTCCCTGAATTCAGGACCTGTGGGTGAAAGTTATAAAGATGGTTCCACATTATGAAAAGCTTCCTAACAATTAGAGCTGTCCAAGAATTGAATAGGCTATAGTGTGGAATAGTGACGATACTTTGGGTAGAGGTTGGACTAAATAAATTACTTCTAAGATGTCACAAGCAGTTGCCTCAAAAGAAGTTGTAAATTTCTCATCAATGAAGGTCTTCACATGGAATTTAGTAACCTTTTGTTGGGGATGTTTTAGGTGAAATTTGCTGAACAAGATATCTGAGGTCCTTTCCAACTTGAAATTCTGTGATTTTAATGAGCAGGAGAATGTCAGCCTATTATAAACTATGAAAGCTCATTGTTTACATCCAAACAGAAAGCTAAATTACATCTATGTCTTCCAACTTCTTACTTATACTACATGGGAAGGATAATTTTTAAATTAACATTTGAATCAGAACAAATCACTTTTCATGTGCAGCATGGATCCACTTAACCTAAGTTAATAGAATACTTTAAAATTTAAATTTGATTAAAATTTGAGATGGATAAAAATGACAGAAAAAAAATCCATTAAGCCATAGTTTTCTTTTACTGAAACCTTGGTTTGATGGCAGTTTGAGAAATATGTAACATTTCACAACACAATTACTCAATAACTTCCTCTTCTTTTTTGGTAGTTAGATGTTTTGATTATTTTTTTTCTGCATAAACTGTGGAATGAGTCAAAAGGCCCCATATATTAGAAGCTTTCAGTAAAATCTCTGGAGAACATACAGCTGATTTATAATGCTATTAGTGTCATGTGTTTCACTTATCGGTTTTCTCCTTGACTCTAAGCACTAAGACAGTATCTGGAGAAACAAACGAATCACTTAATGTGTTGTATCCTTACAAAGTTTATCTAAAGTCATGTTCTGCCTTGTACTCTCTGGATGATGTCTTCCTAAGGTCAAAGAAAACCAAACCTACCATATAGTGAACAAAGAGAATAAAATTAGTCAGAACACTCGGAGACAAAGCGCTGTCAGGAGAAAGCTTCGGTTCTCCTGCTTTCTTCAATCTCTTTTTCTTGCTTTTTCATTCCTTTCGTGTTGACTTCTCATTACTCATACTTTGGCATCTCCATGAAGATTGTTAACCGTTGATGAGCAAGCTGCTGCTATCAATAGTAATGAGCATGATGAGCTATTCAAGTGCCAATAATGTGAAAAGTGCTATATAGATCATACAGTTAGAAACACATCCTGTCCTGCCATTGGCATTTATAATCCAAACCAGACAGATGGGCAAGAAACAAGCAAAGGAAGGTGGTTAGCCATCTGCCATGCTGTATGTACCAGGCAAGGAGTCTAATTGTCTTTGATTTGAACAAGTCTTTATTTAGCACCTGCTGCTCGTCCAGAACTGTGCTAGGAACCTTGGAGGAGCCAGGAGGAGAAAAAAACAAAGAGATACAGACCTAATTCTAGAGCTAGAAGGTACCTCAGAGGCCCTTCAGTTGAACCACCTCTATTTATACATGTGGAAACAATTCTTATTATTTCACTTGATCGTCAAAACATTCTTAGGATGTGGATGGTATTATTACACCCATTTCTCAGTGGAGGAAACTGAGAACACAATAGCATTTTTTAAAGATAAATATGACACTATTCCCTGAGAAAATGAATGCTATGGAGCAAGGGTCAAAGAACATTGTTACGATGCTGGCAAATGCTGAATGAATAACTGAATGGTCTTGAAAATAACAGGGCAGCTGGATGGTACGGTGGATGGAGCACTGGGCTTGGAGTCTAGAAGACTCAGCTTTCTGAGTTCAGATACAGCTTCAGACGCTTACCAGTTGTGTGACCCTGATGAAGTCACTTAATCCCGTTTGCCTCAGTTCCTCATCTGTAAAATTAGCTGGAGAAGAAATGGCCAACCACTTCAATATCTTTGCCAACAAAGAGTTGGACATGACTGAAACAACAGAAAAAAAACAATTTGAAAATAATTTCTCAGAGTCTTCATACCATGTTTGAAAAAAAAATGAGGCACCAATGCTTCTTTTGTTTTCAATTTCTTCTTTTTATACATTTATTGTAGTGGCTAATTCCTTAAATGTACTTTTGTGCTTGGAACAGGAGGCTGTATCATCATTTCCCCCCTGTGTGGGACACAAGAGTTCTTACCATCTGAATTCTCCGAAGCAGGGCATACTCTCTCTTTATAGGTGGGACTGCAGTTGGTGCTGCTGTATGCCAAAATTCCCATCCAAGTCCAGTGTACTTCTCCAAGTAGCCTACTGCAGAGCCTCATATCCCTGGAATTAGAATTATCCTTTTTTACTAAGTGGACTAAGACAAGACTCTTAAAGTAACTGCTATGATATGAAACATGGATTTGTTTATCAGCTAAAGTAACTGACATAAATGATCTCAAGGGTCTATGAAATCATGCATTTAGAGCTAAAAGGAATCCTGTGACAGATATCATGTGGTCCGGCATCTGCCTGAGACGGAAGCTACTTGAAGGTAGGGACAATCTTTTGCCTCTTTTTGTATCGCCAACACTTAGCACAGTATCTGGAACAAAATAGGAGCTTAATATATGTTGATTGGTTGACAGATAAGGAAACCCACGGCCCAGAGAGGTGAAGTTACTTTCCAGAGGTCACATGGTGAGAATACAACTGGGGAAGTAAGTTTATCTTTTAGGAGTGAGAAATATATAGAAGGAAGCCTGGGGAGCGTAGGCCTAGCAGGTGATAGGCAGAGGATAGCTTAGCACTTAATGTCTTTGAAATGGGAAGGTTAGATACCTGGAGGAAAGAGGAAGGCCCCCAAACCCAGAAGCAAGGTGGTACACTGAAGGGAATGCTGGGTTTGGTGGCAGGTGACTTCAGATCTAATCATAGCTCTCTATTTACTAGGTGTGAGACATTTGGCAAGTCTTTGTCTTGGAAGGCCTCAGTTTCTTCATCTATAAAACAGAGAAAGGTTGAGTGACTGACTCTTAAGGCTATTTTTTAATCTTCTATTTAGAAGATGGGGCAGCCCTTCCTAATTCCTGTCAGATAAATGTCTCAGAAAGGGAGTTAGTTATTAATGGTGCCAGAGGACTGAGGAGGGAGAAGTAGCCTCTTGTTGTTTCATAAGGTTGGACGTTTTTTGGTTCAAAACTGGCCTATGTTTTTTCTCAGCAGAATCCTCAGGGAACTTCAGGTTGACATTCAGGTGTGATTTTACTTATGACCCTCAGGGGGAGATAAAGAGCAGGCTACTGAGTCAAAGAGGACAGGGGGGGATTTCACTGGGATCTACTGGAAGTTCTTTTATCTGAGTGCCAGAGCATTGCCCTTTCTTGCAGTCAGTTCAGAGGCAGTATCCTCTCTTTTTTGGCTCCTTCTCTCCTTCACCTTTTTCCTCTGTCTCTCCCTGTTCTCTTTTTCTTCTCTCCCTTCTTGTCTGCCTTCTTTACTCCCTTTTCTCTCCCTCTTTCCCTCTCCCTTCCTATCTACCTCCTTCCTGATCCCCGCCCCCCCATCTATGGCTTTACCCTAGTCACTTTTCTCCCTTTACCTTTCTCCCTTTTTTCTCTCTCTTCTCCCTTTACCCTCCCCCCAATTTCTCCCCTTTCTTCCTTCTTTTCTTTTTCTGCTTTACAGTGTAAGCTATGAGACCTCCAGTCAAAGTTTCTAATGGAATCTAGGAATGGATTTGTAAAATAATCCCATCTTATTTGCAGGAATGCTTGCATGTTAGTACCTTTGGGGTTTTTTTTTTTTAATTATATCCTCAGTATATAAGTAGTTTTTGATAGATTTGTGTGTTGATCTGGAAATTTCCCCAAAATCCATGTGCTTACAAGACCACATTAAGTGTTCCTTTCTCTCTCTCTCTCTCTCTCTCTCTCTCTCTCTCTCTCTCTCTCTCTGTGTCTCTCTCTGTGTGTCTCTGTCTCTGTTTCTCTCTATGTCTGTCTTTCTCTCTGTCTGTCTCTGTCTCTCTGTCTCTGTCTCAAAATCAAGGGAGTTTATTGAATGAGGTTTTACATGGCTTTCCATTACTGGCTTCCCCTTCTGGGAAGAGTACTCAAAGCACTCTCCCATTCCTTTTTCTCCCTTCCCCAGACAAAGTACAAGGGGAAAAAAAAAGATTCAATAAAGTATTTTCATGTGTTTGGAGCTCATCCAAATGAATTATGTTAGCCAGTTCTCAAATTATCTTTTATAATGGAGAACAGGGATTGCCTGACAAACTAATTTGAAGAAAAAATTCCCATTAGCTTAGCATGGTCAAAAGTTTATATTTCTACACTCCTGCCAAACTTCCTCAGATTTGTAGTTAATAAGTTGCCAAATGTTAGACTATGTGAGATTTCAAGTCCCATCCCTCGCTCTAAACCTCAGTTTCCTTATCTATAAAATGATGTGTTTGGACTAAATGATCTCCTGTGGCCTTTCTGGCTCTTACTCAGGCTGTGTTGTGGCATCTCCTTTCTTCCCCTTCCTAATCACTTGGGACCCTGCCATTCTGTCAGTACTTCCTCAAATCTCTTTCAACCCTCTTTCCATTTTCAAAACAAGGCAAATCCCATGGGAGCATTTTAGGAAGCTGTGCCATTTGGAAAGAGCCGCTGATCATCCTAAAAGAAATTTCAAGGATTTGAGACAGCAGCTTTCCCTGTGATCTTTTGGTATCTTGTACTCTCCCAAATTTTACTTCTCAGTTCTTTCTCTCCATTTTCTTTCTTCTGGTCTTTAGAATGATCTTTCCCCCTGTAATTTCCTAGGACTTCAAAAATTAAAGGGTGAAGTAAAAATTGCTGGATCTTTGAACTTGGATGCTCAGAAGAGATGGAAAAATTCCCCTTCCTTTCTTTGCCCAAACAGGGAATTATGGGAGTGCAATACACACATTGTCAAACTCCCTTGATGTGTGATTAAGTTTTGCTGAGCTACTCTTTTTTAAAACTCTTTTTTTTTTTAAATTCTACTTTACAAGTGGCAACTCAATGGGTGGGGCGAGAAGGGCTATATTTAAAAATCATATTAATGTAAAAATAAAGGATCATTTTAAAAACTGTTTATTAAAAAAATAGCTGGGTCTTACCTTTCTACTTTCTAGAACTATATAATCCTAAATTAGACACAAAACTGTGAAAAATGCTGAGAAACATGGACATATAAATATCTGATTCAAAGCAGGCACTTCTTTACCTCTTGCCCCTTTGGGAATATCTTGAGGACACATTAGGTAATGTTTATGAAGCGCTTTGAAAATAAAAGCTGCCACAGAAGTATAATTCAAGTACTCACTATTTTTCTCAAAAATATAGTGTTCTGCAACTCATTTAGACAAACAAATGCCTTCATTGCCCTTCAGATTTCTTTTCCTGCTAAAGTAGGTATTGGGTGCTATGAGGTAACATTAATAGCTCAAATTGGGGTAGGTAGGTGGTAAAGTGGAATCAGGAGGACCTGAGTTCAAATGTGAACTCAGATGCTTGACTCTTATTAGCTGTGTGACCATGGGCAAGTCACTTAACCCCAATTGCCTCACCAAAAAAAAAAAAGCTTAAATTTACATAGAGCTTTAAGATTTACTAAGTGTTTTCCTCACAATAACCTTGTGAAGTATATAGTATCAGTATTATTATTCCTATATTAGATAAGAAAACAGATTCTCAGTAAGATTAAGAGATTTGACCACAGTGGCATAGTTTGTAAGTACCATAGCTAGCTTTATCCTCAAGGTTTCTAGGCTTCTAACGTAATGCTCTTTGACAAACAGGCCAAGTAGATTTTCACAGTGCTGTAGACCTAGACCTGGAAAGGACCTATAAGAGGCCTTCTAGTCCCAACTTCCTCACGTTTACAAATATGGAAACCAAGACGCAGAAGAACAACGAAATGATTCACTCAAGGCCACATGTGATATGTGGCAGGATTTGAACCAAGGTCCTCTGATTGCAGAGCCAATGGCCTTTCTCTTTTACCATGCTTCCTCTTAATGCCCATTACCATTTCTCCCCATTCTTCCTCCCATATCAAGAGTTCTTAACCTAGGGGTAAAATTTCATGGATCTGTAAATTAAGATGGGAAAAGGAATAAATCTTTATTTTCATTAATCTTTTTCTTCCATTCTAGTCCTATGTGTTTTGTTTTATGCGTTTAAAAATATTATTCTGAAAAAGAGTTCATCGGCTTTATCAGGCTATCAAAGGGGTCCACGACTTATATAAAGGTTAGAAACTCTACTCCTAGATATATTTTCATGAAGCAGTGAACCTACTGTGTATAGAGCACAATCGAGCCTCTACTATGTGCAAGATGCTATGCTAATAGTTAACTCATTCTGGAGCCAGTAATAACACTACAATTCAATTCAATAAGCATTAAACATCCACTATTCAGATAGCGAGTATGAGTTTACCCATAGTGAATGCTGTTCAGAGCACTATGCTACTTACTGGAGGAAATCTGACCCTTAAGTAAGGGCCTTGCCTTCATGAACTTTGCAATATACTTTAGAGGTTTTAACCTAAGGCTCGTGAATGTGTATGTGTGTGTGTTTTAATATTTTGGTAAGAGTATTTCAGTATAATTGATTTTCCCTTGTAATCCTATATATTTTATTTTATGCACTTAAAATATTCTGAAGAGTCCACGGGCTTCACTACATTGCCCAAGGAGGCTGGTACATGTGCGCACAGACACACACACACACACACAGTAAAGAACTCCTGTATTTGAGAAATATAGCATACACATAATTAACTATAATACAACATAGAAACCAAGATAGGCATACAACAAAGAGAAATTTGTTCACCACTGTTTCCCCAGTGACACAGGAGATGTCCTAAGCAAAATCCAAATAAAGAAAGATACTTTATGTTGAGATTCCTCAGATAATCAGGGTTTCAAGACCATATTGATTGTATGATCCCTAGAATACTACAGGGCTTTTAAGTGGAAACTTCATTTCCCATCAGCTGCTGCTCTGTTTGGTTTAGAGTTCTGGGGTAGGGAACCTTCGGCCTCTAGGCCATATGTGGCCCTCTATGTCCTCAAGTGCAGCCCTTTGACCAAGATTTTCAAAAGTGAGAAGTGGTCCGTGCCTCTCTGGACCTCTTGGTCACTTTAATTTTGCTCCAAGATTATTGGTTTGATTTCAGGGCCCTGTAAATGAAATCCAGCTTCTCCATAGCAATTGAAAGATAAATCCTTATCTTATTTGCTAATTTTTTTGAACCCTGTCATGCGACTTCTCTTGCGGGACAAAGATGGGGCTCTATTCTCTTCCTCTTTCCCTCTCTTCCCTATTCCCCCAGCTTCTTTTCCTCCAGATCTTTAGACCAGAAAAATTAAGCAAGTTGAGATTAGAATCTTCAAATGTGGTCCACTAGGACCCAAATAGGCCTGAGGCAAGGGCTGTTTCTGTTTGTTCTACATTTGTGGTCTGATCTTTCTCCTGATGTCAAAAGTAGAAAGTGGATTCACTATGGGGAAATCAAAGCTTTCCCGGAATTAGTTTTGGAGTTCCAAAACCTAACCTTCAATCTCAGCTATGCTCCTCACTACCTGAGTGCCTGCTCTGCCCCCCAAAAGAAAATTAGAATCAAGCAGCAAAAAGACAATAAAAAGTTTCATGATGTCTCTCAGAGATCCTAAGCAAAGGGTAACTTAAACAAAGTCCTTTTCACAGTACAAGAATCCTATTTATAAAGCAGGGGAGGTAATGCCAAGGGTGATGGGAAAATAGGAAGGACAGAAAACTATTCTTCAGAAGGAAGTGAATTTACTTATCTCTAAAAGGAAAAGGTTGATGGGCCTGAGGCCTAGAACAGACTTTAAAAGTCAACTAGTCCATCAACAAGCATTCAAGGGTTTACTATGGGCTAGGTCAACCAATCCAGCAAGAAGTACAGTGTTTGTTAACTCCTTATTAGGTGCTAAGCACTGTGTTAAATTCTGGACATACAAAGAAATGCAAAACATACACTCCATCCTCAAGGAGCTCACATTGTAATATGGTAAACAACACATGAATCACCAGATTCATATAAGACATAGATATATGGCTACAGCTATAGCGCAGATATAGGCATAGACGTAGACATACATATAAACGGATACAGATGACACAAATATGAATATTGATATAGATGCTGTAAATGAGAAGTAATCTCAGAGGAAAGACGTGGGGTTGGGGGGGGGGGGTGGAAGGAACCGAATGGGAAAGCCTACTGAAGAAGGTAGCATTTGAGCTGAGTCTTTAGCAGGTGCTATGGATAGAAAGATAAAATCAAAATAGTACCTGTCCTTAAGGAATTTATAGCATATCAGAATAAGAGTTATTTGTTCAGGACAGCTAGGTGGTACAGTGGTTAGAGTACTGAGCCTAGAGGAAGGAAGACCTGAGTTCAAAACTGGTCTCAGATATTATATGACCCTAGGCAAGTCACTTAACTTTCGTTTGCCCCAATGTCTTCATCTAAAACAGGGATAATAATAGCACCTACCTCCCAGGTTGTTTTGAGGATTAAATGAGATAATATTTATAAAATATTTAGCTCAGTGCCTGACACATATAGGGCACTATATAAATGTTAGTAATAATAATTATCATGATTATCATTATCATTATCACATTAGATTCTCTGTTAACAAGTTGACACTTCTCTGGGTTTAGCTACTTTTTGCTTCTTTAAAGGATTATGTTTTTGAAATGGATAACATTTCTATGGTATTAAAATTTTAGTTAGGAAAAAAATGCATGTTCCCACCATCCACTTACCCTCATGAGGTTTCAGCTATTCTTCGTATTGGGTTAAAATAAGCAAATTACTTGGCAAACAAAATCTTACACCAAACAAATCATTAAACCAAGTAGCAAAAAGGCAACAGAAAGTTGTATTGTGCATCTCAAGGGGCCCAACCACACAAGATCAGCAAAGTATTTTCCCAAGGCACAAATACCTTTTATGGAACAGAGGTTTTAAAAACCAAAGGACTCAGGAAAAGAGAAAAAGGCACAACTTTGCTATATGGAGCAAGAGTCCTGCTTCCTATGGAACCAAACAGTATGAGATCTGCACTTGAAAAAAATAAAAATCTGTCTGCAGCTGCATCTTTGGCATGTTCCTTTTCTGCCCTAGGCTAGAAAATGAGTTCAAGTCATGGGTTATGTTTCTTAAGAAGCATCTCAGCCAGGCCGGAGAAAGTAGTAGGCCAGGAGTTTACAAGATGAATGCTCTCAGAAATGTGCTTTATCAGTGTCTTGGGATTCCCAGAGATGACAAAGATGGCAACCATATTCATTGACATGTAATAGCCCACCACTCCACATCATCTATCTTGCCATAATCTCTTATCATGACAACACTTTCTACTTTTCCAAGTACTTTCATATATATTATCTCAAAGGAGCAGTCATACTTGCCCACTAAGAAGTAAATATTAGCCACCGCATGTATGGGGTGGGGGGGAGGAAAGAATAAAAGAGGGGAGAAAAGAAAAGGAAAAAGAAAAGAAGTTTACATGATAACTTTCTTATATATTTAAAAGGAATAACAAGTTGTACACAATAGATTTGTGGTTCCATGTACATTTTTTTAAATTATACTATGTTATGGAAATGTTTGTCTTATTACACAAATTAAAAAAAAATTTTATAAAGTATTTATGAATTTGTGGGGGAAAACATCCAATTGTAATTAAATCCATTGCTAATCACCTAGAGGAAATGGTAGACTGCTTTTATTTTTTTTAAGAGAGTGATTACAAAGCTGTCTTGGAACTCTCCATTACTCTAGAGCTGGTTATCTTGGTGATATTTTATCCAGATTCTTCAACTTGCTTATCCCTGATATTGACTTTTTAAGTAGTCAGGGGAAGATGGGATTTGAACTATGAACTAAATGATCTACATAAGAATAAACTGTGGGCACACACCCCAGCCTTTGGCTTTGCATGGACCAGGTTCAGTCTTGGAGATGTCTCAAAAATCCTTCTCTTTAGTTTGTTTTGTCCACACCTAGAATTTTCTTGAAAGCCTCCAATGTGGGTTCATTGGCCCACAGAGTTATCTCTAGGAGTCATGGAATGGAACTTCTAACTAGATCTTGACAGATGTAGATAAAGGGACCTCAACTCCCATGACGGTATGCAATTCACACTATCATACAGGGCAGCCTTGTTTCACCCAACAGAAAATGAAAAACGATAGGGAAGACACACAAGTAGCCCACAGCAATTGACAAAAGTTATTCTTTCTGAGTGGGCAGAGCAAAGATGGCAGAATAAAAGCAGGGACTCACCTGAGCTCTCCTCCAAACCTTCCAAAAACATTTTAAAAATGACTCTAAACAAATTCTAGAGTAGCAGAACCCACAAAGATGGAGTGAAACAAGTTTCCAGCCCAAGACAACTTGGAAGGTCAGCAGGAAAGGTCTGTTGCACCAGGGTGAGAGTGGAGCACAGTCTAGCCCAGGCCACACTAGCACAAACCAGGGCCCAGCAAAGCCAGAGCAGTCCTCAGGCGACTGAATCAATGACAGCAGTGGTAGTTTCCCAGCCTCTCAGCCCATTGATGCAAAAGACAACTTAGAAGGTGAGCAGGAAAGGTCTGTTGCACCTGGGTGAGAATGGAGCACCGTCCAGTGCAGGCCATGCCAGCACAGCCCCAGCCCTAGAAAACCAGAAGCAGGCCTTGGGAGTGACTGAATTAGCAACAGTAGTGGCAATGGCACCTTTCAGAGCTCTCAGCCCACAGGTGGTAAGGGGGTCGAACAACTTGTCAGAAGGAGATTACAGGGGTCTTTTTGCTAGCACTGAGGCAGGACTCTGTTGCTTTGTCTATACTCAGATCCAGATAGCAGTCTTGGGTGGCAGTCCCAGGGCAAGGAAGAGCACTAGCATAGCAGAGCTTGTGGTCACAGTAGACCCTCCTCATAGTTCCAGGGCAGAAAAGAGTACATGTAGTCACTCAGAAACCAGAGCATAGGCCAGGAGAGTAGTAAACAGCTCTCCTCAGATTATACCACCTTGGAAGAACTGAAAAATTACAGGTCCCTAGAAGCATCTCTGAAAACAGCTGCACAAAACCCCCGAAGCTTGGGACAGTGCACCCTCTACTCTGGAAGGAGAGCCCTACTCTAAGAAAGAGTTAAAAGACAAATAATGGGCTGGGAAAATAAGCAAACAATGGAAAAATACTCTGATTATAGAAAGTTATTATGGTGACAGGGAAGATCAAAACACACACTCAGAAGAAGACAACAAAGTCAAAGCTCCTATATCCAAAGCCCCCAAGAAAAATATGAATTGGTGTCAGGCCATGGGAGAGCTCAAAAAGGATTTGAAAATCAAGTAAAAGTAGAGGAAAAATTGGGAAGAGGAGTGAAAGTGATTCAAGAAAATCATGAAAAATGAGTCAACGGCTTGGTAAAGGAGACACAAAAAATCATTGAAGAAAATAACACCTTAAAAAACAGACTACACCAAATGGTAAAAGAGGTCCAAAAAGCCAACGAGGAGAAGAATGCTTTTCGGCAGAATTAGTCAAATGGACAAAAAGGAGGTTCAAAAGCTCATAATTTATTAACTTACATCCCAAAATAAAGAATGAAATAAACACCAGTCTTAAAGAGTTAAATGATAATGAAGTCAATGCCAATTTAGAAAAGCACTCTCAAAATTAACTTATATGTCTACTTTGGTAAATATCAATCTTTACCAGAAAGGCTAATCTTACAATTTGAACTCTCATTGATTTCTTTTCAGGATTCTCCTTTTAGCGTAGCAGCACCCATATAAAATACAAGGTTTCTGTAAAAGTAAGGTGAGATGTAAAAATTTAAATTCTCTGAAATTTTGGGTAAATTATAGGTTCCAGATGCTTGAACTGGTCATTGGTATACCAAATTTAGGAGGGTGTACTAAACTATATTGAGGTCTGTTTTTCAAAAGATTATAGCAGAAACATCTAAGAACCCCTACAAGTAACCCGAACCAGAAAAGCAGATCTTCTAGGAGAAGCCCCTACCCTCAAAGCTGCTCTGAGAATAGGCCCATTCCAGAATGCCCAAGAGAGATATTTTCAGAAACCAGGCAACTACATGAGACATCTGAGCCCTAAGATTTGATGTGCTGATGAAATGGACTTTGGGAATAGGTACTAGGAAAAATATTGAATGATCACCTTTCCCACTCATTCCTTCCCCATGCACTGGTGTTTCTGTAAGGGCTACTTCCAAAGGGGACTAGGATGGAGTTTGTCAGTGCTTCAGTCATAGGTGAAATCTAAGACCAAGGAGTGAATCGTTAAGATTAAGCTTGATGATTCTGGGGCCATCCCCACTCATGTTTGTCCTATTAAAGTACTTGGGATAAAAATTTTTAGTCCCTACTCCTATATTATTAGGTTACAGCATTAGAATAAGCAGAAATACTAGCCCTTTTTTCATGACATTATTGTTTCTGTTACTATTGCTTTACTAAACATTATGAGAGTTATAGATATACATGATTTTTACTATACTTTGATTCGTAACTTTAATCAAGCTAGGTGATTCTTGGGAGGCCTTGCCACCCAAAATTCAAAGGGGAGAACTGTAAAATTGAAAATTGGTTTTAATTCTATTTTGCTAAGACTTAATGAAGCTAGATTTAATATTCTCTTTCATAGTACCTTCCCCTTCTAAACTTCACGCACCATCCACATCCCAGAGAAACTTGCCTGAAGGACAAGCTTTTGTCTTATAATTACCTCACCTTTGTAAACGCACCCCTCACCCACTTTCCAGAGAAACTTGATTAATTAAATAGGTCAAATTTCATCAATTTAAACTATTGTAGCATCTCCCATCACCTTGTAGCAGGAAGGCCGAATTTATAATCTCAAATATAATCATGTATATGTTTGAATGGTTCAAAATCACAAGGTATGAGAGATTCTCTAAGTAGAAAGCAACAAAATATTTATTCAGGCCCCACAGCAACGAATTAGTGAACCTGCCTCCCCATTCCGATATCTTGACCAAAAAACCCCAGGCCCAGTAGGCCCGCCCCACAAGAATAACCAGAAGGCCACATAAAAACAAGATGGTATTTAGCCAATCCCTATTTATTGGCCTCAAGTCCTTGCTCGCACTGCTGGGTTCGGCTCTGCTTCCGCAGCTCCTGCCTTGGCTTTTTTCAGCTTCAGCTATAATTGTCTCTTAGCTCCCCTCTCCTTGCAGCCAAGCCTCTGGCTTTCTCAAGCCCTGCCTCAACGACCAGAGACCAATTGGTTCCCGAGTCCGCCCCTCTTAAGTCATCAATCTACACCCACACAGGTTTCACACCTGATAGGGCTTTGGGTCTAGGGCTTAGCACTTAACATCTGAAAGTATTTTCACTCAAGGTAAACAAAAGCCAAACTCCTCAAGGGTACCCCTTAAACTAAGTGCTAAGGAGCCCATTTTGCCTTATCGACACACACCTACAGACTAACCCCATATCTCCTGGTTGTGGTTAAGGGAGTTTCAGAAGGGGAGGTGCAAATGATGTAATCTCAATCTCGACTATGTCATTGATAGTCAATCAGAAGAAAAAACACCTGGGTTGCTCAAGATTTTGCTCTGCTATCTTGCTAATTGTTATAAAAAAAACCTATCAACCATCACTAAAGGTCTTTGGTCATCAAGCGAGATCAGTGACCCCATTTTTGGTAATTGCTAACCTAAGCAGATCATGTTTAGAGCTTTATCTCTCAACTCACCTTAATTTTTGCCATAAAATCTTTATCCAAAATAAGAAAGAACAAATACGAGACAAAGAAAAGAGATCCATATTCATGTGCCATATGTTAAGCTTGGATATGGAGGGCCTGAGGCCTCTCCCCTTGCAGCATTGTCTCCCTTAGCAGAATGTGGCCAGGCAGGAAGAAGACTGACCAATGGCCATTTCCTGTCTGACTAGTGACTAGATTCCAACTACCTGGCCAGTTCTCAGTCTTTATCCTCATCACATCGTTAGCAGATCAGAACATGCTACATAATGTCTATACATATTTCAAATCTGGGAGCAAGGTACTTCCATGTGGGAGACTATATTAGCCTCCCTATACCCTCCCAGTTACATACATAGAAACAAAAATATTAAAAATAACTACATAAATACAAGGTAATTGGCGGGGGGTGGGGGATGTAGGTACTGGCCAGAAGGAGGATTGGGATGTAGAAGGTGGCCCTTAAGGTGATTTTTTTCAATAAAACAAAAGCCTTCAAGAGATGGAGGTGATAAGAGAGGATATTCTAGGGTTGTACAACAGCCTGTGCCAAGGCATAGAGACAGGAGAATGGAGTATCATGTGTTTGGCTAGACCCTAGAGTGAACGTGTGATCAGGCTTGAAAGGCAGGTTAGGGTCTTTTTGTGTTGTCATTGTTGCTGTGGTTTTTCAGTTGTTTTAGTCACGTCTGACTCTTTGTGACCCCATTCGAGGTTTTCTTGGCAAAGTGAACAAAGGACAAACAGCAACCTGGCCACCATTAATAATGTCCACATGGGACATGCTAAGTGCATGAACTTTTATAGAATCACCGAATCATAGAATTCCAGAGTTTGAAAGGACTTTACCTGGCAGCTAGTCTGCCCCCCAAGTGCTTCTGGTTCTTCTTCTATGACATCATTTAAATTAATCTCTCCTACTCATTTTTTTCAGCCATAGCTTGTTTTCATCAAGAATCAGTAACTTTGCTTTAACATAAAGTACTGCCAGCAAAGCTATAGACAGGGCCAATTCCAAGCCAAATTGTGACATAGACAAAGTACTTTTGGTCACCCTCATCTTACATCTCTATTTGACATCTACAACTACAGACAACGTCCTTATTCTGCCCCTAGTTAATCAAGACTCCTCTCTCCCCACCAAAACCTTGTCCCATAGTTCCAAGTTACTTGGCCCATGAAAATGGGCCTGTCATGCACCTCTGTTGACAACAGAGCATAATGAATCTAATAAAATACAAACCATTGTTATAGTAATTGCTGGTTGATGTTTTAGCTTAGATTCTGGCTAAGGTAAGGCTTTAACCCAATTAAAACATAACCAAAATCTTTGCAAAGGGAGCACTGACAGGGGGAATTTCAGTCTTCTGTAAAATCCAATGAGGAAAATCATAATATTATTAGCCACAGAAGTTACTTCAGTAATCAGACATCTAATTTTAGATATGCAGAAAACAAAGCCTAAAGACATTGATGAAGGTGCCCAAGATCACCCAGGTGGTAACATATTTGAGTCTTCGGCCTGCAAATCCAGATTTCTTACCATTATACCACATTATCTGATTTAGATTTTTATACATATTAGGGTTGCATATCTTACATAACATATACACATTATTCCACAAAATAATATGTTATAATAAAATATGTATTTTATACATATTGGGGGTAGAGTTAAACCATACTAGCTAGCTATCCTTCATAGTAAGGCAACCTAATGTAGTAAGAAGGACCATAGAATTGAGGTTCTGGGCACTGGATTCTAGAAATATGCCACTTACTAGTCATATTGCCTTAGGCAAGTCACTTAACCAAGTTCTCATTAATAACTTGGAATAAAATAATAGTTTTTCTTACCTTCCTCACAAAGTAGTTATGATGATCAAATGAGACAATAAATATGGAAATGTTTTTAAAGACTGTAGAGAGCTATATTTGTTGTCTTCCCCTCTACAAGATGAATTTTTTCAAAGCAGGAGCCGTCTTACTTGTCTAGTGCTCAGCACAATGCTTTGTACATCAATTCTTCCTTCCCTCCTTCCTTCCTTCACTCATTCATGGACACAAGCTCCAAAGTGAAAATAGCTAATGAGAGACAAAGCAGGGCACAAGAGATAAAACACTGGATCTGGGAGTCAGAAAGACTTAGCTTCAAACCCTATCTCTGATATTTATTTGTCATGTTACCCTGGTGAAATCATTTAACCTCTTTGTGCCTCAGTTTTCTCATATAAAAATGGGAGATGGTTAATAGTCTCTAAGGTGCTTTATAGCCTTAAATCTATCATACAATGAATAACAATAGCTAAGCTAATAAAAAATGATGAGCAGGCAGATTTCAGAAAAACCTGGAAAGACTTACACGAACTGATGCAAAGTGAAGTGAATAGAACCAGGAGAACACTGTGAATAACTTAAATCTTCTCAGCAGTACAATGGTCTACAACAATTCCAAAGGACTTATGATAGAAAATGATATCCACATCCAGAGACAGAACTGATGTATTCTGAATGCCGATTGAAACATACCATTTTTACTCTATTTCATGGTTTCTTCCTCACCCCTTTGTCTGTTTCTTCTCTCACAACATGACTAATACGGATATATGTTTTACATGATTGCACATATATAACCTATATCAAATTGCTTACCCTTATAAAGGGGGTATGGGAGGGAGGGAGGGAGAAAATTTAGAATTCATTTTTAAATGTATTTTTAAAATTGTCTTTACGTGTAATTGGAAAAAAATAAAATGCTGTTCATTTAAAAAAGAAGAAAAAAGAAAAAAATAATAGCTAAGCTGCTGTAACGATGATCTTGCTGGATGGATGGTATCTCTGGGTGACCCAGGCAGGCTAGAGACAGACTGGGGATAAAGCAAATAAAAGAGGAAGAATAAAAAGAAGGGAAATGAAGGTGCTATAGGGTGGATTAGAGATAATGAAGAAATAAAAAGAGGGAATGGCAGGGAAAGAGAGAAGAAGGAGCCATAGATTGTGAGGGGGAATGGTAAGAGCAGAAGGTAGAAATTACAAGGTTGATTTCAACTCAGATTTTTTGGTTATTAAAATAAAGTGCCTACTGTGAACAGAGAACAATGGAAGGTATTGAATTAGACACATAGTTTAGGTCCTCAGGGTCTCTGTACTTACAGAGTTTATAGTGTGTGTGTGTGTGTATATATATATATATATATATATGTATGGAGAGAGAGAGAGACAGAGAGAGGAAGTGGAATCTGAGTTGGAATTTAAGAAGTTCAGTAGGCAGAGGAGGCAGTCAAAATATTCCCAGAATAAGGGAAAGCCTTACAACAGGCATGGAGGTGATAAAGTGGAAAATGTGTTCAGAAGACATCCAGTATACCAGTTTGGCTGAAATAAAGAATGGGTAGAGGAGAGTGATAGGCTATAATGCTGGGAAAGTGGGGCAGCAATTGATTGTAGAGAGCCTTGAATGCCAAGCAGTGGAGTTTCACTTTTAGATAGTAGATAATAGATAATTATTAAAGATTTTTGAGCAGGAGAGTGGCAAGATCAGATCTCTATGTTTGAAATAGTATTCTAGGATGAAGACACAAAGCTTTTCTTGGGGGTGAGGTGTATAGGCTATAAGGCATGTTAGGAGTATTTCAGTAGTCCAACCAGGTGGTAATAAGGGCCTGCCATAGGATAGGGAACTAGACTAGTGAGACTAGAGATACAGTTGGAAGAGATTGCAGAGGTGGAATCTATGGAACTTGGTAAACAATTGGATTTAGGAAGCAATGGAGAGGAAGAATATAAGATGATACCAAGTTTATAATCATAGGAAACTATGTTATAACTGACAGAAATGGCGAAGTTGGAAAAAGAATCAGGTTTGGGGGTAGGAGTGGGAGAGTAGAATAATTAATAAAAATAGTTTTCATAGGTCCAGGGGAAAGTATTTGGGTGAATGTTAAGGTGAGGTAAATTTCAGGTCAATATGAGAAAGAATTTTATAATATTTAAAACAATCTGATGGTGGGATTTGCAGCTTCGTGAAGTTTTGAGGGTCATGTCACCAGAAATATTCTAACAGAGAATCAGGATCTTAATGGGCATGCAGTAGAAGGTATTCATGCATCAAACAAAGCATTGGACCTCTAAGATTAATAGATCCCAAACTCAAAGCTCTTCCACAGAGTAATGTGCTCTTCCTTCACTGCATTCACATCACAATCCAATATGCCCCCCCAACTCATCATATCACTTACTTATATCCCCATTCTACCCTATGCCTACATAACTTGTTCTTTCTCAAATCTGAGGCATCCCATATCATGTCATTCTTAGGATCAGAGAACCATAGCTCTAGAGTTGGAAGAGACCTTAGAAGACCTTGATACCTCATTTTACAAATTCAAAAACTAAGCCCTAAGAAAGTTAAGTAACTTACCCAAAGTCACATAGGTTCTGACAAGGGCAGAACTGGCAAGGTCCTCTGAATCCCCATGGCTCAAATGCACTTTCTAAAAAGTCACATCCATTCCAGCTACACTTTTTCTATTTTGCCCTAGCTTGCAAAATGCCTCTTTTTTAAATGAATTTATTTTCAGCATTTGTCAACAGATTGCGTCCCCAACATCCCTTTATACTACTAATTCTTGGTAGCCACCCATGCAAGTTAAATTCAGGGATTGAAAAAGAAGAAAAATGAAATCATCATTAAGTTTTTATTCAAATCAAATGTACTCCAGAAAAGAAAAAACAAAAACATGCAAAAGCCCCTGGAATAAGTTGTCTTTAATCTCAATTCTGCTACACAGCAACCATGCAAGATAAACAAAGATCCCTGTACTCCCCTACAGGCACTTGGCTTTCTTCTGTATCAGGCTATGTTCCAGTCAGCTGTGGGGCATTGTGGCCTCTACTCAGGGGCCACACCCCTTAACAAAGCCCAGCAGGAGGCATGCCCCAGACAGACAAAAACACCTTGTTGTTTCTATCAGCAAGTATCTCCATAGGTCTGAAATTACTTTTGGGCCACCGCCAATGAATTTGTCTGAGCTCCTGAAAAGAGCATTACTTCCCTCTAAGGTTTACATGGATTCTGACTCAGAACAGAAGCGGGAAGGCCATGGGGCTCTCATTTCCAAGACCTAGGTACTGAATACTGTATTTCACTACGTAATCATTACAGATTTTATTCCAAAATTTTTTGCAAAAAGTGGGGTGTGACCATTGTGTGAAGCACTTTTTTTGGAAAAATTGCGCCATATTATTTAAAAATCATTTATTACTAAACTCTCTTTGCTATAAGATTAAGATGCACAGAATACTCATGAATATATGTTAAAATTGAATAATCCAAATCGACGTACATCATTTCTTCATGACAGTTTAGCAAACATTTTTCTGATCTGAAAAATTAAGTTAACACATTAGTTGTTATTGATTGTGCATTATAATCAAAATATTACACTTGAGAAAATTTACTACAGTGTTGTGAAGTACAGACTTACAAAATTTAATCTTCTGTGTCCAAAGATTCTGCGCTGCTATTGTTGATTTTGTTATCTAACACAGCATCCTCAGTGCCACTCACATCAGATGTGTTTGATTCGGCCACAGCGTGTCATTTTCAGATCCATCTAATGCATTCAAAATCCCCATCTTTTTGAAGCTTTTTACGAGACTTTTTCATGTGGCATAAGGTCTCAACTCTTAATTACCCATGTTCATATCAGTTCCAAGGAAGGGCACTTAATATTTCCAGTGGGCATAAACTGGTGATCACTGCTCATCATGCAATTGTAGAAACCCGTGCAAGTGGTCTTCAACTGTTCTGTTTACACACAGACAATGTGTGTGCCCTGAGAATTCTAGGCTTCCTATGCCACTGGTGATACATTGCTGCTCTGTTTACCTTTTAAGAAAACAGAATTATACCATGTGACAATTATGCGATGAAAGGTTATAAACCAATTTTTGGACTAAAAAAAAACAGGGTATGACAATTGTGTGGTGGCAATGATCGTGCAGTGAAATACAGTAAATCTTTTGGCTTAGAAACTTGCTCTTTGTCATAGGTAGCAATTGACTGCATAGTTAGTCACCCCCAGTGGGCTTAACATTGGGCTTTCTGTATTCTACAACTAATGCTGTCTAAACCTAATAATTAAATAGTGGGATATAGTCTCTGTCTCTGACTGTCTGTCTGTCTGTCTGTCTGTCTCTCTCTCTCTCTCTCTCTCTCTCTCTCTCTCTCTCTCACACACACACACACACACACACACACACGCACCCCAGTATATGGGAATATGTTGACTGAGTTCTTTTTGCCTCAAGAAAATTAATTTTAAATGTGGAGATGCAAAGGCCCTTAATAGAAAGAAAATCTCTAGAAAATGTCATTTTTTCTCTCTCTTTTATTTACTTTTTTTTAAACATTTTTTTAAATCTGTAAAATCAAACAAAAACTTTGAGGGAAAGAAGATACACATTTTAAAATAAGCATCTCAACATGTTTCATTTTACTTCTCCTCTGTTTAACAAACATTAAGACATTCGGCTAGTTTGGGACCTACATTTGTCGCATGTGGTTTATGCTGTTCACCAAATATTTGGTTTTGAGGTGGTCTGCCTCAATCCTTTGTTTAGAATTGCAAGTGAATTATCCAAACCCTAGTATACAAAGGTGCAGTCTTCACAAACATTAATAGAAGAGGAGGTAGAATGAATAAAGGGGAGACAGTAGAAGGACAAGAGAGAATATGAGAAAGGAGAAAGAAGCAGGAGAAAAGGGGAAAGAGGTTCCTGGGACAAAAAACATGCTTTTTCTCTCTAGCTCTGAAAGGCAGCCTAGAATAATGGATAATGAGCTGGCTTTGGTTCCTTTCTCTTGCACTCACTGTTTGTGTGACCCCAGGCAAATCATTCAGCTCCTCAGTACCCTAAGCCAGTGGTGTCAAATTCAAATAGAAACAGGGCCACAAAATCATACACGAGGATCAATGCAGACAGCATTTTGACTTAGAAAACTACATATTGCCATCATCTATGTTCTATTGTATTTTTTATTTATTTTGTTAAATATTTTTTAAATTAAATTTTAATCAGGTTGGCTGAACTTGGGAGTGTTGCTGCCTCACAGCCTGTCTGCCTGGTATTGAGAACCTCTGCTCTAAGCAACTCCAAGTGGCAGAGAAGGGGTTGCCCTGAATTTGAAAAGAGAGTTTCCTTACCAAGAAGTTCTTAGTGGAGAAATGAAATCAGATCCATTCCCTGTCCTCTCTGCATTTGTAGGTGGCACAATGGATAGAGTGCCAGGCCTGGAATCAGGAAGATCTTAGTTTGAATATGGTCTCAGACACTATATGACCCTAAGCAAGTCACTTAACCTTGTTTGCCTCAGTTTCCTCATCTATAAAATGAGCTAGAGAAGGAACTGGTAAACCACTCTAGTATCTTTGCCAAAAAAAAAAAAAAACCCTAGAAGGGGTCACTTAGAGTTGGACACAAGTGAAAAATGATTAAACAAATTTATTTATGCCAGGCTTCATATTTGAAGATGAAACTTTACTTTATTAATTATCTGTATGTGTGATTAAAAGATGTCTCCTCTCTCAAACTTTCATTCTAACTCTACCCGTCAAACAGACATTCACTGACTCATCAGCATTCTCTCTGACAGTTAGAAGAGTGTCATGCAAAATGCCCAGCTTTGTTTGGAAACCTGAGTGATACATACATTCTATCCACATCTATCCTATCCATGTCTAGGCTGAGTCATATTGTAAGTTCTTTGAGGGCAGGTACTGTCTTATGCCTCTTTTTGTATCCTCAGCACTTAGCACGGTGCCTAGCAAATAGCAGATGCTTAACAAATGCTGATTGAATTGAATTATGCTCCAAAGATTGTATTACTGGCCCTAATGCTTCCTAACAAGCTGTAGGATCCTAGGTAAGTTACTTCATTTATCTGAGTTCCAGTCTTACTATTTGTAAAGTGGGGAAGTTGTTACTTATATTTCATATTGCAGCCAGCCAGAAGCCAGGGCCTACCCAGAATTAGCATTTTGCATCCATCCTATTGTGGCACCCCCTCCCTGATCAGAAAAGTGACCCCCATGTAACAACAATGTTGCTAGCAGCTGCTGTGGAGGTAAAAGACCGAAAACAAGACCAACAACAGCACACAGAGGGGCTGCTAGCATAGGTTCTTTGATCTGCTTTTCTAAGGAAAGCAACTTTAAGAGGTTAACAATCTTACTTTAACTAAACATATATATACCATTCACTTAGTTCGGGTGGAAAAGACAGCGCCCTGAACTTCAGAGCAAATACAAACAGAAATTACAAGCAGAAATTATAAACAGAGCAAAATAAAACAAATCAACAGACAGGCTTCTATCTGTCTGACCACAGACATTACATACATAGTTACCAGAGAGAGAAGCACCAACATCTGGATTTTCAAAACGGGGAGGGGGCTTCCCAACGGCTACCCAGAGTCTTGTCTGGCCAAATTGCCAACACTCTTCCAATGAGTATGCCCCCAAAAGCGAAATGCCAACCTCAGAGCACATATACACTGTTCAGGGCCCTGAGGGCTCAGCACCTACTTAGCAAAAAGGTTTGGGAAAGATCTTTAATCACTAGCACCACATCATATACATTATTTCCAATCAATGATTCTTGATTCAAACAAAGGTAAGACTCAAAGACACCACTGCCTCAGTGCTGAGGAGCACTCCAAAACAAAAGACAACAAAAGATCCTACTTTACCTGCCAGATTCAAACAAAGGCAAGACTCATTAAAGGTACTTGATTGCCTTAGCATTCCAAAAGAGAAAAGAGTGAAAAAAGAGTCCCATCCTTCTTACCATTACACCCCACAAGCCGGATTAGGACTTCCAGAGATCTTGGGAAATTTAATATACACAGTTCTGGCAATTTGTCCTGGGTCTAAACTTTCCTGATTTGTAGTCAAGTAAAATCTCAACTAACTCATTCTGTCTAGCTGGCTCCAAACCATTCTTTATATCCCATTCATGAAACCAATATAAAACTCAAATCAACCTAGTCTAGGCATTTTATCATCTAGATATTCAATGATCTCTTCCCCACCACCAACCCTTGCCACAACAATGTCCCCATTCTCAGTTTCTTTTTCTTACCCTGGGAATAGTAATCAAATGAATACTATCATTGTTTCTTTGATACTGGAAAGAATGTAACAAGTTTGTAAACTTTGTAAACCTTGAAGTGCTCTGGAAATTTGTGCTATTGTAACCAAATATTGGTTTAGCTATTATTATATTATAATACATATTATTATTATATATTATATATTTATTATTTATATAAAATTTATATAAAATATAAATTATTATACAATTTATTATATATATTTTATATATAAAATTATGTCATATCATATTGTACTATATCATATTACAACTAAAATTATATTATATTATAACTAAATATTGTTTTGTGTATATGTGTGAAGAGCAACACTACATAAATCTCCAAATGCCCATTCTTTTCCATTTATTCATTGTTGGCCATATTCATTTTTTTATCTTCAAATTTTGTCCAAGATAGATGCGTTTATCTGGCAGAAATTGGGCTTTGACTGGCATTTTACACCATATTCCAATTCAAAATGGATATATGACCTGTATGTTAAAAATAAAACCATAAAAATTAGAAGAGAAGTAGATCATAAAACTTTCATAGCTATGGGTAGAAGATGAATTCTTAGCCAAACAAGAGGCAATTAAAAAAGATAAAATAGGTCATTTTGATTTATGTGAAATATAAAAGCTTTTGCACAAGCAAAATTAATTCACCTAGGCTAATAAGGGATAATCTTGGTCACGTGAGCAACAAGATGACAGACAAGACATTTTCTCTGATCCCTATGACCTCTCAGATCTCTCCAAAACAAAAATTATGGAGCAAAGAAAAACAACTCCAGCTGTTTCCATGGTCTAGGACACCTGGAATCCAAAAAAAGGTTAAAAAAAAATCCCTGAAAATCCAAGAACTCTTGTTCACTTACCCTAACCTCATTTAGCCACCCTCTCCCATTTCCTATGTGACCAGAAGTGAGTTTGATGGGGTGCTTGTGCTTGGACCCTAATTCTAACAACACATTTCCCTTTAGCCTCTGCTTGGGTGCCTGTGCCTGAACTCCAGTTCTAAAAACATATCTCTCCCTAGCTTCAAAGCATTGGCCCTGGCAGTCTCTCTCTCTAGCTAAAGGGCAGCATGCTCCAACTAACTTATCTCTGCTTCTTCCTCAGTAAGCAGCTATGCCCAATTATAAACTGATTCCAGATGATATGCTGAGTCTAACACAGTTCCTAGACATGGTCAAATGTATACTCCCTTACATTAATCTTGTCTAACAAGACACGTGATGGAATTCACCTGGATATTCCCAGTCAGCCGTGAACTTTCAGTGACTTAGTGATGTTTCACAGCAAAAACCACACCTCCTCCTAGCCCCCACTTGGGCTATTTCCCAGTGAACTCTGGGTAAGATACCGGCACAGTAGATACAAAAAGTGCATGTTCCATTAAGAACTGACTACTCCTTAGCCACTCCCTAATCCCACCCCAAAACACCTAATTGACAGGTATCACCCCTAAATCTTGTACTTAAACTTTCCCTGTAGCTCTGTATGGTTGCATAGAGAACTCTTGCCCGCTTTATTTGCATAAAGCTTTGCCTCCTCGACTTAAAGAATGCTTTAGTCTGCAAATTCATTCCAGGCAACCTGGGAACTTTGGTTTGGGATTCCTACATCCCTGGGGTTCATTTCTCCCTCAACAAGTTCACACCAACAGATCCAAGGATATGATATAGGCTTAAATCAAAACCAAAACCAACCCCTATATCCCTTCTTCCCCTCCTTCTTTCCAGTGCTATACAGATCCTGGCTCCAAGCTGTGGAAGTTTGTTCAAGCCTCAACAGCCAGCTTGGCAGCAACCCTTTAGGAGGAAAAGGCTGACAGGGTCTGTAACCTGAAAGCACCAGTGCTACAAACCTCTGAAGTTCCAGTGCCAGAAAAAGCATGCTCTGCTAGTGTCAAGCCAGGGGATTAAGAAACAAAGGGAGAGGGACAGATGACCAAGACAGTACATTCTGTAGCCATTTCTGGCCACTGAAAAGTCAATTGGGGCAGAGACCTAGGCTGGTGAACCATAAATTGCCCTGTGTGGGAAGAGGCTGAGACACTTTGAGACCCAGTGGTCAAGGAAACCACAATCAGAAAGGAAGGAGTCAAGAAGTGAGTATTAAGGAAAATAAGTGTTGGAGGCAGAAAGAGGGGGTGGGGTGAGACTGAAAGTACCAAAGATTTCAGGAAGAAAAAAATCTCAAAGACATTGAACATAAGTAGATAAAACAGTTGGGGGGGGGGGAGGGCAGGAAGAAACAACAGAGGGGAAAATGGCCTGCAGATTTAGGAAATGAATTCAGGCATCTATAAATATATATTATAAAATGAACAAAAGTGATCCGATACTCGTTGAGGCAAAGGATCTCATGGAATTTGAGGAGAACATGGAACTACAATATGCTATTCCTGAGTGGTTTAAAAGAGAAATGAGAATGGTGACTACAGAATCTGTGTTTTGCACAGCAAAAATAATAAGCAGATTAGAAAAACTTGAATTTGTAATGGCAAGTGAAAAAGAGAACAATAGATTAAGAATACAAATACACAGAAGTGAAGGATATCCTAAAAGAATAAAAACAAAAACATTAGAAGAAAATATGCTTACTATGCAAGCAAACCATATGGATCTCAAGGATCGGCTGCATAGAGAGAATGTAAGGATCATAAGTCTTCCAGAAGAACACAGCAGGACAAAAAAACTCTTAGAACCATAATGAAGGAAATGGTAAAGGAGAACTGCCTGAACTTCTGAACATAGAAAATTAAATCTCCATTGAAAGAATTGACAGATTGACTCCAAAAAAACCAAAAAAGGTTGCAAATTCCAACGTACAGTGATTAAATGGAACAATTCAATTCAGAAACAAGTTCTGCAAGGAGAAAGATCTTCAAATACTGCAAGACTATTCTCCGCTCACTGGAAAAAGGAGATGGGAAGGGAAGATCGTGTTCCAAAGAGCAATGGAATTCAGGATGAAGCCCAGGGTGCTACAAATATGAGCTTAATCATATAGGACAAAAGATGGATGTTCAATAATAAAGAAGAGTTTGTAACATTTTCAGAAAGAAAACCAGAATTGAAGAGATTATTTACTTCTCAAACAACCCAAACAACAGTATTACAGGAGTGAATAAGTGCAGACAGTGACAGCAGCATCAAAGTGCCCAGTAAGAGATTTCTTTCTAAATATACACAAAGAGACAAGGGTGAAGGTGGAAATCTTGTAGCTGTAACACTGAAGAGGTGGATAGGGGGCATTATGGATAGAACCCAGTTACATCCTGTCTATAGATAAATGCTTCTTTTGTGAGACTACATTATAACATTAAGATACATTAAGAGGGACAGGAGAGCATGAGGATAAAGAGAAGGGAGTGATGCAACAGGGTCTAATCAAAGTTTAACAATGAGAAGCAGCTGGTCTCTGTGGTCTCAGAAAGAACCTATAGGGAAATGGATGAAGAGGAAGGGGGAAAGATTGAAAAGTAAGGAAAAGGAAAGAGGTCTTCCTTTGGAGTAGGAAGGCTTCCACTGATAAATATTCCTATGGGTGAAGAGATAAGAACCTTACACTAGATGGGACCTACATTATTTGGTGCCTTAAACGTCTACTTGTCTAAGAGGAGGTGAGTTGAACCCCTTGGTAGCAACTGGAATGTAGAGACATGTGAGAAAATGGTCAGAGGAAAGAGATTTTCAGGCAAATGTAGGCATGGGGTGGGGGGAAGGTCAATGAGAAAGGGTATAGATGAGTGAGGAAGTAGGGGGATGGACAGGTCCTACCATGAGTCAGTGTCCTCTCTGACACCTACAATAACTGTCATTGTTCTAAGAATGAGGCACAATGGAAAAGGGAAATTAATGGGGTAATATCTGCAAGACAGTGGAAGAAAGCACCTAGAGGGCAGAGCCAGAATGGATATGCTGGAAGCCTTCCTTGTAAAAAGAATATAGAAAAAAGAAAGAGATCAGGGATCATATGGATGAGGATCTAGAGTAAACAGAGAGAGAAGATAGATAACAAAGAGAGTGAGAAAAATGTTTTGGGGGAAAGAAGCATAAAAAATTAAAAACTAATGAACAGGACCAGCTGAAGGGGAGGAGAGAAAGAGGAAAGCTACTTAACTGAGAGGAAAAAAGTAAGAGAAGAAATATAAAGCTAGATAAAAGCAGGAAGGGGAACAAATAAACAAAATCCTAAATGAGAAGATGGGATTAGACAGGAGGGGAAGAGAGCCAATGGGAACAGAGTCACCTCAAAAAAAAAAAAAGATTAAAGTAATTAAAGGAACATAATACTATGTTTATAGTAAAAGAGGGGAAAATAATAATTTATTTAAAATGAATTTAGAGACAGAGAAAGTATAAATCTAACTCTTAAACTTTAAGTGTGAATGGATTAAAGAATCCCATAAAAGGAAGAGATATTGAATAAGAAAACAAAACCCTATAATCTGTTGCTTACAAGAAACACAATTAAAATGCAGACACACACAAAATAGACCTGAGGGAATATATAAAAATTTGCCATACATCTCTAGAAAATCAAAAGTTTGCCATCAAGTTATCAGACAAAGCAAAAACAATCAAATCAAAAGAGACATAAACAAAGAATTTTATTGTGATGATAGGAATTATAGAGAGCAAACCAATAGCAGTAACTTATGTACTCTAAATGCTTTAACTTCCAGATTCATAAAGGAAACATTATCTGAGATTCAAGAAGACATAGACTATAACACAATGTGACAATATTTCCCTATCAGTTTTGGATAAGTCTAACAGAAAGATAAACAAATGGCAAATATAAAATTATATATGTAAAGAATATATATGTACATACATATATATATAGATATATACATATATATAATGAAACAAATTTCTGGAGAAGCTAGAGCTAAAAGACTTAAAATATCTTCTAAAGAGGATAGAACAAGAATGTGTGTGTGTGTGTGTGTATTCACATCACAGAACTTATATAAAAATTGACCATATGCTAGGTCACAGAGATATTACAAACAAATGTAGAAAGGCAGAAATTAACACATCCCTAACAATCACAACACAATAAAAATAGAAATTGGTTCAGGGACAACAAACAAAAGATACAGACCCAGAGGGGGACTTAACAATGAAATCTTAAATAACGATTGAGTCAAAGAATGAATCACAGAAACAATAACTATGCAAAACAAAAGATTGGTGAAACAATATACTAGAATTTCTATGATGCAACTAAAGTGGTCCTCAGGGGGAAATCATATTCTTATAATCATATATTTAAAAAAGAAGATTAGTGATCTGAATATGCATTTTAAAAAATAGAAAATCAACAAACATTAAATAAGCACTAAAGAGGAGATTTTAAAAATTAGAGGGGAAATAAATTGGAACCCAAAAGTACAGAAATGATAAATAAAACTAGATTAATAAGAGAAGTGGTCAAATGGAAAAATGTCTGTATCAAAATAGACACATTCATTGGCTAACTCAATGGACTAGCCATCCAACTGCACGACAGTATGGATTCTTCACCCTTTCGGTTTTTCACACATGGATGATTAGGCCCATCTCTTTTAAGTGGTCATGAATATAATTTTAGAGGCTCTTAGAATTCTAGGCTTTAATACAATCATCAAGGCATCTGTAAAAAGGAGCACCTGGAGGACATCACTAATCAGTAAGAAATCTCTCTTCTAATTGGACCCCATAGGACACCTTCTCTGACACTGATAAGCAACTTCAGCAAGAAATATTTCTTTTTTCATAAAAAAAAATCTTGTTTAATCTTGATAACCAGAGGACTGTTACTGTTGTACAAAATTACTTGTGTCATTGCATCTATTAAGGAATCATATAGGAGTTTGCCATATGTGTGGGAGATATTTTATTGGAAGGAAGAAAGGAAATAAGCATTTATTAAATATCTGCTATGCATCAGGCCCTGTGCTAGGTGCTATGTAAATATTGTCTCATTTGATGCTGACAAGCTTGGGAATAAGTGTTATTATTCCCATTTTACAATTGAGGAAACCAATATAGACAGAGGTTAAATGATTTGCCCAGGGGAGGAGCCAAGATGACCATGTGAAGGCAGCATCTTGCCAGAGCTCTCTCACAAATTCTGTCACATACCTCTAGAAAAGTGAATCAGAGCAGATTTGAGAGAGTTGGAAGCTGCTGGCAGTCTGAGTGGGGCAAATTTCCAGGCCAGGAGAGTCCAAGATGTTGACAGGAGGGATCTGTGGGCTCGGAGAGTGTTCAGCGTGAAGAGCTGTACCAGATAGAACCAGAGCAGAAGCAGCTGGGGAAATCAGCCAGTGACCCAGGCTGGAAAAACAGCTGGGTGCCATAAACTGGCAGAGATCCCCAAGCCTCCCAACACAGGACAGGAGTCTGTAAAGATGACGAGAGGCAGCAGCGCAATGCCTCCAGCCATGAGACATCTACTCCTGAGGCTTGCAGCCCATGGGTTTGAAATGTGCCTTCTTGAACTTCCAGGAGACATAATCGCCAGGTAAATGGCTCTAGTCCTTCCTTCCCTGGCCCAGAGAGCTCCTCAGGAAAAATGCTGGAATAGAGGAGACAGAAGTGGGGCTTCAGTAGCCAAGCAGCAGGAGATCCTGAATTCCAGAGGGGCAGAGCCAGCAGGGGTCAACACCAGAAGCTCAGACATACCCTTGCACCCCCAGGGGAAATAACAGACACCAGCACAGACAGCAAACAGCTGAGACCACTGCTGAAGAGCAATAGTGCTGGAGAGCAGCCCCAGGGGAAAAGGAGACTTCAGGCAGCCAGACCACCTCCCCTACACCTCAGGAAACTAAAGGCTATAATACACAGAGCCAGTAACTAGACTCACAATCCCTAGAACAAGAAACCTGGGACAGAAAGCCCTGAGCCCCAAAAGCAGAAATCCACTGTAAATCCAGGAAAATGCTAACCACCATGAAGAAGAGCACAAAAAAGTGAGGACCATTGATTTTTTTTAGGGAGACAGGGATGATCAAAATACCAATTCAGAAGAAGATAACATTGATACTATACTCACATCTGATACCTCAAAAGGGAATGTGAACTGGTCTCAAGCCCAAAAAGTATTACTGGAAGAGCCAAAGGAGGATTTTAAAAAACAAATTAGGGAGATAAAAGAAAAAATGGAAAAAAAAAACACTGATGAAATCAAGTCCTTAAAAAATAAGATCAGAGAAATGGCTAGAGAGATTCAGAATCTAAATAGAGAAAATGACACCGTGAAAGGTAAAATCAACCAATTGGAAAAGAAGACTCAAAAGCAAAATGAAGACAACAACTTATTAAAAATTAGAATTGAGCAAGTAGAAGCTAATGATTCTATGAGGCATCAAGAGAGTAGTAAAACAAAATGTAAAGAATGAAAAAATAGAAGAAAATGTAAAATATCTGATTGGAAAAACAACTGACCTGGAAAATAGACCTGGACAATTTAGGAATTATTGGTCTACCAGAAATCTGTGGTGAAAAGAAGAGCTTTGACAGTATCTTTGAAGAAATTATCAAAGATAAGAGGTCCTAGAACCACAGGGTAAAATAGTCATTGAAAGAATCCACCACTCACCCCCTGAAAGAGATCCCAAATTGAAAACTCCAAGAAATATTATAGCCAAATTTCAGAATTACAAAGTCAAGGAGAAAATACTGCAAGCAGCCAAAAAGAAACAATTCAAATATAGTGGGACTACTCAGGATCACACAGGATCTTTCAGGTTCTACATTAAATGACAAGAGAAATTGAAATATGATATTACAAAGGGCAAAGGAGCTGAGACTACAACCAAGGATCAACTACCCAGAAAAACTGAGCATAATTTTTCAGGCAAGGAGATGGACATTCAATAAAATAAGGGAATTCCAGAGCTTCCTGATGAAAAGGCCAGAACTCAATGGAAAATTTGGTATTCAAATACAAAATTCAAGACATACATAAAAAGGTAAACAGGGAAAAAATCCCCACAAATACATTAATCAATATGGGCAAACTATTTACATCTTTATATAGGATTATATCATTTTATTTATGTTATATATATATATATATGTATGTATATTGTTATATACATATATATGTCAATCTTGAGAATAGTACAGTTATTATGACAATTGAAAGGGATACACATAGACTGTGGAAGTCTGTATAAAATAACTGATATAAGGACAAAAAACATAATTAAGAGATGTAAAGGGAGGGTTCTGGGAGAAGAGGTAAGGAGGTAGTAGGAAAGGGTAAATTACATCAAATGAAGAGTCACAAAACCACATTATATTAGAGGGAAAGAAGGGAGGGAGAAGAGTAGTATTTGAGCTTTACTCTCATCAGATCTCACTCAAGAAAGAAATAACATACCCTGATAAGTATAGAAATCTAACTTGTCCTACAGGCAGTAGGAGGGGAAAGGGGGAAAAAAAGGGAGGGGGTGGTCAGAAGGGAGGGAAGTAGCAAGTGGAAAATGGTAAGATAAGGAAAGGGAATCAAGAGGGAGGGTAAACTGAGGAAGGTAGAGGTCAAAAGCAAAACTTTGTTGAGGAGTGGAAGGGGAAAGGGAGAAATAAAAGGATAAATGGGGGGGGGAAATAGGATGGAGAAAAAGACACAGATAGTAATAATAACTGTGAATGTGAATGGGGTGAACTCTCCCATAAAACAGAAGCAGATAGCAGAATGGATTAATAACCATAATCTTACAATATGCTGTTTACAAGAAACACATTTGAAACAGGGGGATGCACACAGGGTAAAAGTTAAAGGCTGGAGTAAAATATATTGCATTTCAGCTAAAGTAAAAAAAGCATGGGTAGCAATCTTAATCTCAGACAAAGCAAAAGTAAAAATAGATCTAATTAAAAGAGATAAGGAAGGACGCTACACTAAGAGGCACCATAAACAATGAAGCAACATCATTGTTTAACATATATGCACCAAGTGGTATGGCATGCAAATTCTTAGAGGAGAGGTTAAGGGAGTTACAGGAAGAAATAGACAGCAAAACTATAATAATGGGAGACCTCAACCTCCCCCTCTCTGAACTTGATAAATCTAGCCTCAAAATAAATGACAAAGAAGTTAAGGTGGTGAACAGAATTTTAGAAAAGGCAGATATGATAGACCTCTGGAGAAAACTGAATGGGGATAAAAAGGAATGTACTTTCTTCTCAGCCGTATGTGGCACATACTCAAAAATTGACCATGTACTAGGGCATAAAGGCAGAAGTAGTCAAAGCATACTATTCAGATTGCAATGCAATAAAAATTGTTTGTAATAAAGAACCCTGGACAAATAAGCTAAAAATCAATTGGAAACTAGATAATCTAATTTTAAAGAATGAGTGGGTCAAAGAATGAATCATAGAAACAATTAATAACTTCATTCAAGAGAATGACAATAATGAGACAACTTACCAAAACTTATGGGATGCAGCAAAAGCAGTTCTTAGGGGAAGTTTATATCTCTAAATGTTTATATGAATAAAATAGAGAAAAAGGATATCAATGAATTGGTCATGCAGCTGAAAAAACTAGAAAAAGAACAAGTTGAAAATCCTCAATTAAATACCAAATTAGAAATACTGAAAATCAAAGGAGAGATTAATAAAATTGAAATCAAGAAAACTATCAAATTAATAAATAAAACAAAGAGCTGGTTTTATGAAAAAAAACAATAAAATTGATAAACCTTTGGTCAATTTGATTAAAAAAAAGAAAGACAATTAAATAACCAGTATCAAAAATGAAAAGGGTGAATTCACCTCCAATGAAGAAGAAATTAGGAATTATTTTCCCCAATTATATGCCCATAAATTTGATAACCTTAGGAATATGGATGAATATCTGCAAAAATATAAATTGCCCAGGTTAACAGAAGAGGAAATAAAATTCCTAAATAACCCCATCTCAGAAAAAGAAATTGAGCAAGCCATCAATGAACTCCCTAGGAAAAAATCTCCAGGGTCAGATGGTTTTACATGTGAATTTTATCAAACATTTAAAGAACAATTAATTCCTATACTTTATAGACTATTTGGGAAAATAGGTGAAGAAGGAGTCCTACCAAATTCTTTTTATGACACAAATATGGTACTAATACCCAAACCAGGAAGAGTCAAAATAGAGAAAGAAAATTATAGACCAATTTCCCTAATGAATATTGATGCAAAAATTTTAGCTAAAATATTAGCAAAAAGATTGCAGCAACTTATCACTAGAATAACACACTATGACCATGTAGGATTTATTCCAGGAATGCAAGGCTGGTTCAATATTAGGAAAATTATCGACTGAATTGATCATATCAACAACAAAACTAGCAGAAACCATATGATCATCTCAATAGATGCAGAAAAAGCCTTCGACAAAATACAACACCCATTCCTACTAAAAACACTTGAATGCATAGGAATAAATTGAGCCTTCCTTAAAATTATAAAAAGCATCTACCTAAAACCATTAGCAAGTATTATATGTAATGGGGATTAGCTAGATGTATTCCCAATAAGATCAGGGGTGAAACAAGGATGTCCATTATCATCTCTACCATTCAATTTGGTACTAGGAATGTTAGCTGTAAGAGAAGAAAATTGAAGGAATTAGAATAGGCAAAGAAGAAACTAAATTATCACTTTTTGCAGATGACATGATGATTTACTTATAGAATCAAGTAAAAAACTACTTGAAATAATAAACAACTTTAGCAAAGTTGCCGGATATAAAATAAACCCACAAAATCCTTGTAATTCCTATACATTACTAACAAAGCCCAACAGCAAGTGACAGAAAGAGAAGATAGAAGATAGAAAGATAGAAAGAGAAAGTCCATTCAAAGTTACTGTAGACACTATAAAATATTTGGGAATCTATCTGCCAAGACAAACCCAGGGCCTATATGAACATAATTATGAAACACTTTTCATGTGAATAAAGTCAGATCTAAATAAATGGGAAAATATCAGTTATTCATAGTTAGGCTGAGCTAATATAATAAAAATGACAATTTTACCTAAATTAATCTATCTATTCAGTGCCATACCAATGACACTACCAAAAAATTATTTTACAGAGCTGGATAAAATAATAAAATTCATCTGGAAGAACAAAAAGTTCAGAATATCTAGGGAATTAATGAAAAGAAATGCTAGGGAAGATGGCCTAGCCATACCAGATATTAAATGTACTACAAAGCAGCAGTCATCAAAACTATCTGGTACTGGCTAATAAACAGATTCATGGATCAGTGGAATAGTATATGTACATAAGAAGCAGTAGTCAATGACTATAGCAATCTACAACTTGATAAACCCAAAGAGTCCAGCTTCTAGGCTAAGGATTCACTATTTCACATAAACTTCTGGGAAAATTGGAAAATGGTAGGGCAGAAACTGGGCATAGACCAATATCTTACACCATATACCAAAATAAAGTCAAAATGGGTTCATGATTTAGGAATAAAGGCTGATAATACAAGCAATTTGAGAGAGCAAGGAATAGTTTACCTATCAGATTTATGGAAAAGAAAAGAATTCATGACCCAACAAGAGATAGAGAGCATTACAAAATGCAAAATGGATAATTTTGATTATGTTAAATTGAAATGTTTTTGTATAAAAAAAAAGCCAATGCAACAAAGATTAGGAGGGAAGCAGAAAATTGGGAGAAAATCTTTACAAGCAGTGTCTCTGATAAAGGCCTCATTTCTAAAATACACAGGAAAGTGAGCCAAATGT
>CM053622.1:729417253-729447962 GCA_028646595.1 Phalanger gymnotis | reverse complement strand
GGATATGAACAGGCAGTTTTCAGAGGAAGAAATTAAAGATATCTATAGGCATAGGAAAAAATGCTCTACATCACTACTGATTAGAGAATGCAAATCAAAACAACTCTTAGGTACCACATCTCTCTTGTCAGATTGGCTAAAATGACAAAACAGGAAAATGATAAATGCTGGAGAGGATGTGGGAAAATTGGAACATTGTTACATTTCTGGTAGAGTTGCAAACTGATCCAGCCATTCTGGAGAGCAATCTGGAACTATGCACAAAGGGCTATAAAAATGTTCATACCCTTTGACCCAGCAATACCACTTCTAGGGTTGTATCCCAAAGGGATCACACAAGTGGGAAAAGGACCCATATGTACAAAAATATTTACAGAGGCTCTTTTTGTAGTAGCTAAGAATTGGAAATCAAGGGGATGCCCATCAATTGGGGAATGACTAAACAAGTTGTGGTATATGAAGGTAATGGAATATTACTGTGCTATAAGAAATGGGGATGATACAGCCTTCATAACAACCTGGAATATAATGCTGAGTGAGCTGAGCAGAAGCAGGAGAATGTTATACACAACCACAGCCACATTCTGGATTCTGAATGCAGATTGAGGCACACTTTATGCTTGCCTCTTTTTCCCCCTTTGTTTTTTCTCTCTCTTTTTTTTTGTTTTTGTTTCTTCTTTCTCGTGATTCATTCCATTGGTTATAATTCTTCTTCACAACTTGACTATTGTGTAAACAAGTTCAATGTGAAGTTATATGTAGAAGATATATCAGATTTCATGCCATCTTGGGGAGGGAGGAGGGAAGGGGGGAAGAAAATCTGGAACTCAAAATTATGTGGAAATGAGTGTTGTAAACTAAAAATAAAAAATCTCAAAAAAAAAAATGATTCGCCCAGAGTCACACAGCTAGTAAATAGCTAAAGTCAAATTTGACCTCAGGTCTTACTGACTTCAGGCCTGGAACTCTATCCACTGTCATTTAGCTGCCTCTGGTAGAGGCAAGAAGAGAGTATCTTCCTTTTAACGACTCTATTCCGTGGTCTTCTTCAAAGAATGAAAAACAACCATGTGACAACAACTCTGCTAAACTTCCATCTGAAATTTTGATAAACATATCACCTATACTTTCATCTCAGTCTGATAAAATAATTTGAATATCATAGTTCAAAGATACACATTTTATTTGAGATCTACCTTTATGGTGATACTGATCCATTACCATTTACCCTTTAGGTCTCTTCATTGAATCAGTTTCAAATCCACTTAACTAATGGCATCTATTTTTCATCTCTTCATCTTGTTCACAGGAATAACATCAATAGTTTTATAAGGTATCTTGCTAAGACATCCCTAGCAATCTCTTACTCATAAATCTGGTAATGCTGTCAAAATGTAAAATAAAGTTCATCTGGGTTCAAATCTTACTTAAATTATTTACTCGGTGCGACTTTGGTCAATCTATTTAATTTCTGGGCATCAGTTTGTTCATCTCTAAAATGAGAGGGTTGGGATAGATAATCTATCACATGCATTTTTACTTTAAATCCATCATCCTAAGATTCTGGGCACTATAGCTAATCCAGGGAAATTGACTCGAATTAACCAAAATTAGCCTAGATGATTTCTTAGGTATCTTGTGTTTTATTTCCCCACTAGTCATTTTTTCAGCTGTCTCTTCTAATTTACAGATCATTCCCCCCAAGCTGAGAAAACAGATGCAAAACAACAATTGAGAATCTACTTCCTCTGCATTGTCTGTTATTATTGCCTTGTATACTCAGAGAAGTGGCTCTTGTATCTTCTTTAGTTGTTTCATTTTCTGTAATAGAAAACAAAAATAAAACCTTTTTTTCATTGTTATTAGCATTTTAACTGCCTCAGCTCATTCTGAGCTTTAGTCCTCCTGACATCATTCATATAGAATTATACTACCCATTTGTCCTCATTCTAGACTACATGACCTTTTTTCCATCTTATGTATGAAAGTTAAATGTAAATTGGTTGGCTGAGCTCCCTATGTATCCACATTGGTCTCATAAAATAGCTCCCTGTCCCTCTTCATGGAATTTTTTTTGTTGTTGGCATTGTCAGAATTTCATTCTCAAGAATTTCCCTACCTTTTTTGGTCTATTTCCCTCAAAACATTTTAGCCATGTAATCTTGAAGACCATTTTTCTCGAACTCTCTAAAGTAACATATCAATAAGAAGATACATAAAGCATGCTGATAGGGCAGTGGTCAATGAGCACAGCATCCTGGTGCACTATGTTTAAATCGTCTCCCATTTGCCTAAGTCGGTCTTTTTACATGACAGCACATATGGCTGCTCCTGTTCTAGTTTCTCCAAAGTACTTCCATTCCTTAATTTACTGGTTAATAATTAATAGTTATAAATGTTGTTTTATACTGGTATAGTAATATAATTTACATGGTGGTGTTAATATAATATATATATTTATAAAATTATAATTATTATAATTGATAGTTGATAATAATTAGCCTTAATAATAGTTGTCAATAATTAACATAACAATAGCTAACATTTAAATAGCATCCATATGCCAGGTGTGCATTTAAACTCTGCTTCAGGGAGTGCAACTCAGATGAGCTGGCCACATTGCTCGAATGCAAAAGGTATGCTTGCCAAAAAGACTATTTTATGGAGAACTCACACAGGGCAAATGTTCACATGGTGGTCAGAAGAAGCGATACAAGGACACTCTCAAAGTCTCTCTCAAGAACTTTGGAATTGATTGTGTGACATGAGAGACATTGGCACACAACTGCTCAGCATGGCGTGCCCACGCCAGAGAAGGTGCTGTGCTCTAGGAGCAAAGCGGAATTGAAACAGCTCAAAGGAAATGCGGGATGTGCAAATTTAGAGTATTCACCCCAATGTTCACATGGACTATTTGTGCCCGACCTATGGTAGAGCATTCCAAGCTTGTATTGGTCTGATCAGCCACAGTAGGACACATTGAAACTTGACTTTATGTAGCCATGTCATTTGGGTCCTCTTCAAGAATGAAGGACAACAACCAACATGCCAGGCACTGTGCTAAGCACTTTACAATTATTATTTCATCTGATCCTCACAACAACTCTGGGAGAGTGATGCTATTATTATCCACATTTTACAGGAGAGGAAACTGGGGGAAACAGAGGTTGTGTATTGTCCAAGGTCACACAGCTAGGAAGTGTCTAAGGCTAAATTTGAACTTGGATCTTCCTGATGCCAAGCCCAGAACTCTAGCCCCTGGGCCACCTTGCTTCAAGCACTATTGGAATTCAATAAAAGGATGAAACAATGAATAAATCAATCAATCCATCTCAACATCGATGTATTTTGATGATGCCTAGTTTGTACCTGAGCATCTCAATATTTGAATGTCTACTCCTAGAAGACTAAAGAAGGTAGAAGACCCACTTTCCCGAGTAGATGATGCAACAATAAAGGACAACAGAGAGAAAGTAGAACTATTCAACTGCTGTTTTGCCTCTGTCTTATTAGATTGAATTTTATGCAATTCAATAAATGTATTAAGGACTCGTTTTTTAATGTTATACTAAGCTCTACACCAAATAAATAAGACACCACACTTGCCTTCATGGAGCTTACTATCTGATAGGAAATATGATTCATTCAAATGTAACTAAGTCAATTAGCATTTATTAAATGCCTGATACATGTCAGGTACCATGCTAAGGGCTGGGGATAAAATTTTTAAAAGGCGAGGGCAAAAATAAACAGTCCTCACTCTCAAGGAGTTCACAGTCTAACAAGGTAGATGACTTGCAAACAACTACATGCAATATTTGTGTGGATAGATAGACAAACAAACAGACAGACAGAGACAGAGACAGACACAGAGACAGAGGGAGAGATGTACCTATGCATTGTCTTAGAGGGAAGTCACTAAGATTAAAGAAGACTGTAAAAGTGATGGATTGTAAAAGAATCCTAATAGAGCTGCCCCCAGCCCCAACATTCTGACGTCCTTATAGGTCCCACTGCACAGCAGGCCCACTGCCCCCAGATCTAATTCACATACTTGAACAGGTGTGTTCTTGTACTCAAGTACAATCACATCATCTATTTAGCCCAAGACAGGACCACGATACCTAACTATCCATCTTGACCAGACAGCAACACAATAGCCAGCCAACTGCAGGGCAGCATGACCAGAATGTTTGACCACTAAACCATAGAAGGGACTCCTTCCCCTATTACCTGATCCCTTAACAAACCCCTAATGCTTTTATTATTATTATTTTTTTTTTTTTTGCAGAGGGGAAGGCAGGGCAATTGGGGTTAAGTGACTTGCCCAAGGTCACACAGCTAGTAAGTGTGTCAAGTGTCTGAGGCCGGATCCAAACTCAGGTCCTCCTGACTCCAGGGCTGGTGCTCTACTCACTGTGCCACCTAGCTGCCCCAATGCCTTTTTAATATTCATAATTTCTGTGACGTAGTTGCATCTTTACCCTATAAAAATCCATCTTGCTTTCTCTAAAGTTGCTGGTTCCTCTTGCAACTTAGACCATTTCACGAGAGGCGTCAATCTCAATAAATGCCTATACTTGGGTGAGAGGTGGTCTGACTCTGAATTCTTTAACAGGGTTCTACCACAACACATCATGAAACCCCAACAGTTTTTGGGTTCCCTGGATGGGCAGAGACTAAATCACAACAAAAGGTTTATATAACTTATAAAACTATAATATAAAATGTAGAAAATACGTCCTGGATCATTGGCCAAAAAGACAGACTTTTTATATCTGTCCCTCAGGGTTCTAGGTTACCCCTCCGGAGTTTCAAGTTATCTCTCTTCTCTGTGCCATTGGCTCAATTCCCCACAGGCTACATTCCCCTCCTCCCACTATAGGATGCCATTCTCTAGCATACCAATTCCATTTACCCACTTGGTAAGTCAAAAAAGAAACATTTTTGTCAAAGTCAATACAATTAATTAAGTTTCAGCTACTGTGCTAAGTATTTGGGATGAAATATGAAAAACACAGAGTCCTGAACCTCAAGAAACTCACAATCTAATGGAGAAAGCCAAAACACAAAGAAGGGAGAGGAAAGTTAGGTAGAGCACAAGACTTAATGGAAAAGTCCAAAGGGGTACAGCCAGGTGGGAAATGAAGACAGAACCTTCTTTAATGGAAGCTTTGGTAAGAGCTATTCACTCCTTTATCAATTAGCTTCTAGAAAGGGATATTTACTTTGAAAACAATAGCAAAAGTGCACATGTTCTCACCCTACAGGAACTTCACCTCACACACCCTATCCACTGTCAATTGGCTTTTAGAAAAGAACATTTACTTTGAAGATATTGCAATAGTGAAAGTACACATCCACACATACTCCCTCCCCCTCCCCCAGCATCTCACTGGAAACACCCTTCCCTATCCCACCTCACTTCTGGGGATAATGGACACAAAACTTAGTTAATTTCCTATGTTCCATTAGCTTACCAACTCCAAATTCAAACACTAAATGATTCCCTGTCTTAGACTGGTGGGTTGTATCCTAAAGGTCACTTCTTTTTTTTTTCCACTTAATGGTATTTTTTTTTTCTAATTACATGTAAAGATAGTTTTCAACATTCACTTTTATAAGATTTTGAGTTCCATATTTTTTTCTTCCTCCCTTCCCTCACCGCTCCCTCAAATGCCATATAGTCTCATATAGGCTATACATGTACATTCCTACCAGGCATATTTCCACATTAGTCATGTTGTGAAGGAAGAATCAGAACAAAAGGGAAAAACCACAAGAAAGAAAAAAAAAGGGAAAATAGTATGTTTCAATCTGCATTCAGACTCCACAGTTCTTTTTCTGGATGTGGACAGCATTTTCCATCAGGAGGTTTTCGGAATTGTTCTACATCATTGTACTGCTGGGAAGAGCTAAGTCTATCAAAGTCGGTCATCACACAGTCTTGTTGTTAGCATGTACAGTGCTGAAGGTCACCTCTGAAGGTCACTCTTTGTTCCTTTGGTCACCAATGCTTAATTGGCTATAGCACTTGTATTATGGGAAGTTTAGACACTCACTTTCTTGGCCTTTCAAGACACTTAAGATCAAAGGCTCCAGATCCTTCACCTAAAACAGAAATTCAGAAGCTCAAGACCAAAGCCTGTTTCTCAAGGTCATATGGCCTTGATAAGAACACATCTACAAGTCCGGTTCTCTTACATTATATGTCATGAGATGCCCTCGGCAAAGGAGTTCAAAAGGTCATCCAAGAGCATAGCTGATGAGAACATGGCCAAAGAAACGAGGCTGAGGGTGACTTAAGCCTGTTTAAAGAGGCCTCTAATTCTGGCTACATAGACAATTAACCACATGGCTAGCAGACCAGAACCAGTTATATTATGTCTGCACGTGCTCCACAGTTTCTCCAAAATATTTCCATCAATAATCATTTAGAAGCAGCCTTTCTAGCCTAGCTAGGTGGTGTAATAGATAGAATACCAGTATTCTGGTAATCAGTAATACCTGAGTTCAAACCCAGCCTCAGGCACTTACTAGTTGCATGACCCTAAGCAGGTCACTTTACTTCTGTTTGCCTCAGTTTCCTCATCTGTAAAATGGTGATAATAATTTTACTTGTGAGGATCAAGTGAGGTATTTGTAAGGCGCCAAGCACATAGTAAGCACTATATAAATGCTTATTCTCATTCTGCATTTCCCAAATTGCATCAGTAGAGCACCCTGATACATTCTGTGACCATGCCAGTCCCTGCTAAAAAATAATACATGACAAGCCAATAAAAGAGGAGCAAAATGTCACATTAGGCATGAGTGGGAAAAGTGTCATGACTGGTGGGGCATTAGAGAATGGAGGAAGAAGGTGACATTTGATTTGGGTTATGAAGAGTGGGCAAATGGCAGATAACACTTTGTAATAATAATAGCTAATATTTATACAGTCCTTTAAAATTTCTAAAGCACTTAACATATCTTAACTCATTTGCTTCATGCATAGAAAATATAGCATGAGCACAAGATTTAAAAAAGTTGAGGGGGGGCAGGGCGAGGCAGGGAAGCCCTAAGCATAATTTGTGGATAGCAATTAGTCCAGTTTGGTTAGCTGGAACACACAACACCAGAAGGGTGGGAGCTGAATTATCAGAAATAAAGCAGGCAATGTAGGGTAGCATGAGATTATGGAGGGCCTTGGATACCGGGATAAATCTGAAATTTCTTTGATAGGGAATGGTGAAATAAGAGTATGCCAGGCCTGCACTCAGGAAGACTCATCTTCCTGAGTTCAAATCTGTCCTCAGACAGGTTTCCATGACATCATTTTCTCCCAATTCTCAGGCTTGTTAGTTGAACCTTTATCTATGTCATGCTGGCTGACCCTGGGTGTCCCCAGCTTTCTAGCTGTGTGACTCTGGGCAAATCATTTAGCTTTGTTTGCTTCAGTTTCCTCATCTGTAAAATGAGCTGGAGAAGGAGACCTCTTCAGTATCTTTGCTAGGAAAATTCCAAATGGGGTCATGAAGAGTGGGGCAACACTGAAAACAATATAGGTGACAGAGATCCAATGAAGGGCCTCAAGTAAAGTTATTATTACAGATCTATGTGTCAGGAACAGGGTGTGGTACTCGAAGCACAGGTTTGAAATTCCTCTTGTGTTACTTCCTAGTGTCCAACTGGCAAGAAAAGTGCCCTGAGATAACAAAATAAGGACACGACCTGGTGACTTTCAGGCCTGTTCTCTAAAGTGCTTTCTTTAATTAGCTATTTCTGCCCCACCCACTCTCTCCACTCCCACCCCGTACAGACATTTTCCCTAGAGAGATGAAGGAGATTCTAGGAGTCAGCTGGGAGTGCCCTTGTCTTGCCACTTCTGGGAAATTTTATTTGTGGAAACCTAGAGCCCAAAAGTTGAAGTTCCTTGCAAAAGAGCACATGCTTCCTTTAAAAATTGGATCATCAATAGCATAAGGTAAGACTAAGAACTCTACCTAACATTTGAATATAGCTAGACTAGTTTCCCAAGGACTGAAATAATTATAATCTCTGTGTTTTCTGATTAGGTATTTGGAGTGATTTTTGCACTAGCACTAAGACTAGCATTCTTTTCACATGTTCCTCAGGCTAACATTTTGAAGACAAAGATCAAAGAACTAGAAATCAATCCATGAAGCAAAAAGCATGCAGTAAGTGTCTACTATGTGACAGTCACTAGAAATAAAAAAGACCATAATGAAATAATCCTGCTCTCAAGGAGCTTACATTCTATTGGAAATGACTGTACAATGTATACAAAATAAATAGAAGGCAATTTGAGATGGATGAGACTCTAGGAGATCAGGAAAGAATTCATGTGGAAGGTAGCAACTGTTTTGAAAGAAAAAAAATGTTTCTAAGAGTTATGAGAGCTGGCTTCTCATCTCAGTTCTAACATTTAATAGTTAAATTACCTCAGCTAAGTTGCAACCTAATGCTATATAAAGTCTGAGAGGGAAGTTTGCTCCCCATTAGGGGATCAGAGAGAGCTTCCTGGAGGAGAGAATATACCAGTAGAGCCTTCACGGGAAGGATAAGAACAGAACAAGTGAGGGGAAAGGAGATCAACACATTGACTCAGCAGCTTTCAACATAATAAGAAACTGTGTCAGGTGATTGTAAACCAGCTATTCAGAAGGAACCTGAGGAAAAAAATGAGAAATAAAGCCTCCTGTGTGGGGTGTAAGATGCTCACCAATTATGAAAAGAAATTAATTTTAATAAAGAGCCATCTCAAGGTAGGAAAAGAAATAAAATTTTATTCAGTTCTCATGAGAAAAGGGCATCCTCTGCCAGGATGGGACTAGCAGGAAGAGGCAGGGCACAAGGAACAAAAGCACCAAAATATACCCTAACACAGGAAAATCCCACCCACCTCTATCCCTTCTCACCATTGAATGGGAGGCAGGCTTACAATCTGAGCACGAAAAGCTAGACAAAGAACATGGAAATCAAGCACAGACAATTCAACCCCTTCTTCCCTTGGTTAATAATTATTGCTGAGGTGGCATCTATAAATCTAAAGAAAGAGAATAAGGAAAGGGGAGGGGGAGACCTTCTGCTTCCTTTTACAGTAAAAGAAAAGCAGGTCACAGTGACCTTATCCTCACCTGGTAAATCTTTAAACCAGAACCAGAAGAAAGAGCAGGAACTTCAGGGAAGAAAGGCATTCCTAAGGGCTGAGTAATCAAGTTCTCATAGACTCAAACTTATCCCATTTTCTCCCTTTTCTGAATATTGATTCTCAAACATTTTAGATATAGATATATGTATATATAGCATTCCCTGTGAAGTCTTCACACTTTATTCTTTCACTATCTCACTCACTCCCAACCCTCTACCCTTCCATTAGAAAACCTCAAAGCTTCCTGCTTCAGATATTTGGTGTTCTCATCTGATCTCTGTTACTCATACTCTCAGGGATTTAGAATTCTAGAACACCAGTGTGTGACTTTCGAGAACAGTTAGTCCAGGCGTTTGCTGGAAGTGTTTAACAACTGGGTCTCTAAATGCTCGCCTCTCTCTCTCTCTCTCTCTCTCTCTCTCTCTCTCTCTCTCTCTCTCTCTGTCTCTCTCTCTCTCTCCCTCTCTCTCTCTCTCTCCTTTCTCTTTCCCTCACTTCCTCTCTCTCTCTCTTCCCCCCCACACATACAGGCACACACACACTTTTAAGTTTAATACGCATTCTTAACATTTTCCCTATCACATCCTGAAGTCTGAACACTCGACAGAACAACACATCAAACACTGCTACGCCATATTTGCCGACTTCCAAAGTGTAAATGCTCACATTGAAATGCTCACAAATTTGCTCACTCCAGCTCATAAGGAGCTGGCTCCAGCACGCCTCTCCAATCCATTTGTTTTACAGATAAGAAAGTCACAGAATCACAGAATGTGAGAACTGAGAGGGACCTCAGCGGTCCTCGAGAACAACCCACACTCATTGTAATGCACTCAGTAAATGGTAGCTGTCTTTCCCACTACACCCTGAAGCCTCTGTAGGAAAAGAAAGTGCTAATTTAATAACCAGGGCCCTCGCTGCTACTGCAAGCACGTCTACAAAACCCAAGAATAATTGTTGGACTAGGCTCACCCAGTCCTGACTTTCCCAGGGCTATCTTGGAACACCTGCAAGGCCTTGAAATTTATTTTCCAGTTGATTCTTGTCCTCCCCATTGTGTAATGGCCTTCTTTAGCCTCATTAACCTGTAAATCAAGCATAAATGTAAATTCCCAGGAAAAACAGTTCTGAAGAGTGTGTAAAGTTAAGCACAAGGGTTCTTTCGGTTTCTAGCTAAGAATTGCCTAATAGACATAAAATTAATGCAAATTCCCACTGCCCAGTTCCCCTTCACCCCACTGATACTCATTTTCTTTCCATTTGAGATGTAATTAAGAGACATCTTAACTGACAGCCTCCAGACAGGATTCTTAACCTGGGGTCTATGAACTTGTATCGCACGATATTTTAATAACTGTATTTCAATATGATTGTCTTCCTTTGTCATCTTATGCATTTTACTTTATGCATTTAATATCATTATTCTGAGAAGGGGGACTATAGGCTCCTATGGACCACCGAAGGCATGCATGATACAAGAAAAGGTTAAGAACCCCTGCCCTGGAACCATCTAAATAGAAAAACCAAGATGACAAAATAGGAATGACTCATGAAAACTGAAGAAGTCCCTTGCCATGGGACTCTTTTCCTTAAATACTTCTCAGGTTACTGAGTTTTCAGCAGCTGCAAAGTAATACATCTTCTCACTCAACAAGCATGTTTATATAGCATACAGAGAGGATGCTCATTGGGAATTCGAATGACCCAGGTCACAGTTAGCTTATCTACTGACCTACCACCTATCTTCTTACCTACCTATTTACCTACCCACCAGCCTATCTATTCCCTTCACAAGGTCATTGTGAGGAAAACACCTTGAAAACCATAAATGCTAGAGAAATGTGAAGTCTTCAGTACCCCAAAGGATCCTCAAATCTCATCAATGTAAGCAGTACTCTTCAAGTAAAGATCTCAATCCACCCGTAATTACTTACCCTGTGTTACTTGCATCCTTGCTCTACTCCATATCTTCCACAAGAGATTCATCAAAAGTGCTAGGAGCTTCCCTCCATATTTTCTAATATACCACACTCTTAATAAAAACCAGGCCTTTTTCTTTTCTATTCATCCATTTCCTGAATATCTTATGCTCTGATTCTTATATACAAGGCATCATGGGTAATATGTGATAGCCCTAGATATTCTCCATTGCCCACTTTGATTCTTTATAGAATATGGTAAGTTATCACAACAACATGGTATAATCTATGGTTTCTGTTATAGCTAACTCTCAAGTGAGGAAACTCCATCTAATTCAGATCGGCACCTTTCATACAATCTAGATTCATAGAGGTGCCTAGAACTCTGCTAGGTTAAGTGATTTTCATAGTCCCACAGTTTATTCTTCTTCGTCAGCTCTTTATCCACTACCTGATACTGTGTCTCTAACAAAAAAACAGAACAACTACCACAAAAGGTAATTATTATTTCTATCATCAAGTTTTTCAATGTACAAAACCCATTTACATGTCTTATTTTTTTCTTCTCAACAACCCAGTGAGCAGTTAAATGTTGGTACAAGTTGAATAGTTGAGCTCCAAAGATCCTTCTACTTCACAGATTCTATGATTCTCTACTAACCCAAGTTAGGTATACTGGGCCAGCTAGGTGGCACAGTAGATAGAGTACCAGGCCTGGAGTTAGGAAGACTTGAGTTTAAATCTAGCCTCAGATACTCCTTAACTGTGTGACCCTGGGCAAGTCACTTAACCCTGTTTGCCTCAGTTTTCTCAGCTGGAGAAGGAAATGGCAAACCATTCCAGTATCTATTGACAAGAAAACCCCCAAATGGGACCACAAAAAGTCAAACATGACTGAAAACAACTGAACAAAATAACAATAAAAAAGATGATGAAACCTAGCCTCAGTAAGGTTTAGTTTCTTGCCTGACATCATATGTACAAATAGGCTTGATACAATAGCTTCTGAGTCTAAGCCAGAAGACTTTTCTGCTGTGCCCACTGCTGAGGGGACAAATGCCCCATGGACAGGCTTCCTTGTGAGCAGCTCCAGTTTCAAGTTTTCCTTCTTTCCAAGTATTTGTCACTCAAGGGGCAAAGTGTAAGAGATTGTGCTGCCTAAAAGCTGAAGCAAATATTATAAGAACAGGAGAAATATGAATCCATACAAGCAGTGAAAAAATTAGAACATTTTGCCCATTGATTTTACCATGATTATTTGTAGTTTTTGTTTTCACTTTGGTTGGTCTGTTCACAGAATCTTCCCAAATCCCTCCCTCCCACTTTGGCTGGTAAACATTTTTTTTCCATTAATAACTCTTGTTATTAACTGTCATGACTTCCTTTTTCAGTATCATTTGAATGACTTCTGTTCTACTTCTTTTAAGGTTGTTTAGACCCACTCTCAGTTCTCCATTTCCCACTAAAAGACTATGTTCTTGGCGTGTGCATATGTATGTGTGTATATGTATGTATACATATACATGTATAAAGAAGGAAATACATATATACATATATGGAAAAGAAAACACTCATATGCATAAGTGCATATATATGTGGGTATACATATATGTATATATGCGTTGCATGTATACATGTGTATATATGCAATACACATGTGTGTATATTTTCTTCTCTAAAAAAGTGCAACTAAAAATACACAACTTATTGCACTAGGATTACTGCAAAAAAAATTATAATCCCAAATTCTTCAATATTTCAAGAATCCATGACTCCACCTACATGGGTACTCTATCCACTGTTGAAGTGCAGCCCTCTCTATACTTTAGTGCTTGGTTTTCATGATTGGCCATCTCTTTAAAAGTAATCTTCTGGTGGCTGACTTTTTGCTGCTGAACCTTTGTCAACCTGGCTAGTCTAGTGCTCATCTAATAGGCATATATTCCCTCCCTGGATCCTGAGGTGAAGTCTTTCCAGCTCCATAGGACTGCCAAAGGTAGTGCCAGTGAAACAGCCTTTTGGAACTGGCAATCTTCTGTATAGTCTGATGAGGCACTGTCATTTAACAGTGATTGTAAAATATTAAGTGCTATGCAGGCATGCCTTAGAGATATTGTGGGTTTGGTCTCAGACCACCATGATAAAGTGAATATCACAATAAAGCAAGTCACATGAGTTTCTGGCTTCCCAGTGCATATAAAAGTTATGTTTACACTCTACTGTAGTCTATTAAGTGTGCAAAGGTATTATGTCTAATAAGAATGTATATAACTCAATTAAAAATACTTTATTGATTGAAAAAAATGCTAACCACCATCTGAGCCTTCAGAGAGTTGTAATCTTTTTCCTGGTGGGAGTCTTGCCTGGATATTGATGGCTGCTGACTGATCAGGGTGGTGGTTGCTAAAGGCTGGAGTGGCTGTGGCAATTTCTCAAAATAAGACAACAAACAATGAAGTTTGCTGCATCTATTGACTCTTCCTTTCACTTGAATACTTAGAGGACATTGTTGGATTATTAACTGGCCAAATGTCAATATTGCTGTGTCTCAGAGAATAGCGAGGCTGAAGGAGAGAGAGACAAACAAGGAATGGCAGGTTGGTGGAGCAGTCAGAACATACATAACATTTATGTATTATGGGTGCAATTCCTGGTGTCCCAAAACAATCACAATAATAGCATCAAAGATCTTTGACCACAAATCACCATAAATGAAGAAGTTTGAAACATTGTAAGAATTACCAAAATGTGACACAGAGACATGATTGTGAGCAAATGCTGTTGGAAAAATGGGGCCAATAGACTTGCTTAATATAGTGTTACCACAAACTTTCAATTTGTAAAAAACAAACAAAACCACAATTTCTGTGAAACACAATAAAGTGAAATACTATAGTTACGCCTGCACAAAGATGAAGTCTAAATACCACTACACTCCCCCAAAATGAGGTGGGGACGGAGAGAAGCTATTAAAACAAATGAAATACAGATTTCAATATTAATAGCTGAATAAAGGAATTAAAAGGTATATGATTTAAGTCGGGTAGATGATAATGTTGCACAGAAATTCAGACTTTAGGGGCAGCTAGGTGGTGCAGTGAGTAGAGCACCAGCCCTGGAGTCAGGAGGACCTGAGTTCAAATTCGACCTCAGACGCTTGACACGCTTACTAGCCGTGTGACTTTGGACGAGTCACTTTACCCCAATTGCCCAGCCTTCCCCCCTCAAAAGAAAACAATAAAGAAATTCAGACTTTATAAATTAGTTAAAATATGGAATCACTGACTATTCAAGAATTACTCAGATACATCATTGGTAGTGAACTGCAGAAGCAGATAATGGGTGAGTCCACATTGTTCTTGATGTTTGCTATGCCACTCCTCTTCCAAGAAAGCCAGATATTGCTTAAATAGTGGGCCAAACTACTGATGGCAACCCACTCATCAATGGTACCTTGACTATCAGTAGGTCCTTCTACTGGATTGGTAATTTTGATTTGAGTTAGGAATGTGATGAATTTAATTGACTTCGGTGCCTTGACAGCTGGTTGTACAGCCAATTAAGGCATTTGGACTGGTGAGTCCACAAGAGAGAGTCTGAATAGATGTATCCAAACCTTCACTGAAATCACTATGGATACTCCTCATAGTTGCCACGTACCATAGTACATAGCTGAACTGTCAAATTTTCAATTAGTGCAGCATGGTCATATCTAGCTGTCCTCGAATTGTATAAGCCTCTAGAGGTGGTCCTCCCAGGTCAAAGTTGAGGCACATGGATGGGGTGTCGAAGAGAAAAGCTTACCTTTGTTGTACCTGTATTGACTACCTGAAATGATTGGTGCTATTAAACATCTTGAGCTGGTATGGGATCATCATGCCCTTTGAAAGAGACTCCAACATGACCATACTTAATGGGAATTGGAGGATTGGGAAATACCAGCAATACTGATGTCCCACTCAATTGAATTTGGTAGCATTGCTTCCTGATGCCTGAACCTGAGCCCCCAAACTATTTCTTGTTTCCTTAATCTTGTATTCTCCTTTTCCAATGAGAGAGCCACTGAGAAAATGCTGAAAGATGCATGATATCTAAAGAGTAGAGTTGGCACGAGAACTTTGGAAAGGAGAGATGTTCTCTACTGTGTTTTTCCTTTTGCTTCAGCAGACACATGGAGCTAAGATAGACTCTGGACTCATAGAGGAAGTGAGAAAAAAAACTTTTCAAGCTGCAGACATGTAGGGGGAAACTGTCTCAGCATGCCCCTGATTTCTAACTTGTCTCTAGAGACTTCAGAAAATTTCCCCTTGGGTGAAATCAGGGTACCTCTTGGTTGAGCTAAGATCTTATCTCATTGCCACTTAAAGAACCCATTCGCTTTGAGTATTTTCTATTATTTTCCAATCTGTATTATTTCTCTGATTTTTATTTGATATGATACATAGGTTTAATTACTATTCATTATTTGTGAAAGTTCTTTTGTATAATCAGTGTTTGGTCGAAAGTTATCAAAATGGTGAGTGTAAGCTTGGGGTAACCCTTCTCCTTTAAAAGAGAGTGGCCAGGGAAGTGGCTTTGTTCTAAATCTATATGCACCTGAACCAACAATGTTTAGGGGGGAAGATAGAATGATAGGCCAGTACCATTCTCAGAGACTGGAGAACAGTGTAGTCAGCCTCAGAGCCTTCCTCTTACACCTCAAAGAAAAAAATCACAGTATCCTTTCATAAAGATGGAGATGAGTATGAGGATGAGGACAGAAAAGCAAATGTCTGACCTATGGAGCAAAGTATTTTGATGATGATTTAAGCAAGGCTTTCATCAGCCATATTACCCTCCACATAATAAACTGATTTTCAGGCTAAATAAAAGCTGGAAAGAAAACTGAGATTCATCCACATACAGAGCAGTGTTTGATGTTAAGAACTCGAGGTTCCTGATTACTTAGCCAAGGCAGCTTCACAAAGATTCTAATGTCTTTCCCTCCTCCACTATACAACTTGCCTTAACTTTCAGGGCTAAAACAATGTGAGGTGTTATTGCTAATAGTATTGCAGTTATCTATATTTATCTCCCTTCCTCCCTGCTATGTATTCCCATATTCTAATCCAGGGGTGGGGAACCTGTGGCCTCAAGGTCACATGTGGCCCTCTAAGTGCTCAAGTGAGGCCCTTTGACTGACTCTAAACTTCATTTTGTTCTATGAAGTTTAGATTCAGTCAAAGGGTTGTACTTTCAGACCTAGAGGGCCACGTGTGGCCTTGAGGCCACCACATGTTCCCCACCCCAGTGAACAATCATTATCCTTCTTAACCCTTTCCTTTCCCACATCCATTCCAGCTAACGGTCCCTGTCTCTGCTCCTCGAGTTCACTATCCCTTCTGTTCTATTATGAGCATGACCTATACTTTCTACCTTTTCCACCAAGCATTGCTTTCACCTCCTCACCTTAAACCTGGTTCCCCCTAAGGGTACATTTTTTCTCATAACCTTTACTTGGCCTATTACAGGAGCTTCCTCACCAATCTTTCTACCTCCAGCCTCTCTTGTCTCTAATCTTTTTTTCACATTCTTGTCTACTTAATCTTCTTTAATATAGCTTATATCATATTACTTCTCAGCTCGAAAGCCTTCAGTGATGTATTTATTGACTATCAGATGATGTCCCTACTCTATAACCTAACACTCAAGGCCTTCCACAATCTGGCCCAAGTTACATTCCAGGCTTTCTCCCAATACTCTCCATACACATAATCTACCCAAATTAGAGTACTTGCTATTCAATTCAATGGAACAGATCTTGAGTGCATTCAAGACAGTAGTTTGAAAACACACACCAGGCTTCATTCATGTTTCTTTTTCCCTGTAGAATTGTCTCTTTGCTTCTTTTCAATTGTTGAATATCTATCCATCTTTCAAGGCCTAGCTTAAAAAAAACTGCTCCCTAAACCATCCTTTATTACTATATGCTACCTTGAAATCAAAGACTACACATATCATTTTTTTTGTAAACCTTGTAGACTTGGCAATGTCACAATGTAGGCTTAATAAATGTTTCTGAATCTAATTTTTAAGTAGGGGAGAAAGATCAACCTGATGCTCAGATGTAGGTCATCCATGGAAATTTGACTGTTACCTGGAGACAATCACTTCAGTTTAATTAAACCACAGAAGACAAAGGGTAAGGCAGTGAAGTATTGGGTAGTGGTCACTATCTTCTTAGGGTCTGGGATCCTCCTATCTAGTTTTTAACTTCAGAACCTACAACAAATGACATGAGGGATAAGGGGGAAGAGAGAACACCCCTCTTTTTGAAGCTTTTCAAATCACTAATTTTTTTGGATTGATGTGTTTTGTTTTTATGTCACCTTCACTTCCGTATATATACCTCCCCTTCCTTTACTCAGAGAGCCATTTGTAAGGGCAAGCAAAGTGGGACTTTTTATTGTTTTTTCTTTTGGAGTTCTTTTCAGCACTAAGGCAATCAAGTGCCTTTGATTGAGTTTTGCCTTTGTTTGTAGGAAGGCCCACACCATTTTGCTAATTAAGTCACAAGAGATGTAAAGCCCTCAAGAGCTGTGAAGCACTCTGACCCTGAAGACTATATATACATTTACGTGTATATATATAATATACATATATTATATATAATTAAATAATATGTATATATAATACATACATATTATATATAGTATGTATATGTATATATGCTCTGTATATATATGTATGTGAGTGTATATGTGTGTATGTGTGTGTGTATGTGTGTGTGTGTGTACATATATAAGTATATATACTCTGAGGTTAATATACTCTGAGGTTTGGGGCTCACTCATTGGAAGAGTGTTGGTGTGGAGACTCTGGGTAGCTGTTAAGGATCCCCCTGGCTTTGAAAACCCAGATGATGGTGCATCTCTCCCTGGTAACTATGTATGTATAGCTTTGGTCAGAGAGCTAGAAGCCTGTCTGTTGATTTGTGTTATTTATTCTGTTTTTATTTTCTCTGTAATTTCTGTTTGTGTCTTCTCTGAAGTTCAGAGTGCTGACTTTTTCCTCTAAATTAAGTGAGATATATATATATATATATATATATATATATATATATATATATACATATATATATGTTTAATTAAAGTGAGGTTGTAAACCCCTTAAAATTTCTTTCCTTAGAAAAGCAGATCAAAGAAGCTGTGCTAGTAGCCCTCCTGTGTGCTAGTGTTGTTGGCCTTACATAGCCACAGCAGCAGCAAGTAGCATTGTTGTTACGCCATTTCTTATAACAAAGAATAAAAAAAGAGGGAGAAAAACCATTCTTTAGCACTAACCAACATTCCAACTGAATCTCAGAGCATATGCAATGTGTCCATAGTTCCCCACACTCTTGGTTTCTTTTCTCTGCAAAGAAGAGAGAGGGATACATTTTTGTATTTTTTTATGGTTGCCAAAATTGGTCATTAAAATAAGATAGGGTTCAGAGTTATTCATCTTGTTCTTTCTATTTAAACTGTTGCAATCACTGTGTATATTGTTGTCTTAGTTCTGCTTCCTTCATGCTGCATTATTTTTATGTCTTCCTATGTTTCTCTACATTCTTTATATTAATTATTTCTCATAATGATAATAATAGCTAGCATTTATGTAGTGCCTATTATGCTCCAAACATAATAATCTCTCTACTGCAGAGAGTGTAACTCTGATGGGCTGACCACATTGTTCAAATGCCAAACATACACTTGCCAAAAAGACTATTTTATGGAGAACTCACACAGGGCAAGTGCTTACATGGTGATCAGAAAAAAAGGGATACAAGGACACTCTCAAGGTCTCTCTTAAGACTTTTGGAATTGGTTGTATGACATGGGAGACACTGGCACAGGACTGCCCAGCATGGCATGCCCTCATTAGAGAGGATGCTGTGTTCTACGAGCAAAATTGAATTGAAGTAGCTCAAAAGAAACATGAGATGGACAAATTTGGAGAATCCACTCCAAATGTTCACATGGACTATTTGTGCCTGACCAAAGTGGAACATTGTCTGATCAACCACAGTCAGACACACTGTAACTTGACTCTAACATGATGATGTCATTTTGGTCCTCTTCAAGAATAAAAAACAACAACCAACCATTATATTCCAAGCACTGTGCTAAGTGCTTTACAAATATTCTCGTTGGATCCCTACAACAACTTCAGACATAGGTGCTTTTATTATCTCCTCATTTTACAGTTGAGGAAACTGAAGTTAAAAATAATAACTGCAGTTATAAATAATAACGAGTGACTTGTTCAAGGTCATACCTTTAGTAAATGTTGGAGGCAGGATTTGAACTCATCTTCCTAACGTCAAGCCCAGCGCTCCATCCAATGTTCCATTTAACTATTCTAGGCAATAATACAATAGTATTCCATGATATTCATGAACCACAATTAGTTTAGCCATTCCTCAAAGGATGGGCAATCTATTTGCTTTCTGGTTCTTTGCTACTATGAAGTGATGATGCAAATATTTAGGTCATACATGGGAACTTTCTATCTTTGATCTCTTTGGTAGCATATACCCAGCGAGAAGATCTCTGAGTCAAAGGGTATGAGCATTTTTGTCTTTTTTTATTTAGCATAAATCTAAATCTCTCTAGAATGGCTGAACCAATTGACAGCTCTACCAATAGTGTTCCTGTCTTTCTGAAACCCTTCCAACATTAACTGTTCACATTTTTTATTATCTTTGACAATTTCCTAGGTGTGATATAGTACCTCGGAGCTATTTTGATTTGTCTCTCTCATGTTATTTGGTGAGTTTAAAGCAATTTTTCATGTGTATGATAATAGTTTGCAATTCTTCTTTTGAAAATAATTTATTCATATCCTTTGAGTACCTATCAATTAAATCTCTGATTTTTAATTCCAATATTACCCAGGCATCTTTCTTTTTTTTCCTGAAACAGATGAAGAATAAAACAAAAACCACCAAGGTAAAAAAAAAAAAGTTCTTAAAAGTAAATGTTGAAACAATATCTGAAAAAAAACAGTGCTGCAGGAAATTACTAACTGAATTATTGCATATAGCAACAAAAAAAAAAAAACGAAACAAACTTCATAACCTGTAAAGAGGTCAAGAAACACAAGCTTCTGTTCTAAATTAAGTCTCATAGTATGGTGGATCTAGGGTTAAAGACAATGTTCTGAAACTCAGTTCTCTTACTTAATACCCATGTAACCTTGGTCTGTCACCTCTCCTTTGGCTTCAGGTTTCTCATCTGCAGAAGAAGGTTCAACTAGATGGTCTCTTTTGCCCCTCTGAGCTCTAAATCTAAGATACCACAACCCTGTGATAAGTCTGAATACCAGTTTTCCTAATTACCACACATGTGACCTTGGGCAAGGTCACCTCTCTAGGCCTCCATTTTCTTACCATAAAACAATGACCCTTCTAGTTATAATACCTATGAATAACAGCTAAGGGCTTCAGCAATGGAAACCATCTTCCAACTTCCCATGTAACTTTACTTGAACATCATTTAGGGAAGAGTTAACATATAAACTGGAAGGGACATAAGGATTGTCTACACAACTGTGCCAGTCATTCATTTCTTCTCTAAGGAAAGGAAATTAGATGTGACAGTTTCTGATAATGAGTCACTTGAGGCTAAATTTGGCAGCTAAGGATTCCTCATCATATTGGCTTCTTTTCAATATGAGAAGTAACTTTAGGAGAGAAGCTTAAAAGACACTTGCGCTGTGGGTAGATCCTGGTTGTTCAAAAAATTAAATGTGCATCACGTGCAATTCTGACCTTTTTGTAGTTGCATGATGATATATGAAGCAATATAGAGTGGTACGAAGTATGGGGGAAGCAGCAGTGGTTTTGGAGTAAGAGGGTAAGGGTTGAAATGCTGCCTCTGACCCTTACTACCCATGTGACCTTAAGAAAGTCTCTTAATCTCATCCAGCCACTGATTGAAAATTGCTAGGAACAGATAACTCTTTGAAGGTACAAATGACAATGTATTAAGGTGCTCCACCAATAAAATGTCCTAGAGCTGGGGCTCTGAGCCCCTTCCTGTGTCATGGGCCTCTTGGGCATGCTGGAGAAGACTGCGGACCCCTTTTTAGAAGAATATTTTTAAATGCATAAAATACATTGGATTATAAAACAATTACATTGAAATACAGTTATCAAAATATATGCATATTTTTTAAAAGTTCACAGACCCCAAGCTAAGCAGCCCTAGTGAGAAAAACGTCAACTCTTAAATTCCTAACTCAAAGGCTACCTCCCCCATGAAGTATTTCTTGGATTCCCCTGATAGTAACATAACCTTTTCCCTCAAGACCTCAGATAGCATTTTTCATACTTATAGTATTTTGCATTACAGCTACAATAATAGTGCATTTGTATAGTGCTTTAAGATTTACAAAAATGCTTTACACATATTATCTCATTTGGTCTTCACAACAACCCTGGGAGGTAGGTGCTTTTATTACTTCCATTTTATAAGTGAGGAAACTGAGGAAGAGAAAGGTTAAGCGACCGGAACAGGGTCACAGGGTAAGCATCTGAAGCCAGTTTTAAATTCAGGTCTCTTCTGACTCTAAGAGGTCCATAGCTCTATCCACTGCCCCACCTAGTGTGCCTCTATCTGTGTGTATGCAGTAATCTTCTACTAGACTGTAAGCTCAGTGTGGCCAGGTACTAAACTAAACTAAATCCTGCTAAACTCTGTCTCCACCCCACCCCTTCTCAGACCACCCAGCAGATAGCATAGGGTTTTGTGCATAGTATGCATGCACTTAATAAATATTTGTTGAATTTAATTTCAATTTCAATAGAATTATTATTATTATTATTACTTTATGTGCTCATGATCTTCAATTAAGCCTATATCTTTAGTTCTTTTTGTTGGTGGGTGTATGCTTACTTAGTGGTTTGTTTGTTTTTTTTTTTATTGTAAGAGGTATAATGACAGTAACTGCTAGGATTGACAAAGGCCACTTAAGTTTTACCAGGCACAGTGTGTCATCTTCTTTGAGCCTCAGAGCAATCCTTAGAGGTAACCACTGTGGGCAGCATATTCACTTTATAGAACATTCAAGGTCTCACAGGTAGCAAGTGCTGGAGATGTGATGATACAAACCAGGCCTCTCCTCGTTCTGTGGCCACTGTTCTTTCCATTTCACCTCCCAACTATGCCGTACTTCTATATGCTGGACCCCAAGTTTAGGGCTCTTTTCTAGAAGAATAAAGCCTCCACCATGCCACTACTGGTACTCATAACAGCAAGGTATTGTGCTAGACTCAAAAAAATATAACACTGCCTAAAGGAGCTTGCAAGGAATGAATTCTAAGTAAGGTAATTAATATCTGCTAGATATCTTTTCTCTGGGAAGATGTGGGAAGTAAAAGGAAGGGGCATTTAAAGAAATATGCTGGGTGACATGGAGCCCAGGAAATGGGGCATTGCAGAGGAAGTATTTGCTCCTGGTGTTTTACCACTGTCCAGGAAGGAGAAAAAGGCCCTGAGAGTTATCTCTTTTGCTATTCAAGATTCATTTCTTGAAAACTCACTGTCTCTTAAAATTCATTGTACCTAATGCCTTTGTCATGAGCACTACAACTGAGCATGATGCAGTACTGTGGGGCATATTCTTTGCTACTGAGAACATTGGGCATGGGGTTAGGTAGCCTGCATTCTTACCCCAGATCAAAGGATTTAGAATTCAAAGGGACCTTAGAGATCATCTGATCCAATGCTCTCCTTTTACTGGTTGAGAAGCAACAGGAAGAAAAGGAAATAAGCGTTAAAAAACAACACACTTATTATGTACTTTACAAATGTCATCTCAGTTGACCTTCACAACAACCCAAGAAGGTAGAAGTACTATTATTATCCTGTTCTTGCAGATAATGAAACCGGCAGACAGAGTCCCAGAAGAGATGGAATGATCTACCATAGAGTTCACTCATCTAGTAACATATAATTGCCATTTGTTGCTTTGATTTTTAATTCCTTCCACCATATCCAATCCCAATAAGCTTTGAAGATACTGTTACACCTGCTACATTCACATGTATCCACTTGTACAGAGAAAAAAAAATAGGCTGAAAAATATAATTCAACAGCAAGAAGCAAGAGAAACCAAAAGCTTCTTGACTCCAGCGAAGTATCATATCTATAGATCACTAGCACATTTTTTTAGATAATAATTGGGAGGCACTTGATGATATTTTAACCCGTTACTGATATCTGAATTGGATGCCTTGTGTATATTCAGTCAACTGACTTGTTGTAGCAAAGATCAAAGTTAACAGAAAACCAGAAGATAAAAATGGGAGAAAGATAACAAACAAAACAGCTATATCCTGATTTATCTAAACAAAACAGCTATATCCTGATTTATCTAAACAAATTATCCTTATGATGAAAAACAGGAAATGGTTGAAGGGAGAGATGCTAACACAAGCTGTAACATTTTCTTAAAGACTTTTAACTAGTGTAAATCAATTAGCATAACAAAAAGAGCAAAAGGGCCAGGAGAATGCCTTTATCAAATCAAATGCTTGATTTTCCTACTGAGAGATACGGGAGCCAAAGGCAACATTGGTTTAGAATATAAACTTGTTTGCAAAATCTTTTGAGAAAAAGGATAAAAAATTATGTGCAATTTTGCTCTATTAAACAGTTAGAAATAGTAGAGTTCTGATAATAGTTCATAATCATATAGAACCTTATAGTTTCTCAAATTTCTTCAATTATCATATCTAATGTCCTTTACTCAGCTCTCATCTTTCTTCTCCTCTTAGCTGTATTGCCACTATTAACTTTCCCTTCTGGACATTCTTTCCTGTCTGGATTTTACCCTATTTTTTCTTGCTTCCACTCCTACCTGTCTGACTGCTCCTTCTCAGTCTTCTTTATTGAATCATCAGCCATATCATGCTCCATACCTATAAGTGTACCTCAAGGCCTTGCCTGAACCTCTCTCCTCTCTATATACTCTAATTTCAAGACCCCATCACTTCTCATGAAATTAGTCATGATCTCTATCCTTGACTCCCAGACCTATATATCCAACCTTAATCTTTCAGGATATATTCCCTAAGGAATATAATCCCTACTATGTGCCAGGCATTGTGTCAAAAGCTTTTTACAAATATTGTTGCATTTGCTCCAGGCCTGTATCATTAAGTAGCTGACATTTGAATATCTTAAACTGGATATCCTCTAGGCAAACCAATATATGCAAATAGAAATCATTATTTTTCCCCCAAAACACAGCATTCTTCTAAACTTCTCTCAAAGTATCAATATCCTTTCAGTTATCCAGGTTCAAAACCTCAGTGTCATCCTTAATCCTTTAGTCACATTCACTTCATCAATCCAATTAGTTATGAAGTCTTGTTTTTACCTTCTGTGCCTGTCCCCTTTACTCATTTTTATTTTTTATCTTTGCTCTAATAAGTTAGTAATCTTATTGTACACAGGAAACTGATTCAGCTGATTTGCAACACGTCATTTTCTGTCTGTTAAGATATAATCAATTTCATATTTTGTGATGTTGTTGGGTGCTTGCCATGTATATAGTGCCTCCAGATTCATTTCTCAAAAACCATATTCATTATTCATAGTTATGAAGCCCTTGCTCTTTCTCATTTTTTACTCTGAAACCATAGTTACCAGCATATTTTTGCTGTGCCTACTTTTATATTAAAATCCCCATGTACTAAAGCATATGTTGACTCAAAGCAGCCTTATCTAGTTCATCAAAAGAACTCTACTTCCTCATTATCAGCAAAAGCCATTGGTGCATAAGCCAAAATTTTGTCAAGGATATCTAGGTGCTCTCCTTAGTTAATCTGGCTATCAACATCATATTAGTCGTTATTAATTCAGTCACTTTTAGCCGCAAGATAAATTTCCTGGGAAGAAGGAAAAAAGTAGTAAAATGAGTTAAAATATTTGTCTTTTTTTAGTCATTAGTAATTATCACCCTATCCATCATAAGCAATTGTCCTAACCCCTGTTTGACCCTCTTCTGCTACCACCATCCCCTCCCAATCACTATTATACCATGCCTCTGCTCCAGGCTTGAGACCGGTTTTTGAAATTGTCATTTATTTTCTCTTTCCATCCAGGTGATTGATAGTCCATTTTGGATGAAAAAAAAATGTTGCTTCTGTTTCTTCTTTGGACTAAAAATGACTACTTTTAACCTATGATGTTTCTTTTAAATGTTATGATCATCAAGAATCTCATTCTAGTCTTAAGTTTCATTCTTTCTTTGAGTCATTTTCCTTCTCCTCAGCTACTTTTCTTTGAATCATCATTTCCTTCAGCCTTCTACCTTCTTCAGTTCAATTCCTTCTCAGCTTCAAGTTGAGTCATTTTCCTTCTTATATCCTCATAAATTTCCCTTCCCCAAATTCACTATCTAGCCTCCTTTATAATTTCAATGCTATCAAAACAATTCTATGTCTTCATTGTTGATCTAAGTCCCTTTCCCTTTTCCTATTTTTCCTTCTCCAACAGAATTTGGAACTAAGGATAGCAAAAGCTTCCTCAGTTATCTAGTTGAATTTATCCATCCTCTCCTTGAATATTTTCAGTGAAAGGGATTTCACTCTTTCTTGGGATGACCCATTTTAGTTTTAGACAGTTGTGATTTTTAGAAAATGATTTTTTATTTAGCCAAATTTTCCTTCCATATTATTTCCACTTATTTCCTCTAGTTAAGATTTCTGGTGCTACATATGACAGGGCTCTTGACACGAAGACTCAGGGGAAATTGGGAAAAGAGGACCTATCCGAAATTCTTTTGACTTGCATTTTGCCCTCACCTACAGAAGACCAGGGAACTTCAGTTTTTGGCTCATTTTGTTTCCCTAAAAAGTCTTTAGCTCTCCTGTAACTGCTCAAGCATTAAATACAGGGCATTAAATATAAAACACACTTTAACACAACAAAAAATACAGAAAATATTCATACAAACACTCATATTCATAGTCAAAAAAACAACTCTTTGCCTTCAATGGTGGCAAACAGCATTCCCATCCAACGAAGCCCATTTTCCTCATATATTTATACTCCCAATTATTAGTCATACATACTACTATAGATTGACGGCCCTCTCCACATAAAGAGAAGACTTAGGCCTGCAATGACTGTTGTCTATTTGACACAAAACTCTTTTCATTCATTATTTTGCACACAAAAGGACTCTACCAGGCAGTTTGATGACTCACAATTTCCCTTTTAATAAAAGGTCCACATTTCTCAATTTCGACTAAGTTAGAGCAATCTGGTTGTACCCATCTACCCCAAAGTTTCGGAAGTATGCCCACCACTTAGCAGTTTTCAATGAGCTTTGGCGGGGTTAGGTCAAAACACTAGAAACTTTTCCACTTGCTTTTCAATTACTCATAATTTCCACACCTACCACTACAACCTATGGCTGAGGCCAGATCATGCAAGCTACTGTGAGGCTGAGACTCTCAAGAAAGCACTAGAAATGTGGTGGGGAAAAGAGCATAGCTCATAACCCTGTGGACAACCCTTCTGCAATAGCAAGGAATGATGTCCTTGTTATACTAAGATTATGTACTAAATAATTGCTTTTTTAGTTTCCAGAGCATAGCACAGAGCCTTGAATATAGTAAACCCTTAATAAATACTTGTTTATTCAACTTCCAATATGATAATTTTTCAGTTATTAGTAGACAATGATCTTCTCCCTCTTCTTTTCCCTCTTGTCCCCTCCCTTGCCTACCTCTCCTCTTTTCTCCTCCTTTCCTCTCTTCTTCAGCTTCTTCTATCCTGTCCTGTCCTCTCCTCTCCTCTTATCTTCTGTAGACTAAACATCCTTAATAATCTGAACTATCCCGTCTAAAACACAATCTACACTCCTGTCCATCTTGGGTCCTTTTGCACATACTTGCCTCTGGATTTCATCTATATCAACAATCTCAATTATCTTTGATTCTAGTTTGGGAAGGAAGCACAGGACAGGAAAGATTAATGTTAATGTAGCTAAAGTTGGAAGAAAATTAAGGTAAAATTAACTGCTTAAAGATCATTTAGTTTTGAGTATATGTCAGTTTGACAATATCTGTATCTGTTCCTGTACACTTCCTATCTTCACGATCAAGTACGTTAGCCTTATGTGGAGAAAATACCACCAACTCTTTAACAGATCTGAGATCAGCAAGTTAATTCCGTTGAAGAAGTATTAGTCAGCTGACCTTGTTAAACAGTTGTCGTGCTTCGAGAATGAAAGACCAGCAGTGTTGGTTCAATTGTTCTTTGTGCCAACTACTGTATGCCTTCCCTTAATCCATTGCAAGAGGAAGATTTAATTCTTTCTCTAATAAATTTCACCTTTCTATAATTCAGTCCATTGGTCCAATCCGACAAGAGCTTTTAGAATTGTGTGATCAAATGTATTAGCTATCTCCCTTAGCCTTGTGCCACCAAAATATTTTATAAACATGCTATGTAATAGCTGAGTCACCTTGGACAATCAGACAGTTGATAAGCATTTATTGTGCTTATTCTGTGCCTGGTGCTGTTACAAACTATTTCAGTCCTCTGGAATAATTTCTTCATCTGGAAGATGGAGATAATCAAACTTGCTCTATGTAGCTCCCAAGGATTTCAAGGTGCTTTATAAATGTATTATTGTTAATGATTTGATTAAAAGACACTGAATATCATGGTTTCACGCGCAATAATTTTTGTTTTGCATATTGAAATGTTTGTGTTTCTAATGAAAAATGTTTCTTCTGTTTTTCTTAAGAAAAAAAAATGTTGAACAAAACAGTGATCAAAGACTTCATGATACTACTCCTCTAGAGTAGTATCTCTCCACATTAACACTGATCTGTCATTCTTCTTTTAATCTAACCAATTAGCCAGATTTGCCTAATAATAACCAAAATTCATCTAATAATTACTCACATTTTAAAAGGATATAAAAGTATAACAAATACCTTGCTCCCCAAAAGGATGTTAGTATAAATTTGATGATACTTATTTTACAAATGAGGAAACTGGTCCTCAGACAGATAAAGCTCCGTCCCTGGGGTCACATAGCCAGTAGGTATAAGATCCTAGACTTGAACGCAGGTCTTTCAACCTCAAGATCACTACTCTTTCCACTACACCAGACTGCTTCTCAACTACTTATATCATCTAGTTTATATTTCCCCTTTTTGTCCATATAAGTGTCCAATTTCTTAACACATTCCAAATATTTCTTTTTTACTGAATTAATAGAGTTCTGAATCTCAAAGAAAAGAAGCACAGCCATGCCTACCTCCAAGCTAATTATAATAGTATACAACTATAGACAGAACATTCACTCATATTAACATGATTCAAGGAGGCATGTGCTTCTGCCCCATTGCCGCTCATAGGATCAGACACTCAGAGGCCATCCATCTAGTCCAACTCTCTCATTTTACAGATGATGAAAGTCAGCACCAGATTTACCAAGGTCACACACACAGCAAAGATGAGGTTAAAGCCATGATGTCTGACTCCAAATCCTTCCTCCTTTCCACTCAGCCATACTACATTTGCCCTTTGAGTCATTGTCTCATTCTGGTTCTGGGAAATGAAGCTGGTCATGTAACTACAACCCAAGAAATGAGGTGATACAGAGTAGTAGACATTATATGTCATCTGCTCCAATTCCCTTATTCTACAGTCGAGGAAACTGAGGTTTGGAGATGTTGACTAGTTTAAAGTCTGGTAGTAAGTAGAAAAGCTCAGGGCCCATACCTGTGACTCAAATTTTGGTTTCCTTTCCACTGCACCATTCTATTACCTTTCTAGGATCTTTTTTAATTATTTCATATATTTTAACATATTTTTATTATTTCATATATTTTAATATATCCTGTGATCACATCAATATGGCTAGTCCATTCAATGATGTAGCTGATAATTCACTTATTAGACGATTCCCATAAGATTTACATAGGGGGTCTATCCAGTCTTTTAAGTGTTAAGTTTCTTAACATTACATGGATAACATTATACGGATTAACATTATATTAACACAGTACAACACTGGAGCTATCTATTATTCCTTGAAGCTTCTTTAGGATGGACCCACCTTCTTTCCAGGTAATGTTTTTCTTTCATGACATCTTTTATTGTATTTTGGAAATGATTCATCTTTGGTAACAGTATAGCCCATTTCAACTGACCATGTAACTATTCAATACTTGTTATGTATTGGATGTTAGGGAAACATGGGAGAAACAGGTTCTGCCCTCAATGAGCTATTATTGGAATGGGGTGAAGACAATACATTTTCATTGATAAGTAAATCCAATGTAACTTGAAAGGAAATTTTGAGAGCAAATAAGAAGATCCAAAAGGGCTTATATTTGCTTCTTTTAGAGGGGTGAGCACCTGACTCAAGACTTGTATGAAATTAAGGATTTTAAGATCTAGAGGAGAGAAGGAAATGAATTCTATTCAAATTGGACAGCAAAGACATAATGGCAGGAGATGACAGGCTGAGTCCAGAGAATAACAAGTAAGGCCCTTTTGGAGAAGAGACTGGTGAAGGAGAGTAATGTACAAGAAGGGAGGTGGGAGGTAGTTTGGGGAGGGCCTTAAATTCAAGACTAAGGAGTTTGTATTTCATCCTAGGGAGCATAGGGAGCCACTGAAGATTTTTCAGCATGAGAGTGATATGTTTTAGTCTGGGGGGTGGGGCGCAGCGGAAAACCTGCAGCCTCAAGGCCACATGTGGCTTTCTAGGTTCTTGGCTGTAGCCTTTTGATTGAGTCCAAGTTTTACAGAACAAAACCTTTTATGAAAGAGATTTGTTCTATGAAGCTTGGATTCAGTCAAAGGGCCATGCTTGAGGACCTATAGGGCCACATATGGCCTCAAGGCTGCAGGTTCCCCACCCCTGTTTTAGTCAGTCAGTTGATAAACATTTATTAGGCGCCAGCTATGTGCCAGGCACTGTGCTGAAGGCTGGGGATACAAAGAAAGGCAAAAGACAGTCCACTTTCTCAAGGAACTCAGTCTAATGGGGGAGCATCAACATGCAAACAGCTTTACAAACTATAGATAGGATAAATTGGGGATAATCAATAGAGAGAAGACACCAACATCAAGTGGAGACTTGAAAAGACTTCTTGTAGAAGGAAAAATTTTAGGTGGGACTTAAAGGAAGTCTGAGAATCCTGGAAGTGGAGTTGAGGAGGCTAAGAATTCCAGGCATAGAAACAGCCAATGAAAATGCCCAGAGACAACAAGTGGAGTGTCTTGTTCCGAGAATAGTAAAGGTGGGGTGGGGGGGTACTGTCACTGGATCAAAGAGCTGCCTGGGTGTTTCCACAATCTGGCTAGCAGCTTCTGTGGGGGTGTAAGATCCACCCACAGCCGGCACCCAGAAAGCTGCCAGCATGCCGCAAAAACACAGGTTCTTTTGATCTGCTTAACTAAGGAAAGCAAGGTGAAGGGGTTGGCAAGCTTACTTTAATTCAGCACACAAATATCATTCACTTAGTTCAGGGGAAAAAGCCAGCACACTGAACTTCAGAGCAAAATACAAACAAATTACAAACATCAACAGACAGACCCAATACAATTCATAGTTACCAACATCTAGGTTCAGC
>CM053622.1:729404694-729417153 GCA_028646595.1 Phalanger gymnotis | reverse complement strand
CCCAGAGTCACGGGCGCCACCACTGTTGCGGCAAAGAGCTCCAAAAAAAAAAAAGAGGCCAACCCCTGGCTTCTATATCTTTGTCAGTGTCAGGGGTGAGTCACACATGCGACTCACCCACGTGACCTAAAATCGTCACAAAGAGGCAGACTGAAACCCACGTGGTCTAAGAGCCTCTGCTGTCCCAGACATGCAAACTAGGCCCTCCCTGGAGTTAGCCCCACCTTGGGCCCCACCTTAGTTGCCAATCCACACCCACAAAGGTTTTACATCTAATAGGGGTTTGGGCCTGGGGCTTGCACTTAGTAAGAGTCAATGAAATACACTGAATTACTCAGCAAAAACAAAAGCCAAACTCTTCAAGGGCACTTGTTGAACTAGGTGTTAAGGAGCCCATTTTGCTTACCAACGCACTGGGCTGGGGAGGAGGGGGTTGGGTGTGAGGTTTAAAAAGTTTGGAAAGATTGGGGCAGGGGGCAGGTTTTGAAAGGCTTTGGATGCCAAACAGAGGATAGTATATTTGATCCTGAAAGTGATAAAGAGCCATGGAGGTTATTGAGTGGGAGGAGGCGTGTGTGTGACATGATCAGACCTGCATTTTGGCAAGACTACTCAGGCAGCTGAGACGAGGACAAACTAGAGTGGGTAGAGACTTCAGGCAATGAGAACAAGTAGCAGACTATTACAATAGCCCATGAGTAAGGTAATTTGGGACTATACTAGGATGGTAGAAATGTCAGGCAAGAGAGGAGGACATACATAAGAGACATCACAGACGTAAAATGAACAGACCTTGACAACAGATTGGACTTAGGAGGTTAGAGAGAGTGAGGAGTTAAGGATGATACCTAGGTTGTGAGCCTAGGTAGTTGGAAGAATGGTGCTTCCCTAAACAGTAATAAGGAAGTTAGGAAAAGGAAAGAGTTTGGGGAAAATCATGAGTTCAGTTCTGGACATGTTAAGTTAGGATGTCTATGGGACATCTAGGCAGCTAGGTGGTGCTGTGGGTAGAGTACCGAGCCTAGAGTCAGGAAGATACAAGTTCAAATCCAGCTTATGAGCTGAGAGACCCTGGGCAAATCAGCAAATCACTTAACCCTGTTGGCCTCAGTTCCTCATCTGTAAAATGAGCCAGAGAAAGAAATGGCAAACCACTCCAGTATCTTTGCCAAGGAAATTCCAAACAGAGTCACAGAGTCCGACATGACTCAAAGGAATGAACAACAAAATGGGACATCCGGTTCAGTGTGTTCAACAGGCAACTGGAGGTGTGAGACTAGAGGTAAGGAGACAGGTTGGGGATGGATAAGTAGATTTGAGAATCATCAGCACAGAGATGATAATTGAATCCACAAGAGCTAGTGAGATCAACAAGTAAAATAGTTTAGAGAGAGAAGGGGGGCCAGGAAAAAGAAACTCTGCAGTTAACAGGTCAGATGAACCCAGTTGGTTTGGTCGTGTGACTTCCTCCAACAGCTTTTAGCAGCATACAAATGTAGAAATAGAAACAGAAAATTCAGGCTCGGTGAGGGATCCAGTGTTGAGGACTGGCAAAAGCAATAGCATCAGCAGAGAAAGAGTCAGTCTATCAGTAAATCAACTAACATTTAATAGGCTAGGCAATGTGCCAAGGGCTGGAGATACAAAGAAAAGCAAAGACAGTCTCTGATCTCAAGGAACTCAGTCTAACGGGGAGATAGTATACAAACAACTACAAGCAAAATATATAGAAGATAAATTGGAGATAGTCTCAAAAGGAAGACACAAAGATTAAGGAGGATTGGGAAAGACCTCTTCTAGAAGGCAGGACTTTATCTGAGACTTGAAAGAAGCCAGGGAAGCCAGGAAGAAGAGATGAGGAGGAAGAGCTTGTCATGAACGGAAGACAGGTGGTGAAAATACTTGGAAGGGGGAGATGGGGGTGTTTTTTGTACAAGGAACAACGAAGAGGCCGGTATCAGTGGATCACAGAGCACTATGAAAAGGAATAAGGTATAAGAAGAATTGGAATATAGGTAGAGGTAAAGTTTTGAACATCTTTAAAGGCCAAACAGAGCACTTTATATTTGATGCCAGAAGGAATAGAGAGCCACTGGATTTTTCTAAATGGTCAAACATTTGCTTAGGAAGATCAATTTGACAGCTGAATGGAGGATGGACCGCAGTGGAGACAGCCTTGAAGCAGGGAGGCCAACTAGCAGGCTATTACAATAGTCCAGACTTGACACAATGAGGGGCCCCCACCAGGCTACCATCAGTGTTACAGGAAAGGAGGAGTCATATACAAGAAATGTTGCAAAGATAGAAATGACAAGACTTGACAATCCATCAGATAGGGGAGTGAGAGTGAGGAGTCAAGGAGGACACCTAAGTTGTGAGCCTCAGTGGCAACCTTGATATTGAAGAACTTAGGAGTCGAGGGTTTGGAGAGGAAACATCATGGGTTCAGTTTGGACATGATGAGTTTTAGATGTTCAGATTGAGGTGTCTAATGCGAGTTGGAGATGCTAGACTGGAGGATGGGAAAGAGATCAGGGCAAGTTAAACTGAGAGTTCAGAGAGTTCAGTACAGAGATGCTAATTGAAATAAGGGGAGCTGATGAGATCACCAAGGGAAATAGTATAGAGGAAAGAAGACCTCAAATAGAGCCTTGGGGGAACCCCACAGTTAGCAGGTATAAAGTAGATGAAGAGCCAGCTGAGGAAGCAGAGAAGGAATTTCAGAAAGATAGGAAAGCCAGGATTCATCAATATCTTCAAAACGTACATTTACCAGGTCAATCCCATTGATACTACCACAACCACCACTGGTTCTGTAGATGGTTCCACAGATTAGTCTAATATCTTTTCCATAGGACAGCCCTTGAGATAATTGCAGATTGGTTGGTTGCTGTCCTTTGTTCTTGAAGAGGACTAAAATGATATCACTATGTTGGGGTCAAGGTCAGAAGGATCTACCACAAGTTAGGCACAAATAGTCCATATGAACAAAGTCATGTCCACATACTATCATAAAGTTAAGGAGTTCTGCACTTTATCTGACCGACTGAAAAATTCACTGTACTAAAAAGATGCTAGTTGGGGTGCTACATAAGAAATAAAGGGAAAGGCTACAATCCCAAAGATGAAGTCTTCTGAGAAGAAAATCCATTATTCCCTTGAGTGGTGAGAAGAGGGATAGAATTTGGGGTGAGGACTCTATTTGGGGACAACTGTGGGTCCTCTGCTTTAAAAAGATGATTTGTTCTAAAATTTTTACTCAGTTACCTAGTGTTCCTGGGGCGGGGAGGGGATGGAACCTGGACCCCTAAAAGGAAAAGACCATGTTTTTGAAATAAGATCCATACTTTTATGTAGAAAAAGACAATGATAAGATTTGGATGGGATTAAGGAGTGGTCAATAGCCTGGGGTGGCCCAGGGGCAACCGAGAAAGGATCTAGATGGGATGAAGGAATGTCAAGCAAGCTAATTAAGTAATCAAGGTGGGCTGGGGTGAGCCACATGCCTTGGACCCAGGCGCCAGTGATGTGGGCTACTGAAATGTATGGGAAAATTCAAGGTCTGGGTTGCTTTCAAAGACTTGGTCTTTCCCTTTTAGGGGTCCAGGTCCCATCCCCCCATCATTCCCTACTCCCAAACTCCTCCCTTTAATTCAACTACCCTTTTCCATGTGCAAAGATCTCAGTTATGGTAAATAAGACATAGGCCCTGCCCTTGAGGAGATTATATTCTAGGAGGGGGAAAGCAGACTATAAGACTTTGAAGAGAGGAGTCATTTCCTGTGTAAAGGTGACATTTGAGCTGGGCCATAAATGATGGCTAGAATTTCAGCTAGCAGATATGAAAGATATAGAGAGAAGAAAAGCCTTCTGGGAAGTGGGATCAAGAAATGGAAAGGTAAGGATGTATCCCACTACATCTAGAACCTGACCCTCTGGAGTCCAAGGATTTTTCTAACTGCCTTGTATGACAGGCCCACCTACACTGCAAAAGACTCTGTATAGTCTGTGTTCACCCCACTTCTCTAGTCTTGACAAAAATGGGACTAATGATAACTCACATGTATATAGCCCATTAAGATTTGCAATATACTCTGTGCCACAATGACATATGTGAAGTTGGTAGTCTACCAGATCACAGAATCTCATCGATAGAAGAGACTTTAATCCATTCCCCACCTAAATAAAAATCCTCTCTATAATGCATTTGACAATTGACCATCCAGTTTCAACTTAGGAGACCTCGAACTAGTGGAAATCTACTATCTATCAAGGTAGAATGTGACTCTTTTTATTAGGAAACTTTTCCTGACATCAGGCCTAAATTTGTCCCTTTACAGTTTCTACCCATTGCTCCTAGTTCTGCTTTAAGGGACCAAGGAGAACATTTAATCATTCTTCCATATAATACACGACAATTCTTCAAATACTCTATATTATCATATTTACATGCCCCTAACCCCCATCACAAGTTTTCTTTTCTCAAGGCTAAACATTAGCAATTTATTTAATCCATCCTTATATGGTATAGGCATAAGTCCCTTATTATTAAGCCCATTTCATGGAGGAAGAAAATGAAGCTCAGAGAGGTGAAGGAATTTGTTAGGATCAAATAGTTTGCAAATGTCAGTGCCAAAATCATAGGATTTAGGAGGGACTATGGTGATGACACATTCACTTAAAAGTCAGATTAGCTTTAATTAAAAAAAATACTTCAAAGATATAGTAATAAATATACAAAGAACTTAGCTTAATTCCCATAGAGCAGAGTTCCAATTCCAAGGGCAAAACACCAAAATATGCCCCTTTTGAACTGATTCCCAGACAGCTGGACTTTTCCAGGCTTTCCTGCTGAGCTGACTAGCTCCAACACTGCACCAGCAATCCTGGCTGTCAGGTCTTCATGGCTTGACTCCACTGATTCTAATGGAGATTATTGCCTATAACTGAAACTGAGAAGGATAAACAATATAGAACAAGATCAAACACCTCCAGGCCCATTTCTTTGAATTGAGTGTGAAATGGGGGAGGGAGGGGACTGTGGGAGGAAGGGACTGCTCCTGATTCAGTTCATGGTATCACACTATGGGTGAACTATCTGTGGTCTTCACCTCCTGGGTACAGCACAAAAGATCAACCAATAAACAAACTTTTATTAAGTGCCTACTCTGCGCCAAGCACTATGCTAAGTGATTGGGGATATAAAAAGCGGCAAAAAAAAAAAATAGTCCCTGCCTTCAAGGAGATTATACTCTAATGGAAGAGACAACATACAAACAAATATATAGAAAGCAAGCTATGTATAGGATAAACAGGGTCAGTGTCAGCAGGTGGAGATAAGGAAGGAAACCATTCCAGGCATGGGGAATAGCCAGAGGAAAATTTCTAGAGCAGAGATGGAATGTTTTATTCCTGGGATGGCTTGGAGGCCAGTTTCACTGGATCAAAGAGTATATATTGGGCAAGAAAGGGTAAGAAGACTGGAAAGGTAGTAGGAACTTAAGCTGTGTAGGGTTTTGAATGCAAAACAGAGCATTTGTATTTGTTCCTGGCAGCAAATGGAAGCCACTAGAGTTTATTGAGTAGAGGGGTGACATGATTGAACTTGAGTCACTGAGCAGGAAGAGACTTGAGGCAGGCAGACCCTGAGGTGATGAGGTACCAGTGTCAGAGGAGAGAAGGAGGCTTATTTGAGAGATGTTGCAAAGCTGAAATTAACAGCCCTTGGAAATAGCTTGAATGAGAGTGGTGAGAGATTGTGAGGAAACCAGTATGACTCTAAGGTTGTAAGCCTGAGGCACTGGGAGGATGCTGCTGCTCTCTAACAAGGCTAAGACCTTTCCATTCTCTAGGTTTTAGACACGTGGCCTCTTCCAATCAAAGGAAGCTACCCCCACCCACATGGTAAAAGAGCACGGAAACAAGGCGTCTTCATGTTAGGAAATCTGAGCATATGCAAAGCAAATCCCTTATGTATATGAGAAGTAGATATTAAAAAGTCTAGGGGAGGGCACTTATCAACTCCAAAAGGTCTGTTTGATGGCCTGATTTATTTACATCATTAGAAATTCACTTCAGATTAAGTTTTTATTTCCAGAAAATCCCCCATGTTATATTACAATCTGTTAATATAGGTGGGGTTATGCATTGCTAGCTGACCAGGGAAAGAGTAGACAGAAAAAAAAAAGGCAGAAAGACAAACTCCATTGACTTTATTTACAATTCAGCCTAGAACTAAGACTACCCTTACAATCATTTTACAAGTAGAGAACTCTGTTAATACACGGGGAAAAAAAGAATAGAATGATAAAGTATCAGAGCTACAAGAGTCAGAAAAGATTGTCAAATCCCCCTGACTCATTTTACAGATTAGAGAACTATGGCCCAAAGAGGTTAAGTAACCTGTACAAACCCACACAACCATCACGGGCAGAGCTAGGGCAAAAATTTAAATCTCCTGGTTCCAAGTGAAGCTTAAGTCTCAGTATTATAGCAGATTTCTTCTGACAACCACAGAAGAGAAGTCATCAAAGAATTATGACACAGGAAGTGGAGTGTTGGGGCAGATAGATGGTATGCAGGGAGGGGTTATAAATTCTAACCTGCTTGAGAAATACACAACAGGATAGAGGAGGAGGGAAGAACTGGCTGACTTTGTGGGTGGATCCTTTTTTTTAAGTTTCAAGATTAGTTATCTTTTATTTGGTTATTCTTCTATCTGTGTTTGCCCAAATCTTTGTTGCCCTTTTTAAGGAAATGCTGATGTTAGCATTCACTAAGCAGAAATCTTGGCAGCTTATCTTGGTAGGTCAACCAAACTCTCAGAAAATAGAGGTTGGTTGTCCTCATTTGAAAAAATAAGGCTTCTATGATGTGTCTAAGGTGTGAAAGATTTGGGGAAACATTTCTGGATTATCTCCTAAAGTAAGATCTAAATTTAACAGCTTAACTGTATCCTTCTGCCTACTATGGCAAGCACTCATTTCTAGTCATCCAAAGAGAATGAGCCAAATCACTTATAGCCCAGAGCAGCATAGGATTTAGAGTTGGAAGGAATCTTAAAGGTCATCCCATCTAATCTCCTAATGTTACAGAAGACGAAAATGAAACCTAAAGACTTTAAATCACTTAGCTCACGAGTAGAAACCATGGCACAGGTCCCCTCCCCCAAAGCCACCAGACTCACATAGATGGGTCCAATCCTAGGATCTGACCCCAAAGGGTCAGTTTCTCTTTAGCTTGTTATGTCCCACCCAACATTTACTCAAGGAAAATCTGCTAAAAGTTTAGATATTGCTCATATGTAAGTTTTCCCAAATGTGGATTAATGGGTCCCCTGTTCCCATACAGTTATTCAAGTCAGAGAAGTGTATGGGCAGAGGATAGTCTTTGTGTTCTACTCCATAGAAAAGCAGAAGATGCAAAGCCTCACACAAGAGCAAAACCTAGATGCAGAAAACATATTAGCCCCTCAAATGACTCACTAGAGACCATAAATGTGTAGAAAACACACAAACCACAAGAACATCCTATAACCATTCCTTGGAAAGTAACTGAACATGGAGTTCAATTTCCCCTTGCCATCAGACCTGTACTGTCTGAACAGCTCATTGTGATATTGGAGAAAGGGAAAGTCCAGATCTAATCCCTGCACTACCACCCCCTTTCCTGTGTGGGTTCCCACTTTCTCTGGAAAGTATGATTTCCCAATTCTCCAATTTAGGAAACCAACTCAAAAGGCTGACATTTCCCAGGAAATCTCATGTCTCTATCAAGAAGGCTAGAGTCCCGGATCATTGTCCCTCTATACAGACATCTGGATCCAAGGACACTTTCTACAGGCTATCCTCAGGTCACATAGGTGAGCACATGTCCTCTTTTGCCATGTTCTTTCACAAGAACTCAATGCCCTGGCTCCTGTCATCTCTTTGACTGGGATAATCCACTCTCAGGAACTATCTAGTCTCTGACTTATGCTCAGAAAGCTATGGAAGAACACATGTTCTTCTCCCAATGCAGCCATTTCTGCTTCCTCTGAAGAGAGTATTACAACATGTTACAGGTCTTCTTAACTCCACATCCAGTGCTTTATCCACTGTCCCATCTAACTGTCTAAAAAAATAATCTGTCTTGTGCAAATAGAGCTAGAATGAGAACCAAGGGCTTCTAAAAAGAGAAGATTAAAGAATCCAAGCTAAGCAGGACCTTAAAAATCATCTGAACCCACTCATTCTCATTTGGAATATAAGGAAACTAAGGTAAAGAGAGAAGGAGTGATGTACTCAGAGACCATGGTCCTATCCAGGGATTTATCATCAAATGCTTTCTCTCCTTAGTCACCTCAGAAAGGAAGGGAAGGAGCCTAAAGGTAGAGCTAAAAGGTTGAGTGTGTGCAGCAGGTGTTGTCTGGTATCCCATGTAGTGTCACAGTTTGTGGCTCTGCTCGCAGGTGCTCCAATACACCATTTCCAGAAACACACCCGACTACTCTTGTTGCCAGTCTACCCCTTTGTGACTAGCAGTGGCATTGGACCCCACTAGCCCTTTCCACCCAACCCCTTAAGAATCTAGGATCCACTTGAGTGGTGAATAAACTTGCCTAACTATTATGAAACAAAGTATCGTGAAACACACACTACTCCCAAGAGGAGGAGAGCTTCTCCTTTTGAGGTCTATGTATCTCAGCCAAATAATGTTTCCAATTGCTTAACTTTGAAGCCATCTCCAAAACAAAATTATATTTAGCCTTTAATAAAAACATGGCAAGTTGTAAAACATTTCATGGCAATTTATATCCATGGAGAAACAGAAACAAATTTAATTGTAGTAATCTACCACAAGGTATTAGATGGAGGGACTGTGTGTCTTTTTCCCTGGCATTCATGGCCTTTTGTGATTTGGAGCCCCCCTTTCCTTTCTATCTTTGCTTCTTGTTATCCCTTCTATTTTCTCTAAGTTCTAAGAAAACTAGATTACTTCCTACGTCCTTCTCACCTCCAAAAAAAAAAAAAGCGTCCTGTGTACTCTCACCTTTTTGTGCTACTTTCTATGCCTGAAATGTGCTTCTTCCATCTCTTTGGAAATTGAAGTATTAGCTATATTTTTAATTCTTCTAGGGTCTATGACTTCACTGACACACATACTCCTTGTACCAATATAGATCTCATACTTTTTATAATCGAGTATTTGTCTACTACAATTATTGTAGTCAAACATGTCATTTGTTTGTAGTCCTGACAGCTGACCAATTAGTGATGAGCCTTTCCAAACTCAGCAGGCATAAAGCCACATCATACATCACTGGATGTCTAAGTAAAATTTTTCCAGGTTGGTAAGACCATAGTTGGCCCTTCAGTGGCGTAGATTTTGATCTAGGATCAAAGGATCACTTTCTTATCATGATGAAGCTTTGGGATGGATAGATGGATAGATGATAGATAGATAGATAGATAGATAGATAGATAGATAGATAGATAGATAGATAGATAGATAGATAAATAGATGATTGATGGATAGTAGCTAGATAGAGAAAACCTTTATTAAGTACTATGTGATGGACACTGTGCTAAGCACTGGAAATATAAATACAAACAAAGAGATAGCCTCTGTAAGATAGATCTGCCATTCTAATGCACGAACACAACATATAAAAGGGAGTGAAAAGTGAGGAATGAGAGGAGAGAAAGGGCAAGATGGAGAAGTGTGGAGAGTCAGAAACAGCTGAATGAGGAGTGAACATAGTTGTGTTGGCATTTCCCCAAATGGAGGTTCTGAAAAGAAATCCACCAACTGCAGGAGGAGGCTAAAGGAGAGGAGGGATCTTCCAGAATGTGAAGGCATTTGGGAAAAGGTGGAGAAGTCTAGAGAGCTAAGAGCAGAGTCAGGAGAGAAGTGAGTGCTTGTACTTTAAAGCCCACCAACTCAAATGCCACATCATCCAGGAAGCCCTTCATACCCATTGTAAAAAGTTTTCCCCTTTAGACTTCACATAGAATGTCTTTACCTCTTTGTGCATTGGTTCGTGAAGCTGTGTACCACAGATCAGTGTTTCAAGGCATCACTGGATCCACAGTTAAATACATTTAACTAAGCAACCAGATTTCACTTTCTTCATTGTTTGAGTCATAGAGAACCAAGAGAACAAGGAGAAAACTCTTAGAGTTCAGTTAATCCTACTAGTCGATCCTACTAGAATAGGTAATGAATTACATCAGCTCATGGTGCTTGATGTTTTCCCAGAGGTTTTCTTTTCTTCTAAGTTATATTTGCTATGCAGAAGCCCCCAGCTTCCTGGAATGTTTCTAAAGAATTCCAAATATTTAATCAACAATATCCCAGCATGACGGCTTCAGCTAACAATATTAGAATCTATTGTCATGGGAAAAAATAAAATTGTCATCATGAAACATGCTAAGACAGCCAAGTACTTTTAAAATGATAGCTTTTACTTAATATAATCTACTAAGACATTCATAACATTTTGTATGTGTTGTCTGAGAAGGCTCATCACCATCTCATGTTGGTACATCACTCAGTGTCTTTAGACATAGAAGCAGGGACAGGACTTTGGTTCAGATGCTGCCCCTAGTGATTTACTGCTAGTGAAACCTTGGGCAAGTCACTGGGCCTCTCTAGACCTCTGTTTCCTCATCTGTAAATAAGGAAAAGTTCATATGGAGCTTTCATTTTTCAAACACTATTCTTGTAAATCTATTCAAAGGTAAGTGAAGTTAATGGTGGAAGGGAAAATATATGTGGTACAATATCAGACTACTTGAATTACAGATAAATTTCCTTTTTGCAAACTTTTGACCTCCAAACCTACATCATTTTGACCCCCTGCACAACTGGATTCTACCCAGTCAACAACAACAACAATAAAATAAGACAATATGCTTCCAAGAAAATATCTGGAATTTCTCTCATTTCTACCATAGTTCATAAACTTATCACAAAAAAGCTTGATCACTTGAAGGGGGGTGTGTGTGGGGGGGTGTGTCCTTAGCAGCTTATGAAATCCTCTCTTAAGCTACAGAAGAGACTGTGGCCTGCTTTTGTGGATATCCATTATCAGCACAGAGATAGGGCTCACTCCTGGGTGGGGGAGCCCCTAAAGAGAAGGGTCAGACTCTTTTCTACACTCTCTGGCTTTTTATGCCCCTACTTAAGACCCCTAGAGAACATAATTTAAACCTTATGTTTGGCTCTTATTTGGGGTCTCCCTCAAAGGAACCAGAGAGGTAATCAACGTACATTAAAAATTGGGTATAAGACAGCTATTTATTTCCTTCAAAAAATGCTTAAAACAATTCATTCACAAGTACACGTTAGTGATGACTTAAATAAGCTTCAATAACTCCTAATTCCTATTATACTTTTGTAGGAGATTGATACATAAATAGCAAAACATGGAATATATTTGAGGGATAACCGAAGATACATTTAACCTTCTCCATGCTCTGTACAATCTAAACAATTTTCTCCAGATCCATGTCTCCTAATAAGCTAAGCTAGGGCTTGAGGCACCTACTTCTTTCGATGGTCATCCTCTCTAGGAACAATGCAATTGCAGAACCCTTCTGTTGCCAATCAGCTCTGATTGAAGGACCCACAGGTTCTTGACCTCTCAAACCCATAAGGTCTAAGGTAAACATGCCTGTTGTTCTATTACCTATGCTTAGGAAAGGAACGAAATAGAAGATGCAGTCAAGGTCCTAGGGCCAGACATGTGGCTACTGTTTTATACTCATAGCTTCCATCATGCCACATGCTCTGACTTGAGAAAGGGAGAAACAGAGGGCAGAGTTGCTCCTTTTAAAATTTATTGAATGAACAAAAGTGATGCAGTCAAAATTAGAAGGAAAGCAGGAAACTGGGAAAATATTTTTAAAACTAGTTTCTCTGATAAAGGTCTCATTTCTCAAATATATAGGGAACTGAATCAAATTTATGAAGAATAAAAGCCATTCCCCAAATGATAAATGATCAAAAGATATGAACAGGCAATTTTCAGAAGAAGAAAAAAAGGCTATCAGTAGTCATATGAAAATGTTCTGAATAACTAATAATTAGATAATTCAAATTAAAATAACTCTAGGCTACCACCTCACACTCATCAGATTAGCTAAGGAAAGGAAAGGATAGAGAAGGAAATAAAAGGAAAGGAAAATGAGGGGGTATGGGAAAAGAAGTACATTAATGCACTATTGGAGGAGCTGTGAATTGGTCCAAACATTCTAGAGAACAATTTGTAAACTGTACATGCTTTTTAAAAATTGTCTTATTATTTATTTAATATTTCTTTAGTTTTCAACATTGACTTCCACAAGATTCTGAATTACAAATTTTCTCCCCATTTCTACCCTCCCCCCCACTCCAAGATGGCATATATTCTAGTTGTCCTGTTCCCCAGTCAGCCTTCCCTTCTGTCACCCCACTTCCCTCCCATCCCCTTTTCCC
>CM053622.1:729363945-729404194 GCA_028646595.1 Phalanger gymnotis | reverse complement strand
ATGACCAGAGACCATTGGTTCCCGAGCTGGCCCCTCCTAAGTCACCAATCCACACCCACACAGGTTTCACACCTGACAGGGCCCTGGGCCTGGGGCTTAGCACTTAACAGCTGAAAGTACTTCCACTCAAAAGAAACAAAAGCCATGCTAATGAGACAATTTTGCTTAACAACACACTCCACCCCTTGTTCTAGGATACGCGTAGGTAGTGAGCATCAGAGACCAGACTTGGGCCCAGATCCTTTTCAACTGTGCCCTTCATTTTATCAGTGAAGAAACTGAAGGCCAAAGTTTTCTACAACTTAATTAGTGGGAGTACTTAGACTGAAGTTGTTGTGAAACCCTGAAAGTCAGCTTTTGAACAAGAATAGTCTAAGGGTCAAAGGCTTAGCAACTAACCAAACAACTTTCCCATTGGTTCTTCAAGACACTGCTACAATCCAAGTTTATATTTGTATACAGTAACACTATTGTAAAGTATCTGACCTCCCTCTCAAATTTCAAGTACACTAAATTTAAGAAAGTTAATAGCAGTTGAAATAAAGTCCTAGCTACCCCCTTGCCTCTTGTTTTTCAAGGATTTAAGTGCAGCTACTCTTTGCTTTCCAGGTTAAATCCTACATCCACATTTAGGGAAGATAATTGTTGTTATTGTTGTGTTTGTCCTTCATTTTCAAAAAGGACCATGACATCAGGGATATGATGATATGAATTGCAGTTGACTTTGATTTGAGTGAGGGAGGGCTATGCAAGGTCACCAGCCTCACTTTCTCCTCTAGAGTCATCTAGGTCCAGTGGCATGATATTCATCAGGGCCACTGAAGATGGCCCAGGATGCATTGGGAGACGCTGGCCCTCTTAGGCTAAGGTTCTCACTGGGAGTGACTCACAGGGAACTGAGTCAAATTTATAGGAATACAAGTCATTCCCCAATTGTGAAACAGTCAAAGGATATAAACAGGCAGTTTTCAGAGGAAGAAATTAAAGATATCTATAGTCACATGAAAATATGCTCTAAATCACTATTGATTAGAGAAATGCAAATCAAAACAACTCTTAGGTACAACATCTCTCCTGTCAGATTGGCTAAAATGACAAAACAGGAAAATGAGAAATGCTGGAGAGGACTGGGAAAATTGGAACATTGTGTTTCAACAATCTGGCTAGCAGCTGTTGTGGGGGTGAAAGACCAACACGAGCTCAACAACAAGCACACTGCCAAAGCTCAGGTTCTTTTGATCTGCTTTACTAAGGAAAGCAACGTTAAGGGGTTGACAAGTTTACTTTAATCCAGCATACAGATATCATTCACTTAGTTCAGGGGAAAAAGTCAGCACCCTGAACTTCAGAGCAAATTTCAAACAAATTACCAACATCGACAGACAGACCAAATACAATTCATAGTTATCAACATCTAGGTTCAGCCTGGGAGCTCATAACAAGGGCTGGCCCAGAGTCACGTGCCACCATGGCTGTGGGTAAGAGCTCCGAAAAAGAGAAAGCCAACCTCTGGTTTTATCTTTTTCAGGTCAAGGGTAACACATGTGACTCACCGAAGTGACCTAAAATTGTCACAAAGAGGCGACTTAAACCCACTTGGTCTAAAAGCCTCTGATATCACAAACATGTCACTCAGACTCATGTGTAAACTAGGCCCTCTTCTGAGACAAGGAGGTCACCAAGGACTCTCAATCTAATCAAGGAAACAAAGGCCAAACTCTTCAAGGCCACTTGGTTGAACTGAGTGCTAAGAGCCCATTTTGTTTACCAACACACATTGTTACATTGTTGGTGGAGTTGTGAACTGATCCAGCCATTCTGGAGAGCAATTTGGAACTATGCCCAAAGGGCTATAAAAATGTGCATACCCTTTGACCCAGCAATACCACTTCTAGGGCTGTATACCAAAGAGATCATGCAAGTGGGAAATGGACCAGTGCATACAAAAATATTTATAGCAGCTTTTTTTGTGGTGGCAAAAAATTGGAAATCAAGGGGATGCCCATCAATTGAGGACTGGCTAAACAAACTGTGGTATAAGAATGTAATGGAATACTATTGTGCTTTTAGAAATGAGGAGCAGACAGACTTCATTATAACCTTGAAAGACTTACATGAACTGATGCTGGGTGAAGGGGACAGAACCAGGAAATCATTACACACCATTACAGACACTCGGTATCTGTAGGGACTAACTTTGATGGAGTCAGGTCTTCTCATCAATGCAAGGTTCAACAACAGTTCCAAAAGACCCATGATGGAAAAGGCTATGCATGAGCAGAGAAAGAATTACAATGTCTGAATGCAAACTGGGGCAAATTGCTTGCTCTTTTCTCCCCCTTTATTTTGGTTTCATTTCTTCTTTCTTGTGATTCATTCCGTTGGTTATAATTCTTTTTACAACTGGGCTATTATGTAAGTAAGTTCAATGTGAAGGTATAAGTAGATCCTATATCGGATTACATGCCGTCTTGGAGGAGGGGGGAAAAAGGGGCAGGGAGAGAAAATCTCGAACTCAAAAACTTGTGGGACCAAGTGTCATAAACTAAGAATAAAAAACGAATTAAAAAAATAAAAAAAATGAGAGAATTTTTTTTAAAAAAAAGGATATATTCTAGCTTGGTAGAAACAGGAAATACACATTCTTCCTTTCACATACAGATGAGCAGCCAGAGTGAAAACACTTTGAAAATAATAACAAATATTTATTAAGTAGGTTTTGTGTGCCTAGCAATGTGCTGCTAGGTACTGGGGAAAACACAAAGTTTAAACAATTCAGTTGCTGGCATTTAGGAGTTTATAGTCGGTAGACAGATAAGGCTCAGGTGCAATTAACGAAAATGCAGAACGTTACAGGATTAAGTGCATTAGAGAGATGCAAAGTGCTGGGTGGGGGAGAGGGTGGGGAGCTCCAAGTCTCTGGGAAAGACTTCCTGGAGAGGGCAAATTAATTAGGAGTCGAAAGAAATTAACTGGACAATGAAGAGACCCTAGAAAGGCAAAGTCACAAAAGTTACACAAAAGAAAAAAACAAGTCCGGGCGGGGGGGGGGGCGGGGAGGAAGGGGAGAATAACACCTCTGACCAGGGCCAGCGTAGTAATCTCTGTACCTTTTCTGGGAAATGTAAAGGAAAGTTTTGTGGGAAAATTATTTTGTTTTTTCCCCAACCTAGGCCACTTACTGAAGTCAGAGACCAGACGTTCCTCTGTCCAGATAAGCAGCTGGAGAGCTAACTTTCTCAGGACACGTCATTTATGTTTTGAGGTTCTGACTCGGCTGTAGGTCAAATCAACCGCTGCCTTGTGACTGAGCACTAGAAACATGAGCCTGTGGGTGTTCGGCATTCCTGGCTCCGAAGCGTGGGATCTTTTAGAAGCCCTACTTCAGGCAAGCAGTAACCCCTCTGGTTGCTAGTCTGCAAGGAGCCCAGTCCCGTCCGTACCGTCTCCAGGGGCAGCTCCGGAGCAGAGGCGCCAGCGCGACACATCGGCCGGTCACCGTCCCTTCCCGTCCCAGAGCCAACCCTAGTCTCCAAACTTTGAAAGGGGCGGGCCGAGGACCGGCGGAATGGGGGTGGGTGAGGAGGTGGAGCTCATGTGACGGTTCCCCTTTTCCCCCTCCCCTATCTCGCCCCTGCCGCGTGATCCCTCGGGGGCCTCCTCTTTCCGGCCCCCTAAAGCCGCTGAGCTTTAAACCCCTTACACCCGGGTGGGCTGGCTCCAGACTCCTGTTCGGAGAGCGCCAGGCTGCGCTCGCTCTGAGCACCTTCCGCAGCAGCGGGTACGCAGCGCTGCTTGCCTACCGGTAGGGATGGGGCTGTGGGGCTGCTGGCTGCTGCCGGTTCTCCTCTTCCTCCTCTCTGGAGCCCGGTTTGCCTCCTCCGACACACCCGCAAATTGCACTTACTCCGATCTGCAGGGTACCTGGGTTTTCCAGGTGTCTAAGGGGCAGGGGCCTCAGGACAGCCGCATCAACTGCTCTGTGTTGGGTAAGCTCCTCGAACCACCGCCTTCCTTTTCTTTTATTTGAAAAGGTCTTGCTCCTCTCGTGACAGGTAGTGAGGCCCTTTCCCTTCCCTTGTCCCCTCCCCCCACTACTTCTTTCATTTCTCTCCCTTTTAGTTCAACTAAGGTATGTTTATTTAGAGCTTGGACTGAAATGCCTGATAGTACTCCCTCTATCTTGGCCCCTCTTCTCACTGATCCTAGATTGAGTCCCACGTGCCCCCAACTTGAGGATCATGCCCCAGGTGAAAGTAGGGGGAGTTGAGCCATTATGAACTTTACTCTTTTTTTTTTGTTTAAATTTAGTTGGTATTTTTTTTCCCCAGTTACATGTAAAAACAATTTTTAACATTCATTTTTAAAATTTTGAGTTCCAAATGCTCTCCCTTCGTCTCTCCTCACCCCCGACTCCTCACTGAGAAGGCAAGCAATTTGATATAGGTTATACATGTGCAGTCATGCAAAACATTACCGTAATGCTGTGAAAGATAAAATAGACCAAAAAAAAAAAACCCTGAGAAAAATAAAGTTAAAAAAAAAAAGCATGCTTCAATCTGTATTCATACATGGTCAGTTCTTTCTCTGGGGATGGATAGCATTTTTCATAAGTCCTTCAGAGTTGTCTTGGATCACTGTATTGCTAAGAATAGCTAAGTTCAACTGATCATCTTACAATATTGCCGATGAACTTTATTTTAAAAAATGTTTTTGACCCTTCAGGCCCTGAAAGACCCTCTGCGAAATTGCATACTTGTTGTGAATCAACAAACATTTATTAAGAGCCTATTAAAGGCCTCCCGGTTTGCTGAGTTGTAGATGCAAAGGAATGCAAAAAGAAAAACAAACCCCAATCCAAAATAAAAACACCTCAAAACAACAACAGAACCCCAATCTTTCTCCTCTAAGGTCTTCCAGTATAATCGGGAGACACCACGATACTTAGGCATTTGGTGTAACATCATGTACATCTAATTTTAAAAGCATCTTCTTCACATCTAAATTCATATTCATTAATTTCACTTTTTAGGCTAGCAGATTATAGTCACCTAGATCTAGCTATTTCTCTCCTTTTCCATTTTCCCCCTACGACCTAAGATTTTGGGGACAGAACCTGGGAATTTGGAACATGGGACCTTTTTTGATACTAGTTTAGGTCATTTCATGAAGTTAAAGATTAGTTCCCTTTGGCAGTGTGGTCTGCCAAGAGTTTGCCTGGGAAAAGAAATGAGCTAGAAGATACTTTAGGACATAGCAATGGGAACTTTTCCATGTTATGTTGGGAGAGAGGGAGGTGAAAATGAGGAAGTTGGCAATTGTGGAGTTTCCCAAAAAAGTACTTATTTAAATATACTACAGGATTACTGCTCCAGTTTCACGGCATAACTTTTGGTAGAGACTATTTCTTTAGACAGAGTAAGAAAAACTTTAAAGTTAAAAAAAAAATCCTTACTGTTCTTACAACACAAAATAAAATAATTCAATCTCTGATTTGTTAATGGAATTTTCATTCCATTTCATTCCAACATGCAGCTTGTTACAATGGAAAGCATACTGGATTTGGAGTCGGGAGACCTGGATTCAAATTATGATTCTGCCTTTTACTACATATGATCTTGGGCAAATCACTTAACCTTTTCACCTCACCAACACCCTCTTCCCCTCCCCTCCAAAAAAGGGGACAATGGACTAGATGTTCTTAGAGGTCCTTCCAGCTCTCTTTAATCTATGAACACAACCTGCCATTAGATAGTGAGTTCCTTTAAAGCTGGTACTGGTTTTTTACATTCTCAAAGAATCTCTTAATTGTAGAATTCCAGATTGTAAAAGCATTACTGAAGCTTTGGTCCATTTTCCCTTAGGGGAGGTATGTATCTGGTGAAAATTTAAGACTGGAAGCTGCCTGGCCAAAGTGATTTTCAACTTTAGATAGAAGCACTAAATTTGTCCTATATCTCACATGACAGAATTCAAGCCCCATAACGTGGCTACAACCCAAACTCTGTGGAGACAATGCATGGAAATAGGTTGAATACTCAAGTCATCCTCTGATACTTCATTAGGGTATGGACATGTCCCTGATTCCCAAAAGATTTGTCTGCCAAGCAGCCCAAATTCTAGCAGTTCTTGTTAAGTTGGAAAGGTTTGAGAGTCGGGGCTTCATGATAAACTGTTGTCTGAAAACCAGCTTAAATTCCGAAGTTTATCACTAAAAGACTGGTCCCTAGGGGATGAATTTTTCATGGCTACCACAACTCATAAAAACTAGCGAGAAGCAGTAGAGTGCGGGAATTAAGAGTAAGGAAAATTTGGGTTCTCAACCTGCCTCATGTGTGCCCTACTCTGGGCAAATCACTTAATCTCTTTGAGCCTCATCTCTGTAAAATTTCTCATCTGTAAAATGGGGAGTTTGGATAAGATGGCTGCTAACTGTTATTTTAGTTCTGGATCTCTGTGACCTCTGGTCTACCAGTGTGTGAAGCATTTATGATGAGTTTGTGTTTGGTGGCAGAGGTTGGTTAGATGTGTGGGGGACCCTCTTGGAAGAAATCACAACTCTTTTTTTTTTTTTGAAATCACAAGTCTTTAGAAGTAAAGTGACAAAACAAAAATAGTGGTGCTTTAAGTGTTCAATAGCTAAAGAAACCTCCAAGAATGTATCATGACCCCAAAGAAATGTTGCAGAAGAAAATGTTCACCATCTTTTGATACAGTCAGTGCAGTTAAATCCTGCAGAAGAGAAACACTGGGTATACTTCAGAAATACCATTTTATGAATTTAGATGAGCATAAGGTAAAGGGGGACACACATTTATTAAGCACCTACTGTGTACTTGGGCACTGTGCTCAATATTTTAAAAAAATCTCACTTTCCCCATAACAACCTGGTGAGGTAGGTGACATCATTATCCCCATTTTACAGTTGAGGAAACTGAGGCAGAGAAGAGGTAAATGACTTGTCCTATGTCACACAAGTACTAAGCATCAGAGGCCAAATCTGAACTCAGGTCTCCTGACACCAGGCCCAGCTTTCTAGCCACTGTGTCACCTATTTCCTTTCCTGTGGTTATCTTTCTAGGGCCTGACTTTTTTAGCTTTATTGTTGGCTACTTTGTTGTCTTTCCTTCTGTGTCTCTTCATATTTTTCTACCTCTCACCTTCATCACTCTGCTTGAGCTGGCATACTGCATAGAGGCAGAAAACTTATGTTCTAATTTTGGCTGACATGTTTTCTAACTTTGTGACCTTAGACAAGTCCCTTGATCTTCTAAAGAAAATTCTCACTAGGCTTCATTCTTAAGAACACAGGATTTTCCACAGGGCCAAATAATAATACAATTGAAAGATTGTGTTTCAGAGGACTTGGCCAAAAATGACACTCATGTTCTATTTTCAACAGAGGATGAAAGAGCCCAAATCTGGTATATGAGAAGAAAGCAGCTTGATTAAAATGGACAAAAATGAATGAGAAGGATTTATTACTGTCTCTTAAATGCCTAATTTTTCTTTGCCATTTCTTGTCCCCAGGGCCACCAAGAAAGAAAGTGGTAGTACACTTGCAGAAGTTAGATGTGGCAACTGATGAATTCGGCAATTCTGGTTACTTCACAATCATTTACAATCAAGGTTTTGAGGTTGTGTTAAATGACTACAAATGGTTTGCCTTTTTTAAGGTCAGTTTCCTTAACAATTATTTTCTTTGAACCCTCTTTAATTTCTGTTCCCTTTGTCAACTTCAAAGGAGAATAAAAAGAAAGCCACAATTTTGGACACACTTCCCAAGAGGAGTTAAAATGGTCATGTCACTTAATCACTATTTATTTAAAATTAGAATCATAAATAGTTAAATATAAACAAATTAAGCTCAATTTATTTTTAAATGCGCACAGTTAACTACACTTGTCTCCTCGGTTTGGTATGTGTGGCTACACCCTTCCTTTCTAATTGTAATGGCAATTACTTGCCTGGTCTGGTCCCTCAAAACTGTGGATTAAAAACAAAATCAGTTTATTTCTGATTTACAGCCTCTACCTCTCAGACCTTTGTATTGTGCTGCTGAAAGACTCCTATTGATATGATTGCCTTTTTACAATAATGTGCAAAATGGATCACTGAGAATAACTTGGTAGAAAGGACTAAAAGTAACTTCAGAAAATAGTCAATCCAAGAGTTACATCAGTGTTATTAATTAAAGCAATGGCAGAAGATGGCTCAGTCTAGGTCATTTCTTCTCACGCATACAGGCCTGAACTATTGATCTCATTTGCCATAGTGTACCAGATCATATTACTTCCCTCAATAGAAGCTCTTAGTAAAACAGTTTCTGGAAGATTTGCAGGCCAAGACCCATATGGTAGTCTGTGATCCAGATGTTATCTTTATACTCAGAAACAGCTGCCCATACAAATACAGTATTAAATGATCCAAGCAAATTAAATCCACAAGCCTGAGAATAGCTGTTTCTTAAAGCATATAATACAGAGTAAATATAGTCCTTTTCATGGAACAAGGATTGAAACACTGAGCTTATCTGGCGAAGATTATACAAGTAGAACAGCATTTAAAAAACAAAGACTGCATGGGAGACTGAGAGAAAGATACTATCAATGGCTACAGGAACCCAGCAGAGTTTCACTGTTGTTTGTGGTTCATTCTCAGAATATGACCTCCCACTGTGTGCTAATGTTGAGTGATAGGAAAGTATAGAATTCTGGTATTGGAAGGATCTTGGTGGTTATTTGTCCAAGCCAGATAGATAAATTTCCTTAGGAATCCAACAAGTGGACCTTTTCCTTTGGGCTTTCATCATGTTAAAAATGCTCACCCCCCCCCCCCCACCTTTCACCCCTCCCCTCACTTTCACTCAACAAATAATATTTAAGTGCCTGCTTTATGTTCTTGAAGAGCCTAACAACTCTGCCTTTCCAATGACTTACATTGACTAATATTTTAAAAAATATGTATGTATTTTTCGTTTTTAACGTTCACTTTTATAAGATTTTGAGTTTTAAATTTTCTTCCCCGCCCCCCGCCCAAGACAGCAAGCAATCTGATATAGGCCATACATGTACAATCATGTTAAACATTTCCACATTAGTTATGTTGTAAAGAAGTTAGAACCAAAGGGGAAAAAAGTTAGACCCTCTTTCACATATTAGAAACGGCTTGCTCAATATTGTATGGTCAGGGGATCATTGAACTCATCCAAACCAATGCCCTAATTTTACAGAGAAGGACACCAGTGCACAAAAAGGTGATTGACTTCATCCCCCAAGATTCCTAGGTTCAACATTTCTTTCTGTTGTATCATAGTCTTTAGGGTGTGTTCAAATTCTTGGCTAAAAACCATTCAATCAGATCAAATTTTACAGGTTTTTTTTACAATGATAAATACTTTTAAGATAATTTAAATTTGTATGGTGAAACTGAAATAGAGATTCATAGTTTTTAATTTTATTGTACCAGTAGTAATGTGGAAAGAATTTAACTGTAACATAGCTATCTAGCAGTCATCTCTTTCTATAATATTTTGTATGACCAACTTCATAGTTAAAGTGGAGTTATCTAAATAACTGATTTATGCTGCTAAGGTGGTGATTTTTTTGTTTTCTTTTAAATAGCCATATCAGTGAATGAGAAAAACTTACTTAAGTACTTAGAGTAACATGAGAATGCAGAAATGATACTAGCTCTTTCCACAGAGTAAGTTTTTTTTTCCTTTGAAATAATTCTAAATTGGAAAATTATTTGGAAACCAAAAAAAGGACCTTTTCCCTCTGTCATAATGGTAATCTCTTATTAGTAAGAAATGATTAGAAGAATGGCTTATTAGGAAAGGAAAATATAGACAAGACAATCACAATTCTATCCACTGAACTTTGCTTTCAAGTTCTCCTTTGTAGTGTTAATAACACATATATTTACAAAGTGTCTTTTATTTAAAAGATATTGTGTTAGGCGTTGTTGGGGATACAAAAGAAGATTTATGTTTCAATACACACACATCATATAAAATACATGTGCAAATACATATACACACATATGTAGAAAAAGATAACAGTACATGTGAGCCACATTTTAAGAGAGACACTAGACTTCCACCAGAGGAGAAGACAGCCAATACAGGGAGGGGACTTGATAACCATGTAATTGGGTAAGTCATTTAACTTTTCAGTTTATTCATGTGTAAAGTGGAGATAATAGTCATACCTCTTTGAGGGTTGTGGTAAAGATCAAATTAGGTAAGATATGGGAAGCTCTTTTCAAACCATAACATGTTGGTTAAGTCACCTATCAATCCTGACTGTTATTCTTAAGAAAAGGGAATCGGTTTAGCAGAAATGATATCAGATTTAGTCAAGATGAAGGTTGTGGGCCCCTCCTGATACCTTCCTGTTCACCATGCCTAGAATGCTTCCCACCTCATTCCTGCTTCTAAAAATCCTTATTTTCCTTCAAGATCCAGCTAACACATCACCTTCAACACAAGGTCTTTCCCAATCTATCCTGCTGCTATTCCCTTTCCCCAAATGTATGCATGGGTGCATGCATGTATGTATGCATGTATGTATACAGACATATAATATACATTCAAATATGTGCATATATATACATACACAAACTATATGTGTATGTGTGTATATGTGTGTGGGTACACATGTGTATAAGTGTGTGTGTATATTTCCTACATACTTATATAGTATACATCTATGTTGACTCCTAGAGGTTAGGAATTGTTTTACTTTAGTCTTTGTATCCTTCATCTGTTAGTGCAAAATCTGGCACATAGTAGGTGCTTAGTAAATGCTCATTGATTGATTTAGATACTATCTCTAGTATCTCAGTAAGTCTATAAATTGCAAAGCCGCTTTCTATGTTACTTCTCTCTTTCCACGAAATCATGTGTCCAGACTAAAAATAATTATTGAAACTATATCATAGGAAAATTAATTGAAAGGACTTGGAGAAGACAAGGGTAGAGAGAGATGGTTGTTATTTTTAAGTGTTTGGAGAACGTTCTTGTGGAATAGGGAGTAGACAGTCTACTTGGACTCAGCAGGCACAACTGGGACAAGTGTGTGTAAGTTACCTACCGGTAGGCAGATTTTAGAAGGAATCACTTTTTAGCAATCATAATAAAGAACTTTCAGAACATTCATACTTCAAAGTTGTTCAAAAAGAATCACTATCTAATGAAGTAAGGAGCTATCCATCCCTGGAAGTATTCAAGCAGGTGATTTCTTATTAAGGATGTCCCAAAGGAACTCTTCCACACATATTGGACTAAATGACTTCTAGGATTCCCACTTAACATTTTATGATTCTCTGGGTCTTTTAGAGATTTTTGAAGAAAGATGGTACATGAAATTAATCCCCTAGAAACTAAAGAGAGAAAAAATAGAACATCCATTTTTTTTTCCCTAATATCTGGAAAGGGAAAAGAGCTGGGTATGGCTTTGCTCTTTTTCCATTGAATTTTATTCATGTGTTTAAGAACCTTTTAAGGTTTGTTTATTCTGGTCTTATCTGGAAATTGTCTTTTTTTTTCATTGCCAAGGCCAATTAGTATGAATAAGAAATCTCACGAAGTAGTTGTATTATTCAAACTTTCACTTCACAATTCTGCTGCATTGTTATTAATGACCATATTTTATATAGTTATAATGAATAGTGTAAATTTGAATATATGTGACTACTTCATGGGATTCATTATTTATACTAATTGGGACCTACCTGTATCAGAATATATCCTTCCCCACTAACAGAATATTAATTTGAACTTAGAATTTCTTTTTCCTCATTGTGATTTCATCATTCAGAAAAAGAACATTGGCCTGGGAAATAATGGATGATCTGGATTCTGGGCAGATCTCTGTTGCTTAACTAGCTGTGTCACTTTGGGCCCACCACTTCTTCTCTTTGAACTCTCCATTACTTCATAGGTAAAATGAAGGGGTTGGATTCGATGTTCTTTAAGCTTTCCTTCAAAGTGAAACATTCTACAATTCTACAAGTCGAGCCTGTAGGCAGACATGTAAGCCAGCCTCTACTCTCTGCCAGACTATCAAATTATGCTTTGTTGAGAGAGAGAGAGAAACTGAGACACAGAGAGAGAGAGAGAAACAGACAGACAGAGACAGACAGAGGAAATAATTATTCCTTATTCTCGCACAAGAGTTGAACTATCTAAGTAATTTAGGAAGAATTATTTTTATGCTGTTTGCCCTTTTAGAAGTGACTTAGAAACCAAGTGTTTTCCCTTTAAAAGAATGTGTTCTGCTTATAAGCAGCCAACATTGTATTATTTTTAAGAGACGGGAATCTTTTCCTCCTAAATGTATTGAGTTTGCGTCCATCACAAGCCTCTCACCCATATCCACTACCAGAATACCCATAGGATTTGTAAAGGAGGAAGTCATAGAAAGTAAGCTGAGGAACAGACTAGTTTATGCTTTTCCAAATTATTAAATCCAGGAGGTTTCTTTTCCCCTTTTTCTTTTGTTAATGTCACTTCCTTTGTACCATAAAGGTGAAGGAAAAGGACTCAAAAAGAGAATGTTAGAAAAGAAGGAACTAACCATTTTGAGTCATGAGATGAGAATATAAAGAGAGGAAGCTGTATTCAAAATGTTTTTTGGTCAGCCCTTGCCAAAGATTATTTTTTTCTAATTGAGACTTTGTTTGGGGTGAGATTCTTTTTAAAAATGTCACTTCGGATCTCCTTTCTAGGGTGTGCCTGTACATGTGCCTATGTTTATATTGCTACTCTTATTACAATGGGTTGTGAAACCCACTATGGAGCTCCTTTCTCTGGGAATCCTACACCCTTAAACTTGGATATTACTTCATGCTTTATTTAATATTTGTGATCAACACCAGAAATGTCAATCTCATGTGTTTCTTTGGTTATAGATTTGTGTAGGCCTAGAGTTTAAATTTTGACTGACTTTCTTAGCTCAGCAGCAAAGGATGGATGATACTTTAGCCTTTAAAAGTCTACTGTTTTATAAATAGGAATGATTCCAGAGTAAGCAGGCTTAACCCAACATAACCTGTACCTGATGTTAGTTCCAGTTCTTAACTTTGAACTCGTAAGGACTTATTCAGCATAATTCACAAGCTGAAAAAGGCCAAAATTTGCCTTTCATTGTTTGTCTGAATGACAATTTTATAATGCTTTGTTGTGCTTTAATCATGTTTTTTCTTAATCTGAATTTAATATCACATTTGACCCTTTGTAAAATTTTCGTAGGATGTCACTGATTTTATGAGTCAGGTTTTCTTGCACATGGGGACTGTGGGGAAGTATGATTTGAACATCTGAGGAACAACTTGGGTGAGCACTATTGACATATTTTACCTTTCTTACCAAATAATGCAACGCTTTTGTGTTTTGCACCTTAATCCTCAAAGGGAGTGGGAGAAGAGGGGTGCATCTTTATAGCTTATGCCATTAAGCCTGCTTGTCCTTAACTATCAGTGAGTTGCTTCTGCTAAGCCATAGGGAGCTCCAAGCAGCATAGGGTGTGCATGCTGAATATGTGTACTCAAGAATTTAATTATTCAGATGTGATTCTCATAAAGTGAGTATATGGGAAGCTCTTAAGGCAAGAGGTGTAATGGCCCCAGTCTTCTGAGAAAGTCCTGAGGTTCTTCAATAGAGAGAGAGCCTTCGAAACAACCTAGAATTGCCAAGTCACTATCCTAGAATTATACCCAGATATTATTTCCTTACACTTCCAGAGGACCCCCCCCCATCCTTAATCATGATACACATCTTTGTGACATTGGCCTATCCTATTGAAAAAACTAGGGAGGGCTGTGGGGAAGGAACTTTTCACTGTTAAACTTCCCACTGGAGTCAAGTCTAAGAACTTCCACTTAGAAACCTGTATGACCTTGGCTAAATTAGGTTGTTTCTCAGAATTGTTTTAGCTCTAAATCAGTCATTCCTTGACTTTTCTGAGGGGTTAAACTAAATGTAAAACCACTCTGGACCAGTAGAGTGGACAGGGTAATCAGAAAAGGAATAGGAGAGAGAAAAAAAAAATAGAACCTTCGCCCACCTGCCTAGCCATGCATTTGTTAATATTTCTGTCCCATCACTTCCCTCTCATTTCTCATGTAGCATTCATAAATATGAGAAGTGGGTATGGCAAAGAAATTCAAGGGAAGTTGAGAGGCCAAATGCCAATGCCTCCTGTTAGCCTCACTTTCCTATCATGTGGCAGTAACCATCCTCTCTCCTACCAACTAGAGAAACTTAGCTCACATAGCAGAGGAAGACCCTGGGCTTGCTTAACGGGAGGAACACCTGACCAGCAAGTGCTAAATTCACAGAGCAGAGCTTATAGATTTAAAGTGGGAAGTAGTGTTGCAACTAACATTCAGCATTACGTCAGATTAGCATCATACCTGCGGACCAGCCTGCGCTTATGCATGTGCTCACCGAAAATGATATGATGCATGCACGATGTTGCTAATGCCTTATTTGGGTGGAATGTCAGATCATGCAATGAAAAATCATCTATCTCTTTACTAGTATTTTTACTAGTTAAGTATGAAGAATATTGGGTTGGGTACACATTAACAAACGTAGTGTTTGAGAAAGGGCTTAATCCATGTTTGCCAAAGTAAGTAACCCTAGTTTTTATTGCTTTGTAGTTATTAAATAGAAAAACCAGTCTGGCATGGAACCATCAAAAATGGGGTAGCTCTTTTTAAGCTGAGGCATACTGGGGATACTGAGGCCAAGAGTCAAAAGTCTCCTGCTGAGCAGCTGAGGCCACAAACCAAAGAACATTCTACACACACAGGCTTTGGTAAAGGGACTTCTGGTCACCCATCCATCTCCTCAACTACTCCCCTGAAGCATGGAATGCAGTGGGAACAACACTAGTGGTCTACTTTGAACATGAAGAACATCTATCTACACGGGGAGCTAGAGGTTGAAAAGCTAGGCTCCACTGAAACATTGAACTCTTCTTCTGGTTGAAATGATTTCACAAGTCTGTTGCTGGCTGCAGAAATTTTTACTTTTTTTAGTCTGATTTTCTGGTAGGTGTTTGGTGGTCTTACCTCAATTAAATTTTATCCTGTTCTTTTCCCTAACTGTTGTAGAACCTGTTGGGTATAAGTTTCAGCCTTATATGTATGTGAGCAGTTTGGCTGCTGAAAAGTTACCTTTTGAGGCCAAAAATGAAGTATTGTGTAAAAAAGAATTAAACCAACTTAAGAAAGATGTAAAATATTACCTTTTATATGTGCACAGTCTTGAAAGGGAAAGAAAAAAAGGACATTTGTGCATGAAATATTGATATATTTGTATGAAGAAACAGTTTTTTTTCTGTTGAAATGTGGAGACAGACACAGACAATGAAAAGGACTTATTAGACAACTAAGTGGACATATTTGAGAGCAGAGAAATGGTTAAAGTCGCAGGGTATTATGGTCTCTCAGTTTTGGGTTTTTGTTTTTGTTTTTTTTTTGCATATGACTGTATCTCGAGAGGTTAAAACTCCTATTTGTAAGTCAAAAGCTATTTAGAGACTGGGTTAAATGAAAACTAATGGCTTCATAACTGACAGAAAGTTGGGTTTCCTGAGTTCTGTCTCATAGTGGAAAGATGAGTCAGTGACTCCCAGGAGGCTCAGATTTGAGCAATGAGAAATCCGTCAACATGGAAGATAACATACCTTTAGAGCACTAGGGGTTGAATGAGAAGTTGCTACTGGCAGGAGCAGTGAACTGACACCTAGGGTTCAAGTGCTGTAGTTGGAAGCCTGAATATTGAAAGAGATGGCACTTTGTAGAACGGCTGAAGAGAAGGTGAATGCCTTTTTAGAGAGCTGAACTCTACTGTGATTTTATCTATTACGTTTCAGTGACATCTAAGTGTAAGAGAGGTGAGACCCTTAAAAAGTACCTATCTGCTCCCTTTTCCCCACTCCGGTTTGTATAGAACAAGCAGATGGGGAAAGACAGAATTTGCTAAGAGTTCTACTTTAAACAAGAGGCTGATGGCCGATTAATAACAGATTCCTGTTGTGGGAAGAGCTAACTGCTTGTTAGCACTGCCTTGAGAGCTCTATGGAGCTACTGACAACTGATTAGATAACCTAAAGTTGTCCTGAGTGAAGGTCTGACTGGGCTTGTCTGTGTTACTCAGAATGACAACTCAATAAATCTTTGCAGTTCTCTGGTGGGAGACAGTGAGGAAGTTAAGCAGTAGCTTCCTGGGGGAGAGATTTTTCTTGAAGGGACAAAGGATATCAGTGCTAGCAGTCAAGAGCTGCTTCAAGAAAATGGGTTTTCCTCACTCGTGCCTCACTGCTAGGTTTCTGTTTGTGTCTACTGTTCCTTATAGACACTGTGTATTGATGGGAGAGTATGACCCCATTTTATATGTAAACTGTGGTATATCAGTTATTCTTTCATTTGTCTTAGGTAATTGTAATGTTGTAATTACTGGAGGGGGTGTTTGCTTTGTCATGAAATAAATATTTTGCTTTTAAGAACTAAAGATGTCATGGTGATTAATTTTGTATAATTGGGAAGCATACCAATGGAGTGTCACTGAGCCACATCGGTGAGTAGTGAGACTGTATCCTTCATTCATAATATGTTTACCCTTAGGGCTCTGAGAGATTTTTGAGTCACAGCTATATGGTGGTGGTCCATCTTTGGGAATCCCAGACCTGCCAGTATGAGGGCAGGTTGGACTAAGCAAGTCAGCCCAGAGGGAGATTGGTGGTTATATCCTGTGCCAAAGTCTGTATAATGAAGACCTAAGACTGAGGTGGAGCAAGCCAACTCTATTGTTGATATTTTGTGCCTAACCATAGTCACACAACAAATTTGCTAGAAGAGGGAGCAGAGAAGAGATGAGGGAAAAGAGGGCATATTGGAGGAAAGGGTTTTAATTGTTTTTAGGGAGGAGAGTAGAGATTTCTTCTAGGACTGTTGTAAGGGTAGGAGAAGTTCTGTTTTGGGGGGCCAATTAATTAGATTTGCCAAATGTGTAGTATAGTCGCAATGGCTCTGGACTAAGCCCCAGGAGACCTGGGTTCTAAACCTGTCTCTGCTAAGAGCTAAGTCTCTGTGACTTCAAGTCACATCACCTCCTTGGACTTCAGGTTCTTCTGTTACATGATTAAGTTGGAGTTGATTATTTCTGGGAGCAATTGAAGGAGAATGTGAACTGAACTAAATGAGAGGGTGATAAAATAGAAAAGAATTACTTTATCTTTATTGTTTAGGTGTTACCAAATCCATTCCATGTCCTCATTGCCTGGAATGTGCTCTCCTTACCTCTTCTTTGCATCCCGGTGTCCATTTAAGGCTCAATTCTTGTATCACATTCCTGGTTAGCCTTTCCTGGTCTTTCTTGATATAAATGTCCTCTTACTTCCTCAAGTGATCAGATGATGTCTGCATTTGACTGCATGTTGTTTCTCCCTAGCAAAATGGAAAGTCCTGAAGTGAAGGGACAATTTTTCTGTTCATCTTTACATACACATTTTCTAACAGATTGACTTGTGTAATAATAGATGTTGAATAATGGTTTGTTGCAGTGAAAAAATCTACCATAATATTAAGCACTTACATTTTTGTAAGACTTTATGCTTTAGAAAGTACCCTAAATTCATTATTTCACTTAAGCTTCACAACAATCCTGTGAAGCTACTGTTGACGTTATTATCATCCTTTTACAGATGGGAAACTTCCAAGACCATAAATAACTTGTATGGGTCACCAGCTAGCTAGCAAATGATGGAGCAGAAATTTGAACTGAGACCTTCTGACTCCAAGTTAATTATTCCTTCCACTATGTTACTTTGTCTCTTGCAATTGGAGAGTGAAAGAGAAGTCTTTTGGGGAAAGAACGAAGGCTTTAGGCTCTGTTCTGTGGGTAGTCAGCTCTTATGATAAAACCCAAATTGCTTGTGTACTGGCTGATGCTGAATGGTTCAGACAAGGACTGGTAAATGTCTCTGGTAATGACTCTCTTATAATGAAGAATATCGCTGAAATGCATTCTCTGTTAATAATTACAGTGTCATGGGACAATTCTTAATTATAAACCAATGTCCAGTTGCATGGATCATCACATTTTGCAGCGAATGCCATCCATCAATTTCCTATGAGCCTACAGTGGCTGCCCCTAAGGATCCCAGCTCTGCTATTTACTTTGTGACCTTGGGAAAATTGTTTTGCTTCTATGGGTCTCATTTTGTTGACCTGTAATATGAAGGGGTTGGACTAGATGACTGTCTTAGGTGCCTTCCAGTTTGAAATCTTTTGAAAGAAGTAATTGGTACATACATATATACGTGTGTGTGTGTGTGTGTGTATAAAATTATATATATACATATATACATTTATATGGATGTGGATACAGTTACCCAAGTAACATTTATAGGCAGGATGTAAAATATCTCCCCAATTCCAAGGCTAGCCCTTTATGCACTATCCTTCAATGCCTCTTTCTGTTCTGCTTTGTCACAGTAACCAAACACAGGACTTTTTCATACATTTAAATTTAAAAATAATCTCTCAACCCGAATAGGCTAGATGATTCTCACTGGATTATTCTCTAGCCACCATAGCTGGACAATAGGTCTATATCTAATCCTTGGAACTTTAAAGTAGCAGAAATTGAAGGAAGCCTTCTTCCTCCAACCAGAAAGGTATTTGTACTACCTATGGGACTGTGAAATTATTTACTCCTTTTATTGGTTTAGTGATCCAGCTGTTCTTAAAGGGACACTAGTCTCAGAAGTGAACAACTTAGGCTAATTCTGTTGTAAGCTATCAATTATTGTAGAGGGGTGAATGCTATTCCAAGCTGCAAAAGTCATTTAATTAGGCCATGTAACATTTGTTCCTACATTTATCCTATTCAGAGTCAGCTATGGCTCTGGTCTTATAAAACACAATTAAAAAAAAACATTAGTATGTAGCACAAAATTAGCCCTCCAGAAGCCTGAATGATAGGCAATTTCAAATTGTGTTTAGAAGAAGAAAAATCTGGCCACGGACCTACTTTAGTCTTTTGGTGTTATTGTTCCTGAGGGAAGAGTCACGAATTTAAATTGTACCTTGAGTATGGGCTGACTGAATCATTCAGGTAGGAAGAAAACCCTTCCTAAAAACACACGGTCACATATTCTGGAGATCCTTCTTTTATAAGATTCTGTAAAGTGGGTCTCGGGAGTATGTCAGAAAGGAAAACATGGATCTAGGAGAGTGTGACCTAGCTTCTAGACACAACTATGCTACTAACTTGCAGTGGAACCTGATTGTGTCTAAGAGCAGCTATGTGACCTTGGGACCCTGATAGGAGCATTGGACCAAGATTACTTCTTTTTCTGTCATTCATTCTTTGATAAAAGACTAACTTCATTTTTGAAATACTAATCATATTTTAGAGTGCCTTGAGAACCATTGGTTGGTGTAGTGAAAACTAGATTCAGTCAAAAAACTTGGATTCTCAAGACTCACATGACTATATTGCTCCTTAAAAGGTATTAAGCTGTATGCAATTCACTTAACCCCTTTGAACCTGAGTTTCCTTACTGTAAAAATGGACACAATTATACTTGCACCAGCCTACCTCAAAGGGTCATTGTTAGAATCTTAGACCAGAGGAGATAGTGTCTATTCTTTGGAAATTTCCACATTTCTTGCTTTCATCTTCAAATAGTAGCCACTTAGTTGTATTTTCCCTCCTTCCCCCTTTTTATTACTCTATTAAAAAAAAAATCATAGAATGTTACAGCTGAAAAGTATTTCAGAAATAGCCTGATCTACTTCCTTCAGTTTCTAGTTAAAAAAAAAAAAACAACAAAACTCAGGCCCAGAGAATTTCAGTGATTGGCTCAAGATCGCGAAGGTAGAGATAGTGTGATGTGAAGAGAGAGGCAGTCTTAAAGCCAAGGAGCCTTGGGTTTAAGTCCAGCCAAATGTCCTTTAATTAGAAGCCATGTCACCTGTCATCCAATTCAATTTCACCTTTAGACCAGGTGTTCTTAACTGTTTTTGTGTGAGAGAGTGTGTGTGTGTGAGAATATGTGAGAGAGACAACCCTTTTTCAGTCCAATGAAGTCTATAATTATAATCACTTCTCAGAATATTTTTCGGTGCCTGAAGTAAAATACATAGGACGACAAAAGAAACCAATTTTATGAAAATATGGTTATCAGAATATTAAAAAAAACACCTCATGGATCCCAAGTTAAGAACCCCTGCTCTAGACCATGTTTGTATATGCAATACTTTATAGCTATAAACTACAATGTAACTAGAACAGTACACAACTATAAATTATTATAACAGCATGAGGTAAATCTGTATGTCTTACTGACCCCCCCACCCCTTTACATCTGCTTTCTCTTCTTTATGCTTCTTTCCAATTCTGAGGTTTTCTGATGCTGTTTCCATAAGTTAGGAGGCAAAAGACTTCAGCTTCTTAGTTGATAAAATGTCATCTATTATTTAACAATCTTGGAACTGCTAACTTGAGATGGCCATGTGGAATACAGGGAGTGGATCCACCTTTGGCACCTTAGTTTTTCCATGGGAATCTATCCCTTTATTCAGGAAGCTGCCTGGCTGTTATTAATAGTGGCCAGGAAATAATGAAACTTCTTCCAAGTTCCTCAAACCAATGGTGTCAAACTCAAATAGAAAGAGGCGTCACTATTCCATACATAAGGAACTTTCGGAGCTGTATATTGACATGGTTTTAAAATGTAATGTTATCTATGTTTTGTTGTGTTTTTATTTATTTCGTTAACTGTTTCCCAATTACATTTTAATCTGGTTCTACCACACCCAGGAGTGTTGCAGGCTGAATATTTGACACCTGCCTAAGCATGTCCCTGATGCCTCAGTGTGGCATGAATGCCCACTATACCTAAATACTTCACCAATGAAGCATAAACTCAGCAGCATCTTACCAATTCTGAAAGGTTTCAGAAATGACCTGGCAATGGATTTACATCTGTAACTTGGCCTCATTGTAATATCTCCTGGAACATTATGGTTGTAGATGGTGGGACTGGCAGCATTTATGCAGAGCCACTCATTCAGTGTCACTATTCTTTTGAAGCATTGAAATAGTATTTTAGTATGATCACAGCAATATTTTAGGGGTAACTCATAATTCATTAGAATATATCCTAAATGCTACAGTCAGTGTACTGAAAACCGGGATTCTTCATTAGAATCTGAACAAGGGAGGCGAGCTTTCCCTGGAGAGCTATGCAGTCATCTTGGCAGGGAGTTACAGAATTTCAACTTAGGTAACCTTTGCTTTAGCCTCATGATTTTTTACTCCCATTCCAGGCTTTTCACAACATAGGACCAAGGTAGTGATTTAGAACTATGATGAGCACAGACTGGAACACTTCAGTGATGCCATTCTGTGTGAATCCCCTTGCACTTCCAAATAAAATGATTCATCCGTGTTCGCTAGTTGCTGGACAAATGGAGGTCTGCAAGCACTCAAGGAGAAAACAAAGGGCATCAGTTTCTAACATAGATATTAAAATTTGAAATTACATGTGAAGTGTTACTTGACTTTTATCTATAATCCCTTTCTTTAACTCAGTCAACAGATATGTGATGAGGAAACTAAGGCCCCCTGTGCCTACCATCACACAGCTAGTAAGTGTTAACAGTAGTCAGTCAGCAAATATTAATTAAGTGGCTATTATGTAACAGGCACTGTGCTAAGTGCTAGGGCTACAAAGAAAGATAAAAGACAGTCCCTTCGCTCAAGGAACTCCAAGTCTAATGAGGGAGACATATGTACAAATAAGGTGTTTACTGGATAAAATGAAGATAATTGACGGGGACCAGGGGGAGGTGTTAAGGAAAGATTTCTCATGGGTAGCGTATAAGCCTAGGTCTCTCTGCATCAAAGTCAGTAAGGCCCATACTTTTCCCACTGTCCCATACTACCTCACAAATGAATACTGTGGTGAGATAGTAGTAATGATAATCCACATTAATATAGCACTTGAAAGTTTGCAAAGCATTTTCTTCATATTACCCTTAGGTCATGTGAGATAGTTCCCTCTTTACCTCGTTTTATAAAGAAATAGGCTCAGAAGAATCAATTATTGCCTTTGTTTTTAAAAATGTTTTATTGATTCTGTTTTTATAACACTATCACTTCCCACTTAACCCCTCTGCCTTGTAACAGAGCTCTCGTGTGTCAAATAAGTTGAGCCAAGAAAAACAAATCAACATAATGAGCAAGTCTGAAAGTGTGGGCCCCAATCTTCACCTTCAGTGCAAAAGGAAAAAGAGGGGAAAATATTAACAAAACCAATGGATAGAGGCAGGTGGGGAGCTCAATGCATGGAGTGCTGGACTTGGATTCACTTACTAGGTGACTTGGGCAGGTCATGTAACCTCTGTTAACTTCAGTTTCCACATCAGTATAGTGGCCATAATAAGAGCACTTACCTTCCAGGGAGGTATTGATGATCAAATGAGATCATATTGATAAAATATTTTGCACACTTTAAAGCAGTATGTAAATGCTAACTATCCATTAGATGTGAAGCTCCTGGCAAGCAGGGACCGTCTTTTCCTTTTCTTTGTATCCTTAGATCTTATCACAGTGCCTGGCACATTTAAGTGAGCATTTAATAATGTTTATTTTCTTTTTGGGGGGGAATTGGGCGATTGGGGTTAAGTGACTTGCCCAAGGTCACACGCTACAAATGTCTGAGGTCGGATTTGAACTCAGGTCCTCCTGACTCCAGGGCTGGTGCTCTACTCACTGCACCACTTAGCTGCCCCTAATAATGTTTATTGACTAACTCAATGCATCTAAAAATATCCTTGTTCTAAACGTATGCAACTCACCACCTCTGCAAAGGAATGGGAAATGTCTCCTCATATCTGTTCCTTAGTATCATGCTTCTTGTTTGTAATTCTGTGATATTAATTTTCCATTGCTGTGTGGTTGTTAACATTTTCATTGTTGTAATTATTGGATATATTGTTTCCTTGGCTCAGCTTTCTTCATTTTGAATCAGTTCATGTTAGTTTCCATGCTTCTCTGTAACTTATAATCATTTCTTAGAGCACAGTAACATTCCATTATATGCATATACCACAATTGTTTAACCCTTTTCCAGTTGGACAGCTATTTGTTTTCAGCTTTTTATTATCACAGTAAGTGCTACTATAAATATTTTGGTGTATGTGGGGACTTCTTATCAATGGCCTCCTTGGGATAGATGACAGGTAGGGGAATCTCTAGGTCTAAGTAACAAGTGACTTTCCTATGACCACATAGCCAGCAAATAGTGGAGACCAAGAATACACCTATGTGAATCTACAAAAATGAAACAACCCTTTTGGGTGAGGGTCGTCTACCTTATCTGATATATAGGCTTATTTATATCTTAACATAGGCTATACCATCTGCTCCTCCTTTCAGGCTTCTTTGAGCATGAGTATGGCCTAGAATGGGTATTCTTTGTGAGTGCTAGTGCACGTGCGCGCGTGTGTGTGTATGTGTGTGTGTCTGTGTGTATGTATCTGTGTGTATGTGTCTGTGTGTGTGTGTGTGAGGGGAGAGGTGGGGGGAGAAAATATCTTTCTAGGCAATTTTATTCCTCCTCCCCATTAGGTTCATTAATGATCATCTACTTCCAGAAAATTTGACTTTGTTCAAAGGACAAATGTATGTATGTGTGTTGAAAAACTCATCTTCTCATTCCAGATTCAGTGCTTATCTAACACTATGCCCCAACTAAGCCAAGTCTGTTTCCTAATGGAAAATTAATCCATCTCTCTCTTTCATTCTCTTCCCCTTTCCACCCTGTCTTCTCCCAACCCCCTTTCCCTCTCTTCTAACACAACTACTTGAAGAACGTACCTTCTCTCCGCAGTATTTAGTGAGGTGAGGTTAAAAAAAAAAAGAGCTCAGGACTTAGAGACAGGAGATCAAATCTCATCTTGATACTTAAGTGACAGTGTGACCTTAGACTAGTCACTTAAACTTGGTTTTTTCATCTGTTAAAAAATGTGGACAATAACACATTTGTCATTATGGAGAAAGTACCTTAAAGCCATATATAAATGAGTTATTTGGGAGGGTGTTGCAGAAGCCTTCTGATTTTAAAAGAAAATGTACCAGGTAAAGGTCTAAGTGAATACACACAAGAGCTGGGCAGGAAAATGACCAAACTTGCTTCCTTTCACTTGCAGTATAAGAAGGAAGGCCACAATGTGACGAGTTACTGTCATGAGACACTTCCTGGATGGGTACATGATGTTCTGGGCAAGAACTGGGCGTGTTTCACTGCGAAGAAGCTTGTGAGCACTGCTGAAAATGTACATGTGAATGAACTACCCCCCAGGCAACACAAGGAAAGGTGAGTTGGCCAGGCTGAGGACTGAGTTTGTTCATATTTGTAAATCACAATTTTCTTGTTATTATAGCTAATATGCTATACCAGGACAGTCAGTTCTGAATTTGAATCTCCGCTCTGTGACCACTAGCTGTGAACTGTGGACAGGTCACTTTCTAGGTCTCTGTTTTCTCATCTGTAAAATGGGACTAATGCTATTGTATGCTGCCTATTTCACAGAGTTGTCACAAAGAAACCATAGCTTAAAAGCCTATGTGAAAGACAGTTGTTACTATTACTTGTACAAACCTACCTGTTGTAATACAAAATCACTAGATTTCCTAAAATGATTCCCTCATTATTCAAAGCAATTTTTTTTTTGTTAGATATTGTTGTTAGAGGCTATCTAAAGGCCTTGCTTTTAAACTACTTATAGTCTGGGAAATAATAGGCCTGAGAAGGAATGAATGAAAACTTATATTAGCTACTTTCTATATGTCAAGCACCACTAATTGTTGGAAATACAAATAGAAACATTGAGATAGTCCCTGCTCTCAAGGAGCTCACACTTTAATTGGAGAGATCATACAGGGTCGACAGTCATTTATTTATTAAGTTCTTATTATGTGTCAGGCCTGGAATTTGAACCCAAAATCTTTGACTCCAAATGCAATATCATTCAGATACGCTTTACCACCCTCCTTCACAATCTCCCCAACTTCTAGCCAACGCCACATAAAGGAAGTAAATAGTGGCCTTCCCTTGTGAAAATGAAAGGAAATGTTGTGAAGCTGATTTTATCCATGAAATTCTTCAGTTAGCTCATTTCCCTCCACAATGTGCTTGTTGGGCCTTTGGATATATTAAGTTAGTTTTTAGTGTAGCTTAAGATGAATGTGAGAAAATGAATGCTTTGAATATTTGATCCCCTTACTTTTCTTACTGTTCTGTTCCTGGCTTCTGTAGGACTAAAATCTGAGCATGTTTTCCTTTTGGATTAATTCTCCAGCGCCAACATTAATGATGGCATAACTAAAGATTTTCACCCCTGGACCAGTACCCCAGAGTGTACCTATTGCTTCTTAGCTGGCAGCTTGTTATTCTGCATTAATACTTCCAATGAAACAAAGACTCAACACTCAGTCTTCAAAATTGGAACAGGGCTTCATTGTAACATGTTAAATCTTACAGGAGAAATCCTGGTCCAGTGTTCCTAAGCTCACAGGTTTGATAGAATTAGAACTGGAAAAAGGTATTAAAGCTCCATCAAATCTAATACCTACATTTTCTAGATAAGTAATCAGTTCATCCATAAACAAGTATTTATTGAGTACTTACCATGCGCGAAGTAAGCGTGGAGGATACGCAGAAAACACTAAAACATTTGTTGCTGTCAAAAAGCTCACTTTCTAAGGTGTAGAAACAGATTAGAAAAGTTGTGATTTGCCCAGGATCACAGGTCAGAAGCAGGATTTGTACCGAGATAACACTTTATGCACTCTACTACATTGCCTCTCAGTTTTGCTCTTGGAAGGATGCCCAGGGTGGCTTCACTATTTGGCACTAGTGCCTTAGTATCTGTAATAGGATACCATTCTCAGTTGACTATAGCTTTAGTGTCTTGGTCAGTCATTATAACAGGAACATGCAATTTAGATTGAGGGAGGTTACAAACTTGTTATCCTGATCAGGACACAGCAAGAGTATTGTATTCATTTCTGGACACTGCATTTTTTAGAAAGGATGTTGATAAACTGGAGTAAACCTAAAGGAAGGAAGGATAATTAGGGGGATTTGAGGCCATGCTATAGAAGAAACTCTTGAACCAAGTCAGTATTTGGCCCGGAGAAGAGATGGCTGAAGAGGGATGAGATAGCCTTCAAGTATGTGAATGTTTGACTCCAGAGGGCAGAACTGGGGACAATAATAATAGTCAGCATTTCTCTAGCCCTTTAAGATTTGCAAAGTGCTTTATATGTATTATCTAATTTGAGATTCATAACAACTCCATGAGGTAGGTGCTATAATTGCCTTCTTTTTACTATTAAGGAAACAGTGGCTAACTGAGATTGCTCAACTTGCCCAGGGTTGCCCAGCTAGTTAGTGACTGTGGTGGCCTTTGAACTCAGGACTTCCTGACTCCAAGTCCAGCATTCTGTCCACTGTGATGCCTGGGGGCTGCAGGAGCCATCAGTAGAATTTTCAGAGGCACATTTAGGTTAATCTAAGGGGGGGAAAACCTAACACCTTCCTAACAAGTGTTATTTAGCATTAGAACAAAATGCCCCAGAATGTGGTGAATTCCTCATCATTGGAGCTCTTCAGGTAGAGAATGGACGACGATTTGTCAAGAGAGAGAATTTCTGTTTAGTTATGGATTGGAGCAATTATCCTGGGAAGTTCACAGCTGAGATTGTATGATTCTGTATGAACAAACTTTCATCCTAACCTTACATTAACTGCACATAGACATTCCCTGAGTTATGAAATGTATAATTTGCAAAAATGAGTCACATATAAATTATGCATACACCACAGCCAAGATCTCTCTCTCCCCTTCCTTTATCCTTCTCTCTCTCTCTCTCTCTCTCTCTCTCTCTCTCTCTCTCTCACACACACACACACACACACACACACACACACACACACATATTTTCCTTATACAATGAGACCCTTCTTATTTCCCCTTTTTCCTTTGAACTCTTTTCAAAGCAACCTAGGAAAATATTTCACCCTCTCTCCATCTCATGGTATCAGGAATAAGATCTATAAGAGACTGCAAAGCTCATCTACTCTAACCCTCTCATTTGTAAGACAAGGAAAATGATGAGTGTTGTGGTTGTCATTTGTCCTTCATTCTTGAAGAGGACCATGTCATCAGGGAGATGATGACATGACTTGCAATTGACTTTGATTTGAATGAGGGAGGGTTGTGCAAGGTCACCAGCCTCACCTTGTCCTCCAGAGCCAACTGGATCCAGTGGCCAGATATCAATCAAGACTACTGGAGATGGCCCTCTCATTTGTAAGACAAGGAAAATGATGAATGTAGAGTTAATGTGGCTTGCCCAAGGTGTCAGGTAGCCAGTTAGTAACAGAGCTAAAACTGGAACCCAGGCCTTAGTGCTAGCTATTCCTACTAGACACTTTGTTCTTGCTCATTGTCTCTTTCTCTCTTTCTGTTTCTCCCTGCCCTCCCCGCCCATCTCTCCCATCTATAAATTTATATATATATATTTATGAACTTCATTATAATTTATAAGCCTAAGAATAGTGCTAGTGATACACCTGTATCCATGGAAAGGAAAGACACATGCTTTGAGAGGAAATCAACAAAATAAAAGATCACTAAATCATCATTACTCTTGAAAATGCTAAACTGCTAGTTAGCATTTATGAAGTGCTGTAAGATTTGAAAAGCACTCCGTCTAAGTTATCTCATTTAATCCTTACTACAACCCTGTGAGATAGGTGCTATTGTTATACCCTTTTTTTGTCAAGGCAGTTGGGATTAAGTGACTTGCCCAGGGTCACACAGCTAGTTAAGAGTCAAGTGGCTGAGGGTTTTGATTTGAACTCAGGTCCTATGCTCTTTTTATAAATGAGTAAACTGAGTAAGAGAAAGATTAAGTGACTTGCCTAGGATCACACAGCTAGGAAGTGAGGAAGGATTTCAATTCAGGTCTTCCTAACTCCAAGTCTAACATTGTCTTTCTACCACCTAGCTGCCTAGGAATTTCTTCTAAGACTTTAGAATCACTACAAAGTTTATCATCTGTTTCCTTTCTTTATCCTCCCCTCAGAAAGTATGCTTTTTCTTTAAACATTCATATTTAGGTGAAGTTAAACTTTTTCTGGATCTTGTTTAATTTTTCAAAAATATGTTTTTATAAGGTATAATTAATATAGTTTAGAGTGGAAATAATAGTGGTCTGGGAGTCCAGACATCTGGCTTCTAGTCTTAGTCTTGCCATTTACCAGCTACATGACCCTGGACAAGTCACTTGGGCCTCAGTTACTTCTGGAGTGGAGGAGTCGAGTATGGGAAGCATCAACTCAAAGCCCCTTCCAGCGCTGAAGTCTTATGATTCTAAATGATTATGTCAATTATTTTTTTAAAAATCAATTTCATTTATTTTTGTTTTTAAATTGCCCCATGTCTTTCCCCCTTCTTCCTCCCAAAAAGTCATCTCATATAACAAAGAATTTCTTTGCAGAAAAAGAGGAAGAAGGGGGAAAAAGTTCAGCAAAACCGAATAATGCATTTTTTAAAAAATCTGACAATACTTGAAATGTTCCATGCCTATGGATGCCCACCTCTGTCTGCAAAGGATTATGGGAGGTGACTTCTCATATCTCTTCTGTAGATTCATGCCTATTCTTTGTAATTTTGGAACACAAGTTTTTTTAATTGTTTTTTTGTCGTTATTTCCATTGACATTGTTGTAATCACCACATTTTTTTCCTTAGCTCTGCTTATTTCACTTTGCATCAGTTCATTTCTTTCTATGCTTCTCTATGGCCATTATGTTCTGCATAATGGAATTTTACTGAGCTGTAAGAAATCTATTATTTTTTACTTGCAAATGTACAGTATTCCAGCCATACTGTAGGTGAAATAAGCTTTTGTGGATTGGTCTGGAAAATTTATTGCTACTTATAAAATCATTTTGATGCAAAAAATATTTTCTGGTTGAAAAACAGCCATTTAAGTTTTTTGAACCCCAACCTATGTACTAGCTGAACACTGCCTTTTATTTATGATAACTAATTTTGCATCAAGTCCTTTTATATATTCCTCTCCCTTAAGAGTCATCCGCCATTCTACAATCCTTTCCATCCACCCTCTCACTGCTCTGTGATGAATGAAAAAATCTGAGAGGCAGAGTTTCTAGTAATTAATAATCAATTTATCAATTAGGCTAGCCAGCTTCAATAAATTGATGAACAGTGGTTTCTCTTAGCAACCATAGACCAAAGATATGGAAAGTCTGAAAGCTTTAAATAATCCTTAGAGGGAATTCCTTTGACAACTGAAAATCAATCCCAGATTGGTGGACATTTAATGAGGAGGTAGGTTACAAGTCTTCAGCCCCTCCTGCTGAGAACTGATTGCCCATGAGACTAGGCCACCTCCAGCAATCTGGACAGGGGAATCCATCTCCATCCAGACCAGTCTAGTTGATTTCTCCTTCATGAGTTAGGTCACCCTAACTTCTAATGGAAGCAAGGATGGAGCTCTTTTCCTTGGAGTAAGAACTTTCCTACAGTGGATTCTGTTTACATTCTAAAGTATTTTAGTTGGGTGAGGTCAGGCCCAAGATCAAACAGCATGATCCCTGAGGGGTAGAGGTAATCAGTCATGTCCTTCAGAGTCTGACCTTCCACAAGAGTTGGACCTCAATCAAGAAACAAAGGAGAAAAGCTGGATCCCAATTTAACATTTGGTTACTAATATGATAGTAAAATAGTAATTTCTCTCACCCCTAAAAAAAATAACCTGGATTCCTGGTTTCTAGAATTGTCTCTCTGACTTAGAAGTCTAATAGCTATTACATATTCTCACTAAAAACAAATTACACTCCCTAGTGTTGTCCATTAACCAAGTGCTTATTTAAAGCCTTGCCATTTCCTTTCCTGGTAATGAAGCAAAGTACTGGTTCAAGGTGCACTCATTAGTTTATTTAGTCATTTGCCTCAGATTCTGTACTCTTAACAGCAGTTCCTGTTCTGGGTGTGGTAAAGAGCATTATTTAAAATAGCTTAGACATAGGGTTATTTATATAAGATTCTGTCCAGAGCTGAGCTGAGATTTTGCTGAGCTCACTTCCCTATCCTAAAAAAATCCTTTATGAAAACAATAATTTTGATGATGATGATGACTCTCATTACCTGGCACTCTGAGTTTTACAAAGGTTTAAAGTTTATTTACATAACACTCATCATTTAGATACAGCTTGCACCACTTACAGTGAACCCAGGATGGAAAAAAGAAAGAAAGGAAGGCGGGATGGAAGGAAGGAAGGAAAAAAAAAAACACGTTACAAGGCTGGCAAAGCCAGAGGATGATCATTTGTAATCTTGTGAATGTAAAAATATTCTATTTTTACTAAAAAGGAAACCTAGCCTTAATGAGTATAATTAACTTGCCCAGAGTCCAACAGGTAAGAAGGGGATGAGCTAGATTGTCTTTTTCCAAAACTACTAACTCTACCGTATGATTAACTCAGCCAATTTCTTGATATTTTGGGGGATTGGGGATTGGGCGGGGGCGGGGCAGGAAGAAGAAAAGATTGTTGACATTGATGTAGATTTTTTGTTTATTTTGTTTTACAAAATGTATTCTTCCCAACAATCCTGTGAGGTTGGTAGTGTAAGTTGAATTTGTTATTCAGTCATTTCAATTGTGTTTGACTTTTCGTAACCCCATCTGGGGTTTTTGTAGCAAAAATACTAGTTTGCTGTTTCCTTCTCCAGTTTATTTTACAGATGAGGAAACTGAGGCAAACAAGGTTAAGTGACTTGCCCAGATTCACGTATCTAGTAAGTTTGAAGCCAGATTTGAACTCAGGAAGATGACTCCAGACCTGGCACTCTCCATTATACCAGCTAGCTCATAAGTTTAATTATTCTCTAGTGTGTTAGATGAGAAAACTAAGTCTCTGTGAAGGAAACATATTTAATTTAGTATTATTGTCTCCAAGTATGTGGAAACTTATCAGTCTTTATTTTGTAGTAAAATGTATGTTTCCTAGGACAGGGATTACTTTTGATTTTATCTTTGTATCCCAAGAACCTAGAACAATGTTCTTTGTACATGGTAACTGCTCACAGTCAGGGAGTAAGTTAAAGAACAGAGAAACAAACTCAGGCCTTCTGACTCTTAGTTCAGTGTGTTTTCCAATACACAATGCAGAAGATAAGTCCATGACATTAGGGCCTTGGTGGTATATACACAATGTCAGAATATAGAAAAAAAATTAAAAATAACACTATCTAGATGCATAAAAATGCAGACAAGTCACATAACGGGCAATAGGCTTATCTTGAAAAGCCATGTGAATTGAATCTTGGAAAATTAAATTCCATTTTTAATGCCCAGGATGATCTTCAGTTTGAGGAATTCTGCACTGATGACTACCCCCTTCCTCATTTAATCTGCTTTGCAAATATAGAGTCTCTTGTGTTGGGTTTACATCAAGCAGAATTCTCTTGCACTTGAAAGGAAGTTCAAATCCTGAACTTCAGGTCTGTATCCCCAGACAAATCACTTAACCTGGTTGGCTGAGTAAATTGGGGATAACAATGTCACTGTAATGACAGTGCTACTTGCCATACTGTGGCTGTGTAAGACCAATAACACCAGCACACAGGAGGGCTGCTAGCACAAGTTCTTTGATCTGTTTTTCTAAGGGAAGCAACTTTAAGAGGTTTACAATCTCACTTTAATTAAACATACATATATCATTCACTTAGTTCAAGGGAAAAAGTCAGCACCCTGAACTTCAGGGAAAACACAAATACAAATTACAAGCAGAAATTACATAAACAGAACAAATAAACACAAGTCAACAGTCAGGGCTCCTAGCTGTCTGACCAAGACTTTACATACATAGTTACCAGAGAGAGAAGCCCCAGCATCTGGGTTTTTCAAAGCCAGCTGGCTCCTTGATGGCTACCCAGAGTCTTGTCTGATCAAATCACATGACACTCTTCTAGTGAGTGAGCCCCAAAGCAAAATGCTGACCTCAGAGTATATATACATTTCTTCTGGGTCAGAGTGCATCACACCTCTTGAGGGTTTCACACCTCTCATGACCTAATTAGCAAAAGGGTGTGGGCCTTCCTACAAACAAAGGCAAGACTCAATCAAAAGCACTTGATTGCCTTAGTGTTGAGAATCACTCCAAAAGAAAAAACAGTAAAAAGTCCTACTTTGCTTGCCCTTACAGTCACCTACCTCAGGGTTATTGTAAGGAATGAATGAAATAATATTGTAAAATGCTTTGTAAACATTAAAATGCCATACAAATATTTATCATTGTCATCACTCATGCCACAGGTTTTTAGTGCCATGTGCTCTGGCAGGCACATCATTTCAATTCAACAAATACTTATTCAGCACCTACCATAGATAAGGCTATGTGCTGGATGCTCAGAATCCAAAGACATGTAAAACATAGTTCCTGCTCTCAAAGAACTTATAGTCTTAATAGGGGAAGGAGAAGTATAGCAATAACTCTGATTTCAGGGAGAGATATCTAAATAGAATCCCAGGTTTAGAGTTGGAAATAACCTTGAAGGCCAGTGAGTCCAGTCCCCTTGTCTTACAGATTAGGAAACCATGGCTGATCAAGATGATGTGACTTGCCTGGGTGTCTGAGTCAGGATTTGAATTTGTCTTCCTCACCCCTCTAGCACGCCACCCACCAACCTTTAGTGCAGAGAAAAGGCTTGAGCAATACACTAAGAAATTTGTTATGAAAGATTTGGGGGCTTTGGTTCTGAAAGTAGTAAAGATTACAAACTAAAAGGTCTAATTCATTTGCAGGTATTTACAAGAACGTTACAAATATAATTATGACTTTGTGAATGCCATCAACACTGTTCAGAACTCCTGGACTGCAACCGTGTATGAGGAATATGAAAAATTCAGTCTGGATCAAATGATTAAGAGAAGTGGTGGCCATAGTTATCCATTCCCCAGGTAATAACTTCTCAATTCTATCTTTTTTTAAGAGCGTAAAACCCTTGGATATCTTGTTTGTTCCTTTTCATGACTTCCTTATTTCCATTAATGGCACCAGTTGTCATTTCCTTAGTCACCTTGCCTCGAAAATCCCATGCTCTCCTCTCATCCACCCAAACATTAGTCAAGTCTTACTTATTAGCTCTTTTGGAGTATCTCTCATTTCTTACATATATTTTGTATATACTTAGATATGGCATTTTGTCTCCTTTCACCACCCCTGTGTTCCGTAGAATATAAACTTCTTAGGGCAGGAATTTGTCTTTTTTGCATTCCCAAATGTTTCTACATCTTAGCACCTAGTAGTGTCTTAATAAGTGTTTCTGGATTAATTGATTGATTGATGAATCTGTCCTATCCTCTCCACAACATTACTACCACCCTAGTTGAGACCCTTATTCCTTCTCACCTGGGCAACTGAACAGTCACATATGATCTTCCTGCTTCTCATCTCTTTGTATCATGTACAGAGGCACCACATTAATCTCTTGTAATACAAACAATCTTCAGTAACTTCTCTATTACCTAAAAGAGTAAAATTGGCTTAATGGAGCAGTAGATAGAGGACTCTTGGACTTGTAGTCAGGAAGATCTGAATTCAAATTCAACCTCAGAAACTTACCAGCTGACTGACCCTGGACAAGTCACTAAACCATTGCCGGCCTTAATTTCTTAATCTAAAAAATGAAGATTTTTACCTGCCAAGATTTTTGTGAGGATTAGATGAGACCGTATTTGTAAAGTGTTTTGCAAACTATAAAGCACTATATAAAATGTTAGCCACTATTCTTACTATTGTTTGAAAATAACAGTAATGATAATATCTTGACTCCTCAGCTTGGTAGTCAAGGCCTTCTATGATATACTCCAAACAGATCTCCTTCTCTCACTTCAATAAACAATCAGTCAATCAATTAACATTTATTAAACATGTACTATGTTCTAGGTACTGTGCTGAGTGCTGGGAATACAAAAAAAAAGGTGGAAAAAGAGGGTCCCTGCCCTCACAATCTAATCACCTAAACAAACCTTGCTTTCAGACAGGCTGGAATACTTGCCGGTTCTTTAAAAATGCCCTTTTCCTACAAATGCCCTTTTATCCTTCACTCCCTTCCCTATTCTGCCTCTGCACATTTCTGGTTATCATAATCCCCCTTGTCGTTCATTTGCTTTTGCCTGTTTATTTCTCTCCATTCCCTCCCAAAGACTGTATTTCAAAGCTCAGCACTCAGTATGACTATACTAACTGTTCAAACACTCGTATTCATGCTGATATAGTCTTGCTCTGCCCCTCATCTGACTTCCCTTACCTCACACTCCTCTTCTATCTTCATCTAAAGTGGATTACTTTCACCCCCTGAACAATGAATGCTGCTCTATATTAATTGAAAGCCTTCTCCCACATTTCAAGCTATTCAGATCCTACCAATCCCTTGAGACCCAACTTTGATACCATCTTCTTCATGAATACTTGATTAAATTAGGCAGAGGTAAGCTTTCCTTCCTCTCATGCTCGGAACACATTAAGATCAAAGGTTCAGAGATATGGAAGCAGAGAAGACCTCAGAAGTCATCCAGCCCAACTCCCTCCTTTTATTTACTTTTCATTGCTTTTATTTTGAATTTAAACATCTGATAAGGAACATTTCCAAATACACAGAATACAAAAAAAATAGCATGTGAAACTGTGAATATCTGTTTTATTCTGCTTGCTTTAAAAATAAAGAATATAATAAATTTCACATTTTACTTCAAAACTTTATTCTTCCTTCTGAACTTTTTTCTTTTCCCTTCTGTGCATTTTAAAAAATATTCTGTAGTCCAACCCTCTCATTTTACAAATGAAATAAGTAACTTAGACCCAAACAGGGTAAGTAATTTGCCCCAGATCAGAAATATACTCAAGTCCTCTGACTCTAGAGGCAGAGAATAACTGGAAGAGATGGTATTCAATCCTAAGTCTTCTGCTTCAAAAACCAGCATGGTTTCTATTATACTTTCTCTCTCTTTCTCTCTCTCTGTGTATATGCATACATATACATATGTATGTGTGTGTGTATACATATACATACCCATATATGTGTGTCTATATATGTGTATATATACATATGTGTATACGTATAGATACATATGTGTATATATATAGTATGTGTGTGTATATATATACATATATATGTGTGTATATATACACATCCCTTCTGGTGACTCTTATCATACAAAGAAGTTAGTTGTGCCTTCTCCTATAGTCCTTTTCTGTCTAATCAAGATTTGGAATCAGCAATGGATTTTTGAGGGCAGTATCAATAGAGCTTAAGCTATGGTAGAGCTCACCAAATTAGAATGGTTGAGGACATCAAACAAAGAGCAGTACTTACATTTATGAAATGTAATGATAAATGTAATGTAATGTTATGTAATGCAATGATAAATGTAATGTATATAATGTAATGAAAATGTAATGATAAATCAATCCTCAATGATGGAAATGTAAGAAGTGTCCCAAAACAGTAAGTGATTAGCTGCCATGTGAAAGCTCTGGAAAATGAGGAGTGGGATTTCTAGAATTCATAGATTTTGAGCTGCTAGAGCCAGGAGTCCATCTCCTTTAACCACTTCATTTTATAGATGAGGAATATAAGATCTAGAGAGGTGGCGACTTGCCTATGGCCATGAAGGCAACGGAAGCTGACTTTAAACCCAGGTCTTCTGAGTCCAGATCCATTGCCTTTTCCCAAAACCTGAAATAGTCTGGGACCTGGAGGAGAAAGGATTTGCACAAGGTCTGGAAGGATATTTAGGAATTGGCAAGGTTGAGGAGCAGGTATTTAGTGTGGAGTCAGCACAGGGCCTAGAGCTTGCAAGTGTGGCTTGAAGTCACACCTCTAGCACGTACCACCTATATGGTCATAGACAAATCACTTTCTGTCCCCAAGTCTTCAGTTTCTTCATCTGTAAGATGGGAAGAATAATTTTGCACAGTCTACCTTGCAAGATGGCTGTGAGAAAAGCACTTTATAAACCTTAGAGCAAAGAGAAATGTGACATTGTTATTTAGAATAATAGCTAATATTTACATAGAACTTGAAGGCTTGAAAAGTGCTTTTTATATAATTATCTTATTTGATTCCACCCCAACAATCTTGTGAGGTAGAACGTATTGCTATTCTCATTTTACAGATGAGGAAACTTGAGGAACAAAAAGGTGCCTTCCCCAGGATCATTCAGCTAGTAAGTGTTAGATACAAGATTTGAACTCATGTCTTCCCTACTTACAGTCCAAGGCTCAAGCCACTAGAATCACCTAGCTTCATTGGTACTTTGTAGAGAGAGAAATTACCTAGTTTAGTTGGGGAATCTGTTCTGAACCTGCATGTAGCATTTCATTTCTTGTTTAATTAGCCTTTATCTTCCTGTTTTCTTCTTCTGCCTCTCAGATGAAGTCCTTGAATTCTCTCAACTGAAATATCACTTTTAACAATGACAGTAATACTTCTACAATCGTTTTCCCCACTTTTTTGCAGTCTTAATTAAAAGAATGATTTCTTAGGTTATTGTTTAAGTGTGGCAGACAAAGAATACCATCTAAAGTTAGTCCTATAGAATTGTCTTCTGATGTATTCCCGTTAGTGCCTGGATATCTGGGTGCATGCAATGAGAGCAGACAGTTGTTCCTGCCCTGACAAAACACAACCACAAAGGTGGAAAGGTCTCTTTTGTCAAGAATTGCAAATCAAGGTGATTCTGGAGGAAGAAAAATCTTCCTTGGCCCTTCGTGATTTCTCCATCATTTTTTTTTTTCCTTTTGAGGGGCAACCTGTACTGAGAATGTACACTTAGGAGACTAAATGGAAGGACAGAGTATAGGAGATGATGTTGAAAAAAGAGAAAATTATTGAGGTAGAAATGAGGACCCTTGAGAAATGATTGTGTTGACTTTTAGTTGTTTTTAGAGATAAAACATGTCAGTTGCAAGGAACAAATATGATCATGGATATAAAAAACACTTTGGAAGGTATAAATTTATTATCACTGTTAGTATTTTAATCCCATAAAGAAACACTCAATTTCCACCTTGCAAGTTTAATTCCTACATTTTTAAACTGGCATTCCTAATTCCTTGTGGAATAGAGAGGATATTTATGAGTCTCAGTACTCTCTTACTGAAGCCCATTAACTACATTGGTAATAAGAACATAATTGTCCTCTAATTTTTGTATGTCTATTCATCCTCTCTCCTGCAATTACACTGTATCTCTATTTAGGGATTATTTGATAGTTTATTTGGGGAAAAAAACAGAAATCAACAGAATATTGGTTAAGATAAAATGTGCTTTGATTTTTTTTGATGGATCAATGATCTCTATCAATCAATCAAAAAGCATTTATTAAGCCACAAGTGCTGTGCTAGGTGTTGTGGTCATGATGATAAAAATACAAGCTCTGTCCTCAAGGATCTTTTCTTTTGTTGGGGAATCAACACACACATATATAATGTTTAAAACATATATATATACAATATATACAATTATTTCAGAGAGTTGGAGAAATAGGGAGGATAAGGAATAACCTTTTGTTAGATGGAGGTAGAGCTGAGCTTTGAAGGGAATCAATAATTTTCAGAGACAGAATTAAAGAAGGAGTGCATTCCAGGCATGGGGGATGGTCAATGCAAAGGCATGGAGACAGGAGATTATAATAATAATGATGGCATTTAAGGTTTGCAAAGTACATGTTATTTTGATTTACCTATGATATCTCATCAGTCTAAGGAAGGAGTTCTTCACCAGGTTTTTGTTTTTGTTTGTTTTTTGATACAAACTTCTTTGGCCATCTAGTGAAGCCTGTGGACCCCTTCTCAGAATAAATTTTTTAAACTCATAAGATACATTGAATTACAAAGGAAACCAATTACATTGAAATGCAGTTAGGAAAACATTAAAAAAAAGTTCATGAAATCTAGCATAAAACTCATTCATCGAGGTACGATTACATCATTTTATTAATGCAGCCTACCCTGTTCTAATCCTGTGAGACACCCCCACCCCAAATCCTCCTGCAGAAAATATCCCCAGTGTGCTGGGGACCTCTTTCTCTTTTTAAGACAGATTATAAACTCTTTGATGGCCAGAACCATATGACACTGTCTTGTTCTTTTCAGTACCTAGCGTAGCACTAGGTAAGGAATGACAGCAGCAGCAAGCACTTATATAGCACCTACTATGTATCAGGCACTATTCTGAGTGCTTTATGAATGTTATCTCACTTTATCCTCACAACGACTCCAGGAGATAGGTGCTAGTATTATCCTTGAGGAAACTGAGCTGAACAGAGATTAAATGATTTGGCCAATGACGTACAACTAATCCAAGGCTGAATTTGAACTAATGTCTTCCTGACTTCCAGTGTAGCTTTCTATCCAGTGTGCTGCCTAGCTTCTATCCCAAGTAGTCACTAAATAACTGTTGATTAATGGGTCTGATGAATGGGTCTATGAAATTGATGAAGCAGGTCAAGTCTACATATAACGTTTAGTTTTTTGCATATCCTATAGTCCATTAAATCTCTATATTCACAGAGTTAACCGAAAGGTAAAAAGAAAGCAAGATTCTCTATTGACTTTGTAAAGCAAATTGATTTTAAAGGCTCAGCTCTAAGGACATTAGTATGCATATATTTAGATAATATAAGAATCCTTGACAAATTTAGCCACAAAATAATTTGTTCAATAACCATATGGTTATTTGAATTAGATGGGGCTCTAAGTTGAGAGACATATGCTTGCCAAAAGAGTTTGCCTTTGTCATGGTGCATGTCTCCCAATGATGGAATCCCTAGAACGTTTTTTTTTTAAATTTTTTTTTATTTAATATTTTAGTTTTCAGCATTGATTTTCACAAGAGTTTGAATTACAAATTTTCTCCCCACTTTTACTCTCCCCCCCCCCACTCCAAGATGGCATATATTCTGGTTGCTCTGTTCCCCAGTCAGCCCTCCCTTGTGTCACCCCACTCCCCTCCCATCCTCTTTTCCCTTCCTTTCTTGTAGGGCAAGATAAATTTCTACACCCCATCGCCTGTGTATCTTATTTTCTAGTTGCATGCAAAATTTTTTTGTTTAAGAAATCAAACAATTCAACATAGGCCACATGCGTATCATTATGTATAACCCTTCCACAATACTCACGTTGTGAAAGATTAACTATATTTTGCTCCTTCCTAACCTATCCCCCTTTATCCAATTTTCTCCCTTGACCTTGTCCCTTTTTGAAAGTGTTTGTTTTTAATTACTTCCACCCCCATCTGCCCTCCCTTCTATCATCCCGCTTCTTTTATCTTCTTCTTCCTTCTTTCCTGTGGGGTAAGATACCCAACTGAGTATGTATGGTATTCCCTCCTCAGGTCAAATCTGATGAGAACAAGATTCACTCATTCCCCCTCACCTGCCTTCTCATCCTACAGAACTGCTTTTTCTTGCCACTTTTATGCGAGATAATGTACCCCATTCTATCTCTCCCTTTCTCCCTCTCTCAATATATTCCTCTCTCATCCTTTAATTTGATTTTATATCTTTTAGGTATTTTCCCTTCATCTTCAACTTACCCTGTGCCCTCTGTGTGTGTGTGTGTGTGTATATATATATATATACACACACACGTATACATATGTATATATAAACATATATATGCATATTCCCTTCAGCTACCCTAATACTGAGGTCTCATGAATCATACACATCATCTTTCCATGTAGGAATGTAAACAAAACAGTTCAACTTTAGTAAGTCCCTTGTGATTTCTTTTTCTTGTTCTTTTTCTTGATTATCTTTCCATGCTTCTCTTGATTCTTGTGTTTGAAAGTCACATTTTCTATTCAGCTCTGGTCTTTTCACTGAGAAAGCTTGAAAGGCCTCTATTTTATTGAAAATCCATATTTTGCCTTGGAGCATTATACTCAGTTTTGCTGGGTAGGTCATTCTTGGTTTTAATCCTAGCTCCATTGACCTCTGGAATATCGTAAGAGACCCTTCGATCTCTTAATGTAGAAGCTGCTAGATCTTGGGTTATTCTGATTGTGTTTCCACAATACTCAAATTGTTTCTTTCTGGCTACTTGCAGTATTTT
>CM053622.1:729334997-729363445 GCA_028646595.1 Phalanger gymnotis | reverse complement strand
TCCAATGAGATATTTCACATTGTCTTCCATTTTTTCATTCCTTTGGTTCTGTTTTATAAAATCTTGATTTCTCATCAAGTCACTAGCGTCCACTTGCTCCAATCTAATTTTGAAGAAAGTATTTTCTTCAGTGGTCTTTTGGACCTCCTTTTCCATTTGGCTAATTCTGCCTTTCAAGGCATTCTTCTCCTCATTGGCTTTTTGGAGCTCTTTTGCCATTTGAGTTAGTCTATTTTTTAAGGTGTTGTTTTCTTCAGTATATTTTTAAGTATTTTTTGGGGGGGTCTCCTTTAGCAAGTCATTAACTTGTTTTTCATGGTTTTCTCACATCCTTTTAATTTTTCTTCCCAATTTTTCCTCTACTTCTCTAACTTGCTTTTCTAAATCCTTTTTGAGCTCTTCCATGGCCTGAGACCATGGGTTATATGCGATTATATTCAGAGCTTTATAGAAATAAGACTGAATTGCTAAAGAGACCTGTGGTTTCTTTGATGTGGAATTCCCTCCATTAGTACAGAAAATTACTCATCTATGCTCTCTCACTGTGATCATATTCTTCCATATATATTCTACTGAGGATCTACCTAATGCGCATCAGGCCTGTGCTGTAGGACTTTTTATGTGTCATGGATACCAACAAAGCACTTCAGCTCTCTCTCTGTCTCTGTCTCTCTCTCTTATCCATCCTTTGCTCATATTTCCTTTTCCAATCACACATTTCCTTAATGATATATATCCCTTTTACATCTATTCTTGTCTATAGGACATCAATGGTCCAGTTCATGCTTTTCTTGGAGACTTTCGATGTAGGCTCTTTGACTTTGCTGACTTCTTCTGGCTGTATGTTTTGGTTTTCTTTGTCACCAAAGAAAGATTCCAAAGTCTGAGACTGAATCTGGGTTTGTTTTCGCTGCCTGGCCATGCTCCCAGCCAACTTACTTGACCCTTGAGTTTTTCAGCGGGGTATGACTGCTTGTAGACTAAAGAGAACTATGTTCCAAGCTTGGGGGGATGTGCCAGCTGTGCCACACTAGCACTCCTCCTTCCCCAAGCACCCCCACCAGGACTAGACTTAGACCTTCAGCAGGCTTTTCATCCTGCTCTGGTCTGCCACTTAATTCCTCCCACCAGGTGGGCCTGGGGCCAGAAGCAACTGCAGCTGTAGTTCTAAAGCTGCCCCACCTCTGCTGCCCCTGGGGCAGTGGCCCAACAGTGAACTTCTTTTTTCAGTCTGTCCCCAGCAGCTTTTCCCACTAACCTTCTCTGTTGTCTTTGATGTTTGTGGGTTGAGAAGTCTGGTAACTGCTGCAGCTCACTGATTCAGGGTGCTAGGGCACACTCCACCCGGCTCCTGGTCTGGTTGGTCTGCTCCGCTCCCGCTGGGCTCTACTCTGCTCCCCTCCACTCCCAGCTCCCTGAGGGATAGACCTTACTCAGAGACCATCCAGGCTATCCTGGGCTAGAGCCCTGCTTCCCTATGCTATTTTGTGCGTTCTGCAGTTCTTCTCTGTTGTCTTTGGTTTTTGTGGGTTGAGAAGTCTGGCAACTGCCGCAGCTCACTGATTCAGGGCACTTGGGCCAACTCTGCCCGGCTTCTGGTCTGGTTGTTCCGTACCGCCCGTGCTGGGCTCTGCTCCGCTCCCAGCTCCGTGCACGAAAGACCTCACCCAGCAACCATCCAGGCTGTCCTGGGCTTTATCCCTGCTTCCCTCTGCTGTTTTGTGGGTTCTGCAGTTCTAGAATTGGTTCAGAGCCATTTTTTATAGGTTTTTGGAGGGACTTGGCAAGGAGCTCACACTAGTCCCTGCTTTCCAGCTGCCATCTTGGCTCCACCCCTCCCGAATCCCTAGAACTTAGGCCAGTGCCTGACACATTAGGTACTTAATATAATACTTGCTGATTGACTGATAAAAGAGGAGTAGTCTATAAATAATGATGTTTTCTGGAATATTTTTATTTGCTAATCACATGCTGATTGTATCATGATCCAGAACTTTATAGGACTTCCTCAATTAGACAATAATAATAGCTAGTGTTTATACAGTATAAGGTTTGCAAAGTATATATTATATGTTTTTTTTTTAAGAATTTCTTTCTTTCTTTTTAATTTTCGAGGCAGTTAGGGTTAAGTGATTTGTCCAGGGTCACACAGTTGGTAGATATCTAAGGCCAGATTTGAACTCAGGTCCTTCATGACTTCAGGGCTGGTGCTCTATCCACTACACCACCTAGCTGCCCCTATATTACATGTTATTTCTTTTAATCCTCCAATTTTCCAAAGAAACTGAGGCTGAGAGATGTTAAGTGACTTGCCCAATACAATGAATAATAAAATGATTGCCCCGATGGTAAAGGAAAAGATAAATGAATCAGTATATATGTACATAAGTTTGGGATGGACTCTTCAAGTGGGTAATAAATTGAGCCAGAATTGAAACAAATGAAGAAAGTAGGCTAGATTGCATTTCAGACACTGTAAAGCTTTGTACTAGTCATAAACTGTTCCCCAATATAAGGTCCACCCTTTTAACACAAATATTTTCCCAGCAATGACCATTTCTCTTCTCTGTGGCTGTGAACACTGAAGTATCACAGTCTTTGAGAAGCTAAAATTGTATATTTTCCAGAAAGCAATGGAGAAACCAACACATGGTAGGTACAAGTAGGCTGCAGAATATATCCATTGATGTCCTATAGACAAGAACAGATGTAAAAGGGATATATATCATTAAGGAAATGTGTGATTGGAAAAGGAAGTATGAGCAAAGGATGGATAAGAGAGAGAGACAGAGACAGAGAGAGAGCTGAAGTGCTTTGTTGGTATCCATGACACATAAAAAGTCCTAGAGCACAGGCCTGACGCACATTAGGTAGATCCTCAGTAGAATATATATGGAAGAATATGATCACAGTGAGAGAGCATAGATGAGTAATTTTCTGTACTAATGGAGGGAATTCCACATCAAAGAAACCACAGGTCTCTTTAGCAATTCAGTCTTATTTCTATAAAGCTCTGAATATAATCGCATATAACCCCCAGCGACCATACCCCCAGCATGTCAGTTTTGCTTTTATACTTTACATACTAGATTTTAGTTAAGTCAGGAACAGGGATATTGTGTCTTATTTATCTTGTTTATTGTTCACAGCACCAAGCACAATGTAGCAGTAAAAAGTGTCAAATTAAATTGTGTCAAATGGAAAACACCAGAATATAGTTCAAGCCTTCCCAAATGCCGTATTCATATATGAACCACAAAGATGCTTGCATTCTAAAGAACATTCCTGTATGGGTAGCTGCATAGGAGATATTGACCATTTTTTGGAAATTTCTAAGTATATTCCTGATATTCCTGAGGGATAATCATCTTGTATTTCATTACTTTCTTACTCCTTTTATAAATTGGTACATTTCTCTTACAAAAGAGTATGGAAGAAAGGGGGAAGTTAAAGGGGATGATACAGGCTTACAGCAATAGGTGCCATGGACCTCTCTGGCAGTCTTTTGAAGCCTATTGGACCCCTTCGCAGAGTAATGTTTTAAAATTCATAAAAATGCATGAGATTAAAAGGAAATCAATTATTTTGAAATATAGGTATAAAAAAAATTTTTTTTAAGTTCATAGACCCCAGATTAAGAACCTTTAGCCTGCAGAAATCTTGTCAAAAGCATTAATTGGAGACTAGTCTAAATCAACCTGTGGGTCAACTGAGCTGCTAATATGTTTGTTTAGAGTTTGTTTTTTTCCTTTTTTCTATCCCACCTCCTTAATTATGCACAGTAAGTTCAATTATTTGTCTCTCCATAGTCCTGCTGCCTCTAAGCTATGTTACATGAGCCATGACTAAAGTTATAACCTTGATTTTCATGTATAGCTTGCCCAATTAGTCTAAGTACAATTTAGTCATGCCTTAATATGAATGTATTAGGGTGTCTCCAACTATTTATTTTTCCATCTCTCTCTCTCTCTCTCTCATGGCTATTGGCATCTTACTTGCCCCATTCCCTTGTTTAAACTTGTTAGAGGAAAGTGAAAAGACCAAAGATGTAAAGGTGTTCCAAGAATGTCCTTATCATAGGTGCTTGGTAATACATGCTGAATAAATGTTTGAATTGAAACCACAGTGTCAGCTTTCCATTCTCTACATTAATGCAAGAAAATAAAGTCCTGAGGAAACAAAAAACAATGACTAATCCCCAAATTATTTCTTATTATAATTAGAAATACATGGTGTCTCATTCACACACATACATACACACACACACACACACACACACACACACACACACACACACACATATTTTCTCATCTACCTCCCCTATGGTTGGCCTGGGATCTATATATGCTATTGGTGTAGCTGTGGTAGTAAAGACGGAAGACATGTATTTTCTACAAATTGAATAACTGAAGCTTGATACAATGCTCATATATGTATATTTCTTTTTTAGGCCAAAACCTGCACCATTGACTCATGAAGTACTTCAAAAATCTTTAACTCTACCAAAGTCTTGGGACTGGAGAAATGTTAATGGTGTCAACTATGTTAGCCCTGTTCGGAACCAAGGTAAAAAATATATATCTCTTTGGATCTGAATCTGGGAAGGAATGATCATTGCTAGCTTAGGATTAAAAGGAGTTGCAAACAGGTAACCTGGCTTTGCTATATTGGGGAGTCTCCCTGAGTCTCTGACCTACCCACTGTCTTGGAAGGCTTAGCTAGTCCATAAGAATCCTAGCATGCAATGGGACTTTGCTAACTTAAAAGTCACCTTGCTAATTTAACTGTTACCTGGCTTCTGAATGGAGGACCTTGGTTAGAACCATGCTTGTCCAAAGTCAGATCATAATGGACTTTGACAAGTTATTTCCATAAATTTGGTATAGTAGGTATGAACTTAGTAATTTTCTCTGTAATCAATTCTGGTAGCAAATCATGCTGTATTTTTAGTCACTAGTCATTTGAACCAATTATTTATGACATGCTCAGGTTTATTACTTTTAGGATCATTTTGGAGCTAATTACTCTACACATGACTGCTCTCTTACTATGAGATAGATGTGGAGTCTTCTGTCTGAAAACCAGCACATTTAGTAAATGTCTCCTGGTGGCCTCATAAATTCGCCACCTATGTGACAAATTGTTCTTCACCTCTCTTGGACAACTAGTTATATCTAAGATTGTATATTCAATTTATTTAGATTTCTCACCTTCTTCTGTAGCCTCAGTGAGGGTCTTGATCTTGTCCAAGTCACTGTTCCCTGTCCTTCAATTTCCTCAGTTATAAAATGAAAGGGTTGGGCTTGGTGGTTTCTGAGGTCTCTTCTAGTTCGGGATCTGTGGTCCTATGACTTTAATTTTAGTGTGAGAGACTTTATCTTACTGTTTTTCCTAAAGGCCACCCATTCCTGCCTTTTACAGGTAGCTGGGAGGTACAGTGGTTAGAGCCACTGGACCTCAAGTCAGAAAGTTTAGATCCAGCCTCATATACTTAGTTTCTGTGTGACCTTGGGCAAGTCACTTAATCTCTGCTGCCTGAATTTTGTCACCTATAAAATAAGGACAATAGTATCACCAATCGCCCAGACTTCTTGTGAGGATAAAATGAGATAGTATTTGTAAAGCACTTTGCAAACCTCAAAGCATCATGTAAATACCAGTTACGTTAAGTCAGAAAGTCTGTATATTCTCACTGCTCCCTGCTACCCCGTCTTTGGGAATGGGCCTCCCTGGGATGATAGAAATAGAGGAGAAGGAGGACTGAAAGAGATAGGAGTAGTTTAGCTAGAGATTGTAATGGCAAGCAAAGTGGGACTTTTTTGCAGTTTTTTTCTTTTCGAGTGCTTCTCAGCACTAAGGCAATGAAGTGCCTTTGATTGAGCCTTGCCTTTGATTAAATCAAGAGTCTTTGATGACTAGCTTAAGTCGCAAGGAAGCCTAAGTCACATGAGTTTGAGTCACATGATTGTGATGCCCTCTGACGCTGAAGAAGGGTGTGTGTGTGTGTGTGTGTGTGTGTGTTCAGAGATTAGCATTTTGCTTTGGGGGCTCACTCATTGGAAGACTATTTGTGTGATTTGGCCAGACAAGACTCTGGGGAACCGTTAAGGAGCTCCCTGGCTCTGAAAACCCAGATGTTGGGGCTTCCCTCTTTCTAGTAACTATGTGTGTATTGCTATGGACAGACAATTAGAAGCCCTGTCTGCTGATTTGTGTTATTTGCTTTGTTTATATAATTGCTGCTTGTAATTTCTGTTTGTGTTTTCTCTGAAGTTCAGCGCGCTGACTTTTTCCCCTGAACTAAGTGAATGATATATGTATGTGTAGTTTAAGTAAGATTGTTAATCCCTTAAAGTTGTTTTCCTTAGAAAAGCAGATCAAAGAACTTGTGTTAGCAGCCTTCCTGTGTGCTGGTGTTATTGGCCTTACACCTCTACAGCAGCTGCAAGCAGCATTGTTGTTACAGAGATATAATAGATTCCCTTGTTACGAGAGCCACTCATTTAGGAGGCAAAAACTAGAAAGAAACTCCTAAAGCTAACACCCCTTTGGTATGATTTCCTTCTGGCCTGGGGTAGCAGTGTTCCAGTCACTGCATTCTTTTTTCTGCATTTTAGACATTCCTTTACTGAAGAAAAGCCACCATGCGCCTCTGAACTCACTCATAACTTACAATTAAGCAGATTCTTGGAAAAACAAAGCTTCCACAACTTCTCCTTTTGACTTCCTCTTGGGTTTTAGTGTTTTAAAGAGGGGGAAAACAGGGACTAACTCTTTTGATTTTCTCTTCCCTCATCTGGGCAACTTGGAAATTTCTGCTGACTCTAAGGATATCATCCCTCCATCAAACCCAGGAATCAGCAGAATTCATAGAATCAACCACAGTTAAAGGGAATCCACAGCTTCTCTTTCCAGAGAACAGCAAGGCCCTTTCTCATAGGGGTGGGGGTAGGCAGCCTGTTCATTTTTTTCATGTTGGGCAGGAAAAGCCCTCCCTAAAACAGGAACAGCATGCATATGAAGCCATTTGAAGCTCAGTTCTTTCTGCATTTAAGAGGAAGAAGATAAATCCCCAGATCAAAAGGAGTTTGTGTAATCTTTGCTTCTCCCAGCCTAGGAATCATTTGCGTATGCTGTTCATATTATCATCTTTGAGATTCTACATTTATTAAAGAAAAGCAATCAGTAGCAAAAGCAATGGGCATCTTTATCTCCTAATATGTTATGTTTCCTCTAGGAACTCTGTCTAGCCTGAAGGAGGGGGTGGGTGGGGAGGGGGAGGAGACCCTGTTAAGAGAGCTTGCCTGTGTGTTTATGAGAGACAGAAATGGAGAGAATCAGAAAGTGAATATGGAATACAATTGGTTGGTTGGTTAGTTGTTGCCAGATAGGGTCACTTCTAAGAGACCAGTCTATTTGTTTTCCCCCCAGGATTTTTTGGAGAGGTAGGCAGAAAGCTGCTCTGTTCCATTAAAGTCCTAATTCAAAATACTTTTTCTCAAGAATTACATAATTTGAAAACTGAAAGGTATGTGAGAGAGCATCTAACCTAACCTGGTCATTTTACAGATGAGGAAAACGAGACTCAGTTATGTCAAGTTGTTATGTTAATGTTAAATTAACATCATGTTACGTGACTGTTAAAGCAAAGGCTAGAGTGCTGATCCCCTGATAGGATGGAACAGTCAGCCCCTGTAGCTACAGCTCCGTGTTAATAGCCAGCGTTTATATAGCACTTCAAGGTTTGTAAAGTGCTTTACAAGTAGCTCAGTTTATCTTCACAACAACTGTGGTAGGTAGGTTCTGTTATCCCCATTTTACAGATGAAGAAACCAAGGCATACAAAGGGTAAGCAATTTACCTAGGGTCACTCAGCTAGCAAGTGTCTGAGGTCAGATTTGAACTCAGTTCTCCCTGAGGTCTAGTGCTATCTCACTGTACCTTCTAGCTATCTGATAAAGACAGATAAAGTCTTCCCACAGCATTGGAGGTGAATTTAAAGATCTAAGAGCCTAGTATATCCGCTTTGGAGAATAGAGGAGAAATCCATTTGAAAGTTGACAGGTATGTGAAGCAGTTAGATGAGAGTTGAGGGAAGCATTTGCCTGCCACTGGTGAGTAGCTGGTTATGATTTAATGCTATCTCCCTTGGCAAATAAGCAGTGTGGTGCATTGAAGAGGATGCTAAATTTGGAGTCAAGTGACCTTGTTCAAGTCCCAATATTGCCACTTGCTGCCTGGCTGACCTTGGACAAAGACTCCAACCTCTCTCTGGGCTTCAGTTTCTTCATCTATAAAATGAGATGCTCACAGTAGATGACCCCTAAGGTCTTCCAATTATGAATCTCTAACCATATTTTACACTTCCTTAAAACTCTGAATCTCTAACCACATCTCTACTCCATGTGTTCATCTGGACATAAGTGCCTCCTCTGTGGCAGAGCCTTCCAAGCTCATATTGGTCTGATCAGTCATAGTTGGACACTCTGTACTTTAACCCCAACATAGTGATATCGTTTTGGTCCTCTTGAAGAACAAAGGACAACAACCAACCAACCAACCAATTGTATTGCATACTCACTTTCTGATTCTCTCCATTTCTGTCTCTCATAAACACACAGGCAAGCTGTCTTAAAAGGGTCTCCTCCCCGTACCCCCCCCCCGCATCCCCTCCTTCAAGCTGGACAGAGTTCCTAGAGGAAATGTACCATATTAGGAGATAAAGATGCCCATTGCTTTTGCTACTGGTTGCTTTTCTTTAATAAATGTACAATCTCAAAGATGAATATATTTGCTAATAACAGTGGGAACCAATGATTATAATACCATTCCTGCCCCTTCTCTATGCTCTTATTCTATTTAAGAATATAAATGCAATTGTTTGTGTTTGGGCAGGAGTTGGGGGGCAGGGGTAGAGATGAGGGAAGAATGGATTATGGGTAAATAACTGTATTTGTAGTCTGACCTGAGATCTGTAGCTCTTCACCACTGATACATACAGTAAAAATATCTTGAACTGGGCCTCAGCATGGAGATGAAAAATTACCTGGTGATGAGCCATTTATCAAGCAGACAGTTGTTAAATGTGAAAGATTTGTGGAACACAGATAATTTCTTTGAGAGAATGTCTATGCTTCAGAGATATATAAATACTCAGGCCATATCGATCACGCCTGAATCCAAGGTCTGTAACACTAATGACATGACTGATCATGAGCCCATGTAGCCCCGTACTGGACACTCTCTGTTTACCTACTGAAGCTTTTTTGCCTGACGTTTGGTTGAGTTTGTACTTCCTGAGAGAAAGAAGAAAAGGGTAAAAGAAAATCTAAAGGAAAATTATGAAATCCCAATTGGGTCTTTTGTATGATGCTAAACTTTCAAAAAGACATTAACAGGATAATGAATTTTATATGCTGCTTGGCCATGTAGGTGTGATTCTGTGTGACTACATGGAAGGATTCACAGGTCTTGTCTGTCCCTTTCTGTTTCTCCAGGAAACTGTGGCAGCTGCTATGCGTTTGCTTCCATGGGTATGCTGGAGTCGAGAATTCGTATCCTAACCAATAATTCCCAGGCACCAGTGTTAAGTCCCCAGCAGATCGTGTCTTGCAGTGAATATTCTCAAGGTAATAGTGACAATAACGGCTTACATCCATGTAGCATTTCACATGCCTCTGGCTCAGCTGTGGCTAAGACAATGTAATGTGATGAAAGGCCCATGATAATTGATCAGTAAGACTTGTTGAGTACTGCATGAGCCACATAGGGAAGGGGCCGTTCCTTTTTGCTGTGGGCATCCATGAGATGAACCAGTGATATTCCCATGAGCCCCATTAAGCTTTGCCTGAACGCTACAGGAATGGTGGAATGTAGTAGAAAAATCACTGGCTTTAGAACTTGAATATGATACTTAATAAAAATAAAATGATAGCCTATGCTAGTATGCTGTATGGTTTGCAAAGCAGTTTATCCACTAAGAGACAACATGGTGAATTAGTCAGGAGAGGATAGGAGAATAGCATTAGATCTAGAAGGGACCTTAGAGGCTATCTAGTCTAACCTTTCGTTTTACAGATAGGTAAATCAACAAACAATTATTAAGCACCTAGCAAATACCAGGCCCTGTGCTAAATGCTGGGCATATAGATACAGAAAGGAAAACAATTCCTGCATTCCAGGAACTTACATACTAGCAAGAAAAGGGGGTGCAGTATATACAGATATAACTATCAATAATGTGTTTTTTTTTAAATGAGCACAGTATAGTTTGGGGAGAAAGTACTCTAAGCCCTTGGAGGTATCAGGGTAGACTTTATGCTGAAGATGGTGATTGAACTGAAATTTGAAGGACACTGATTTGCAAGAGGTACAGGTCAGGAAGGAGCACATTCCACGGGTGGAGAACAGCCAACAGAAAGACATGGTGAAAAAAAGTAAAGTGTCATGTATAAGGAAGGGAAAGTAACTGAATTGGGCAGAACCACAGAGTACATAGAGGAATGAATCTTATAAGGAGCAAAGATAGAAAGGGGTCAGTTTGCAAAGGACTTTAAATGCTAAATACAAGAATTTATAATTGATTCTAGCCTTAGAATGGAAGAAACATTGAAGACCATTGAGCAGTGGGGTGACATGTTCAGAAATATGCCTTAGGAAAATCTCTTTGGCAGCTGTGTGGAGAATAGAATGGAGTGGGGAGAGATTCAAGGAGGGGAGACTGAATAGTAGGTTGTTGCAGTCATCCATGGAAAATGAGAGACAGTACCACAAGGTTGGAGAAGGGCAAATTTTGTCCAGATTTTCAAAAAATAGAATAGAAGAAGGTCTGTAAACTGTAGGTTAGTGTGGTTTACTTTGATTCCTGGGAAAATTCTAGAAAAGCAAATGGTGATTACAAAGACTCAGCGTGGCTTCTTCTGGAGCATATCATGTCAATTTATTTTCTTTTTTGACAGAATTACTAAACTGGTAGATGAGGGAATATCTTTTGAATATAGATTTTTACCTAGATTTTAGTAAAGTTTTGGGTAAATTTTCTCATATTATTCTCATGGAGAGATGAAGAGGTATGGATTAGATGATGATATAGTAAGAGAATTCAGAATTAATTGGACAGACTGACACGAAGAGTAATTTTTAATGGAAGATAGGTGGAGCACTGGATGGAGGACCAGGTCTGGAGTCAGGAAGACCTGAGTTCAAATTGGCCTCAGGCACCTAACTAAAGTCAGCCTCTGACACTTAATTGCTGAGTGACCCTGGGCAAGTCACTTAACCTCTATTTGCTTCCATTTCCTCAACTATAAAATGTGAATGATAATGGCACCTACTTCCCAGGGTTGTTAGGAGGATCAAATGTGATAACAATTGTAAAGTATGTAACACAGTGACTGGAACTTAGTAAGAGCTATATAAGTGTTCCCTGCTATCGTTATTATTAACGGTTCAATGTCTGTGTGGCAGAAGGTCTCCAGTAGAGTACTTTAGGGATCAGTGCTTGGCCCTATGCTGATGAATATTTTTATCAGTAATTAGGATAAGGGCATATAGATGATTTGCTAATCAGATTTATAGGTGACCCAAAGGAAGAAGGGACAGTTGGATGAGAGAGTTAGGATGCAAAAGGATCTTGACAGGTGAGAGCTTTGGACTGAATCTAAAAAGAATTCAGTAGAGATGAATATAAAGTCATTTGAGTACCAAAAGTCAACTTCACAGATACAAGATGGCAGAGGCATGAATGGGTAGACAGTTATACGGTTGCTTTGAAAAACAAATCTTGGTATTATATTGCAGGGCTTCTTAAACTTTTTTCCCCTCACGACCCCTTCAGTGCTTCTTAAACTGTGGGTTGTGACCCCATATTAGTGGACTATAAGATATATATACAGACTCATATAATAGGACTATGAGACAATGAGTCAGCAGTGGGATGGGACAGCCAAGAAAGCCAGTGTGATCTTAGGCTGCGTAAAGAGAAATTCATTGAGAAAGGAGGGAGGATGTCTGAAGATTGGTAAATATCAGTTATCAGGATCTGAACTGGATGATTAATTTGGAAAGAGCAAAGCTGGAAGCAGGGAAAGTTGTTTAAGTAATGGCTACTGAATGGAAGTCTGGAAGTGACCATGGAAAGTGAGGAGGATTCTGACTGACCCGACAAGTAGATGGTGTGAGAGAGGGTTCAACCACTAAGAGAAAGGATAGCCAGGGTTGAATCATTATATGAAAGGAACTAGTCCTCATTGAAAGCAAGAGTTGGAAGAAAGGTGAAAGGAAAAGCTCTAAAATGAAAAGAAGTTTGTTAACAGTGGAAGCAGCTGGCAGGTAGGAAGTACACCATTGTTGGGGCAGGGTTGAGTTAGATAGGATGAGAGAGTGGACATCCTTCGTTGATAAAAGGAGTTTGATCTTTGGCAGTGAGGGATTCAGTATCACAGGGATTGGGAATGTAAGACTATGAGAGTTTCTTAATGATTGGGGAGTGAGTATGAGTATAAGCAGGGTATCAGTAGATAGGAGCAGGTAAGCTAACAAAGGCAGGTGAGTAAAATATGCAAAGTCTGGGACCACCCTTATGGTCCTCTACCGCAGGTATTCTTCTCTGGGAGATTTTGCCCATGCCACAGAAGCAAGGATCTAATGTTCGGGTGTTATGGAAAGACCTTTTGACCTAGAGGCAGGAGAACCTGAGTTTGAGTCTCAGATCTGAAAATATTAGCTGTGAGGCCAAGTTAAGTTATTTGCAAACCTTAAACCACTTTATAAATGCTGGTTGTTGATACACTATCTCATTCAGTTTAATTTTTACTTATTATCTGTGTACCCTGGGGCAGGCCATTTAACTTTGCTGGCTCCCGTTTTTTCTCATTTGTAAAATTAGAGAGATTAAATAACCTCTCTAAGGTTCCTTCAAGCACTAAATTCTGTGTCTCTGTGACATGTCAGAATTTGTCTTCCCCCAAATTTTGATTTGTAAGCACAAGTTTGCTTTTAGTTTTCCCCTTGGCTTTCTGAACAGGCCAAACCTCGTTTATAAATACAAAGCCCTATGGGGACTTGATAATAATGGAATGTTGCCCAATATAAAAAGTTCCCCGATTCACATGCTGCCGCTGTGAACTCATTCCAGCGTGGCAAGGAGACAGTTCTGGGAAAATGACTAAACCTGCCAGACATACTTTCTCTGTTTTTTAAGAAATGTAGAGAAACCTATTAATTCATGGGCAGCAGGAAGGAAGAATGAGAAGTGGAAATCTTTTCAGTAGAGAAGCATAACTTAATGTGGTCTTTTGACAACCCTCCTTAGGCTGCGACGGTGGCTTCCCATATCTTATCGGGGGAAAGTACGCCCAAGATTTTGGGCTGGTGGAAGAGGAATGCTTTCCCTACGAGGCCAGCGATTCTCCATGTACCCCAAAGAACTGCACTCGCTATTATACCTCTGAGTACCACTATGTCGGAGGCTTCTATGGAGGCTGCAGTGAAGCTCTGATGAAGCATGAGCTAATTCAGAAAGGACCCATGGCCATCGCTTTTGAAGTATACGATGACTTCATTCACTACAGAGCAGGGATCTACCACCACACAGGGCTAAAAGACAATTTCAATCCTTTTGAATTGACCAATCATGCTGTTCTTCTCGTAGGCTATGGCACTGATGAAAAGACTGGCGAACATTACTGGATAGTTAAAAATAGTTGGGGGACCTCTTGGGGTGAGAGTGGCTACTTCAGAATCCGCCGAGGCACTGATGAATGTGCCATTGAGAGCATAGCTGTGGCTGCCACGCCAATTCCCAAATTGTGAGGCATTTCTTCATTTATCTCAATCTATCTCCATTGATTAACTCAGGAACAATTTAAAATTTTACTGTAGCTTTTTTTGAAAGCTTCTGTGTAAAATGTGATGAGTCATTTCCTCTTAAAACTCAAAGGTGCCCACAAGTCCCAACCCCACTTTGGGTAGAGGTCTCTATCAAAAAACCTTTTTACCAAGAACACTGTTAAATTATGTTTACAGGGTTATAGAGAACAGTGGAGAAATGAATGCTAACAGTGATTTGTAACTCAAAGAGTTGTTAAAAAGAAATCGTGCCTTATGTTTGTAAAACCACCAGATTGTATAAAAATGGATTTTGTTGTATGAATCATGAGGGGAGCAATTGTGATCATTAAAAGGGATTTTATTGCTTGACAAATGTTCAAGTGAAAGCTCAGACATGTTATGGCTTGTATATTTCGCAGAATTTTTATACAGAGAACTTTAAAAATTACTGGAAGCAAAGGGACTCTTGTATGATTCGTTTTTACAATCAAAGAACTGAATTGTTTACTGAATCTGTATGATGGAAGTCTGTCCTCTTCTTTGTCCCTTCCTTCACAGTATTAAACAGTAGCTGTAGTGATTTCAGCCTGATTTGCGTTTCTTTGTGGGTCCAGAGGCTAGGGTGGAAGGAAGTATGGACATGTGCAAAAGGGGTGTGGCTGAATTTTGGTAATGTATACTAAGTGTTTAGAAGTGGCTGTCTTAAAGAGTCATCTGGTGTAACACTGGCCAAGCTGGGATAGCCAAAACCACTAGTGTGATTTTTTAAAATAATGAGCTCTAACTACTTGAAAGCATCAGTAACAGAAAACAGATGCTGCTGTCCATGTATTAGCATTAGCATGTCTCCCTCCAGGTGGGGTGCAGCAGTGAAAGCTATCTTTCCCTCCCCCATCCCTCATCCCCACTCTTCTACTGCCAGAGCAAATTCTAGATAAGCACGCAGGGCAAAGGACATAGCTAGTAGAGAGACTAGTAGCACTAGCTACCCTGGACGTTTCACTCCATTGGTGACTTTCCAGGAAGAACAATAAACAAATTCATGAACTGGGCTTTTTTTTTAAATGCTTTGTGTGTTCTTTCATCTTTACACCTCCAGCTCTTAGGGTAGTATATCAAACTTTTGAATTGCATTGTATGTCAAAGTTTAAATAATAATTAATTTCTTCTTTTTGTCTGGATTTTTCCATGTGAAAGGTCAGCTGAACTTGACTCCCTGATATGTGCAAGAGAAAATATACAAAATTCAGACATTTTTGAACTGTGTATGGCAATTTCATTTGTTGGCAACATCATTTGTCACTAATGGTCAACAATATATATTGTATGTATGTATATATTAAATGTGTATATGTTACATATACACATTTTTACATATGTATATATGTACATACATATAATATAGATTTGAAATCCAAACACAAGTAATAAATCTGCCATTATTTTCTCTAGAAGGTCATTAGCCAGCCACACACATAATAATCTCAATCAAACCACTTTATAAGACATATTACTGACCGGCTTCATTATGAGTACCAGCTAAGTAACAACTAAGAGCTTTGTTTCTTAGGAATGTAAGGAAAGACTGAATAAATTATGTAATTGGAAAAGGGCTTATACCTATAAAGTTTAAATTCCACAGTGACCTGGCAAAATTCAATATATGGAAGTCCCTCAAATGGAGTGAAAGTCTATGATATTATCACTGCTCAGAAAGGGTACTGCTGTAAAGCTGCTTGTTTAATGGGAGACTTCAGTTTATCGTTTGTCATCTGTCCCTTCATTTCAGTTTTGTTCAATGGGAAAAAAGTTTGCCCGTGGTCTCACCTAAGCAGAATTCACTAGATTTTGTCCCTCAAGTTGGACTATGTAATAATTCCAGCATTAAAATAGAGAGCTACAAAGATAGATACCTGAAAGAACTGAGAATAGCACTTCTGACATGGAGAAGGTAACCTGGACAAGGGCATTTCCAGGGAAGAAAATAAACTCATGTATTAAGCCACAGGAGAATTTAGACTGTAAAGGGTTAGGAAGAAAAAGAGGAAATGTGAATTCTCAAACTGCCCATATCTATATACACAGCCATTTACAGAATCTTACAAGAGTATCCATTCCAAGTGAACTAAATCTCTACACCATCTCTTATAGTTAGCCATCCTATCATTAGATTGTAAGGTCCCTGAGGGCAGGGACTGTCTTCTACCTATCTTTGTGTCTCCTGTGCTTAGCACTGTACCTGTCACATATCAGATGCTTAATAATGCTTGTTGACTGTCTTCCATCCTACACTTGGGAGACCTTCAGGGATAGGGAGTCCACCACTTCTGGAGGCAGTCCATTCTACTTTGGGACGACTCTAATTGTCTCTTTTTACATTTTCATTTATTTTGTTAAATATTTCCCAAGCATGTTTAAAAAAATTAGCATTCATTTTCCAAATTTTCTCCCTCCCAGCCATCTAGTAGGCAAGGAATATGATAATGATAATGCTTGTGAATGTCATGCAGAATGTACAGGGTGTCCCCAAAGTCTAGACACATAGGCAAAAAAGCATATTTTGAAGCATTTGGAATATTAACAGACCTTAGCCCCCTTGACTTCTTTTTCTGGGGTATGCTAAAGGAGAAGGTATACTCAATGAAAATCACAAATGCAACACACTTGATAGAACTCATAGAGAGTAAATGTGCTAAAATTGATGGTAATGTGGAGTTAATTGCATCGAGTTTGTGTGAATCTTGCGAAGCGCATCAACCTTTGTATCACAAATGATGGAAATCAGATTGAAGATGTTATTTGTTAATCAAATTAAAAAAATATGTTGCTGCAAATCTCACTTAATTTCTTGAAAATATGCGTTTTTGCCTATGTGTACAGACTTTAGTTACACCCTGTATTTCCATACTAAGTTGCAAAAGAAAACAAACACACATACACACAAACCTAAGGAAAGTAAAGAAAATAAAAAAGTATACTTCAATCTGCATTCAGTTCAGTTGTCTTTCTGGAGGTGGAGAGCAATTTTCATCATGGATCCTTTAGAATTATCTTGGATTATTGTCCAGACAAGAGTAGTTAAGTCTTTCATAGTTGCCGTTATTGTGTACAAATGTTCGCCTGGTTCTGATCACTTCGCTTAGTATCAATTCACATAAGATTGCCTAGGTTTTTCTTGGAAGCACTCTGCTCATTATTTCTTATAGCACAATGGCATCCAGTCATAATTATATACCACAACTTGTTCAGCTATTCCCCGATTGATGGGCATTCCCTCAATTTCCAATTCTTTGCCACCATAAAAAGATGCTATAAATATTTTTGTATGTATAGATCTTTCCCCCTTTTCTTTGATCTCTTTGGGATACACATCTAGTATTGGCATTGCTGAATTGTATGCAGTTTTATAACCCTTTCAGTGTAGTTCCAAATTGTTCTCCAGAATAATTGGACCAGTTCACAACTCCACCAACAGTGCATTAGTGTCCCAATTTTTCTATATCCCCTCAAGCATTTATCATTTTCCTTTTCTGTCATGTTAGCTAAATCTGATAGGTATGAGGTGGTAGCTTAAAGTTGTTTTAATTTGTATTTCTCTAATCAGTAGTGATTTAGAACAGTTTTCATGTGACTATTGATAGATTTGATGATGTCTTCTTCTGAAAACATCCCATGCATATGCTTTGACCACTTATCAGTTGGGAAATGACTCAGTTTTTGTTTTTTTATAAATTTGGCTCAGTTCCCTATATATTTCAGAAATGAGCGTCTTATCCAAGAAACTTGCTGTACATCCACCCCACCCCAACTGTTTTCCTGCTTTCCTTCTAATTTGGCTGCATTCGTTTAGTATGTACAAAACCTTTTTGATTTCACGTAATCAAAATGATCCATTTTGCTTTCTGTGATCCTCTCTGTATCTTGTTTGGTCACAAACTCTTCCCTTATCCATAGATCTGACAGATACATTTTTACCATACTCCCCTAATTTACTTATATCAGCCTTTCTAAATCATTTATCCATTTTGACCTTATCTTGGTATAGTGTGAGATGTTGGTCTTTGGCTAGTTTTGCTAAACGGCTTTACAGTTTTCCCAGCAATTTTTGTGAAATAGTTATTATCCCAAAAGTTCAGATCTTTGTGTTTATCAAACACTAGATTGCTTTGGTCATTTACTACTCTGTATAAGGTGCCTGCTCTAGTGCACTGTTCCATCACTCTCTTTTTTTAGCCAGTACCAGATTGTTTTGATGATGATTACTTTGTAATATAGTTTGGACTGTGGTACTTCTAGGTGTCTTTCTTCATGTTTTTTTTTTTATTGATTCTCTTGATATTCTTGACCTTTTGTTTTCCCAGATGAATTTTATTATTTTTTTCTAGCTCTATAAAATAATTCTTTGATAGTTTAATTGCTATGGCACTGAATAAGTAATTTGTCATTTTTACTGAATTTTATAGAATTGTCGTTTTTATTATATTGACTTGGTCTAGCCATGAGCCATTAATACTTCTCTAATTACTTGGATCTGACTTTATTTCTGTGAAAAATATTTTGTAATTGCGTTCATATAGTACCTGAATTTGTCTTGGTTGGTAGATGCCCAAGTACTTTACATTTTCTGCAGTTATTTTAAATGGAATTTCTCTTTCTATTTCTTCCTGTTGGCCTTTGTTGGTAGTACATAGAAATGCTAATGACTTATATAGGTTTGTTTTCTATCCTGAAATTTTGCTACAGTTGTTAATAGTTTTGACTATTTTTTTAGTTGATTCTCTAAGGTTCTCTAAGTATACCATTGTATCATCTGCAAAGTGATAGTTTTATTTTTTCAGTGCCTATTTTTATTCCTTCAATTTCTTTTTTTCTCATCTTACTGCTATAACTAGCATTTTTAATACAATATTGAATAATATTCATGATAATAGACATCCTTGCTTTGCCCCTAATCTTATTGGGAAGGCTTTAAGCATATCCCCATTACAGATAATACTTATTCTTGTCTTTAAGTACATATTACTTATCACTTTAGGAAAGGATCCATTTATTCCTTTGCTTGCTAGTGCTTTTAATAAGAATGGGTGTTATATTTTGTCAAAAACCTTTTTGGCATCTATTGATATGACGCATTATGCTTATAGTTTTCTTAATATTGAACCAGCCCTGCATTCCTGGTATAAATCACACCTAGTCATAGTGAGTAATCTTTGTGACAGTTCTAATCGTTAGAGAGGTTTTCTTTATAATGAATCATTCCTTACATTGAATCACTACTCCCAATTCTGTCCTAGGTTATGTAAAACAAGTTTATTTCCTTTTCTACTTAGGTTTATTCAAAAGATTTAGGGACATCAGCCTTGACTTGGAGCCAATCTGAATAAAGACACCTTAGACCCTATTGTTGAACTAAAGTTTTCTAAAGAATGTTCTCTAATAGCTTATATATAAGGGATAGGAGCAAGTGGGAAGGGAATATGCATTTATGTAGTGCCTATTAGTTGCCAGATAACATGCTACGCACTTCACAAATATTAAAACATTCGATTCTCACAACTCTGTAAAGTAAGTGACTGCTGTTATCTTTATTGGAAGAAACTGAGGCAAACAGTTTAAGTAACTTGCCCTAGGTCATAAAGCTAGTGAGTGTCTGATGGATTAGAACCCAGGTCTTCCGGATTCCAAACCCAGGTGCCTAGCATCTTTACTATCATCTTCAAGGTTCATTTTGTTGTTCTGCTCAAGTCAAAGTCAAATTAATATTTGTACTACTATAAGTGCCCTTTCAAAGTGTTTTTTGGGGAAAATGAGAACCAAAATCATTTCTTGACATCTTGATGACTAACAATATAGAAATCCCCCAATTACGTGGTGACCTAATAATGGAAAGAAAGGAAAAATAAAATACAACAAACTATGTAAAGTGGATAGTCTTATACACTGTTGTAACAACTATTTGTTGTTCTTGGATTAAAGATACCTTCAGTCTTGTCTAAATAGTTACCTTAACCCTACAGTTTTGTCTGAAAGGACTTCTTTCACAATTGTAAAAATATTTGGTTTCATCCCTTTATCTCTTACCCTCGAAAAAGAATGTCTTCTCATGCCAGTAAACTATAACAAACTCTCTCAACTACATGGCAAAAGTTCTCCCCAGAAGCCCCCATTTTTTCTCTCTTGAATGAGTCTCCTTCTCTCTACCCTTCTCTCATGGTGAAAAGTACTACTTATCTAACTAATCTAAATTGCCACAAATGCTACTGATTCATTGTACTCTGAATGGGCAGAAAAGTTATGAAAACTCTTCTCTGTACTAGAAGATGAAGCTGTTGTCAGCAGTTTCTTTAGCATGCAAATACATCCTTGCTTTCAGTTTGGCCTCCTATCCTTGACTCACTTTGACTCATTGAAACTCACTGATGGCTATCCCTAAAGCTATGCCTTAGACTTTTGGGTCTCTCTCTGTCTCCCTCTGCCTGTCTCTGTCTCCCTCTGCCTGTCTCTGTCTCTGTCTCTGTCTCTGTCTCTGTCTCTGTCTCTCTCTCTCTCTCTCTCTCTCTCTCTCTCTCTCTCTCTTTCTCTCTCTCTCTCTCCCTCTCTCTCTCTCTCTCTCTCTCTCTCTCTCTCCCTCTCTCCCTCTCTCCCTTTCTCTCCCCCTCCCCATTATTGATGGTGAAAAGTTTGTTATAAATATCTTTATAGGCCTTTTCTATTTTTTCTGTTTGTTGGGCTACTATTCTCATCTTTAACTGCCCTCAGATTGATTTTGCTTAGTTAAGTTTATGACCAAGATTTATTTAAACCAGAAAATATTAATCTGGGTTTTGTGAATTTGTTTTAAAAATATTTTGACAATGGTGTTTTAATATTATTTTTTCCTTTGCAATGCTATATATCTTATGCATTTATTATTCTGAGAGGGGGTGCAAGATTGCCAAATGGGTCCACAATAAAAAAGTTAAAATGTAAACTGATTTTTATCTCCCATTGCTTCCTTATATTTTATGAGGCAGTATTTATCATGGCATTTCCTTATCATTGATGTTTTCTTTTGTTACTTGTTTCCCCAGCCTTATTTCCCAAATTGGGAGTTTCACGTGAGGGCCAAATTCTCCATACTTCTAAAAGGAACAGTGAAGCTTTGTGTGGTCCTGATCTGAATTATCTGCTGTCTTGCCACTGCTGCTTGTGTGAACTACTCAGTACACAGTACTTTGGGTTTTCAAGCGTGTCAGGCTAACGTGCTGTACCAGTTCAGTCTGATCCAGGTCTAAGTCTTCCTTTGGTCCCAGGTTTGGGATACAGGTTCCAGGTTTTCCTGACTTGCCCCCATTCTATTAGCTAGAAGGCTTATATGTGCTGCATTCAGGGAGTAGGTTACTCTGGCAGGATCCATTCCCTAGTACTTCTAGTCTTTTTTCTATCCCTTTGTGCATACCTAGTCTTGAAAAATTAGCTTACTGTAGATTTTCCTTGGATTTCTTGATTATTACTGTCTGGTGCTTAGTTTTCAATCTTGCTGCTCTAGTTGTAAGAGAAAGATGGACTGTTCTGCTCCCATGCATCCTGTCCTTTTGAGGAGGTCTCCTGACCCTGTGTTTTCAAAGACTATTCCAGAAGATTACGAGATTTGGCGTGTCAGACTTTAAGTTCTGTACTTTATTCTAGACTGTTTCTTTTTTTCTCTAATTTCTCAGAGATCTCAGATTCAGTCCTTTTAGTTTTCCTCAACTCTTCATTTTCACTGCTCCTATCTATCTAATCACTCTGAGTTCTTTACCGGATGATCTATAAATATCATACTGTAAATATATATATATATATGGATGTGTATATATGTATATCGTACTGTAAGTATATGTACATGTATGTGTATTTATATACATACATAAATATATTTATACATATATACATATAAAATTCATGTCACACAAACATGACAAATGTATATATATTTATGAAAGCTTGCAGTCATATTATATAAACAGTGCTAGATTTGAAGTCAAAAGATCTGAGGCCAAGTTCTAACTCTGTTTATTGGGCAAGTCACTTCAAGTTGAAGCTACATAATATAGTGGAGAAAGACTCAAATTTTGAGCCAGAGGACCTGGGTTTGAATCCTGGGTTTGCTATTTATAATCTATGTGTCTCTTAGGAAATCATTTAACCTTCTTGGTCCATGGTTTCCTCATCTATAAAATGAGAAGGTTGGACAAGATGACCCCTATGATTAATATCATAGAGTGCCAGGCCTGGAGTCAGGTAGACTCATCTTCCCAAGTTCTAATCTGGCCTCAGACACTTACTAGCTCTGTGACCCTGGGCAAGTCACTTAACCTGGTTTGTCTCAGTTTCCTCATCTGCAAAATGAGCTGGAGAAGGAAATAGCAAACCACTCCAGTATCTCTGCCAAGAAAATCCCAAATGGGGTCAGGAATAGCCAAACACGACTAAAAAAGGGCTGAATGGCAACATGGGCCTTATGTGCTCTAAATTTCTGTTCCTAAGTATTGCTATGTATGAGGCACTGACTACACCAGGCATCTTTCTTACCTCCAAAGGTAGGATGGCAACATATGCATTACCTCCCTCATAGAGTTGTTGTTAAGTAAGTGCTTTTTAAATTATGGAGTGCAATTGAAATGTGAGCAGCAATTATTCAAAGTGCTCCAGAAATGCTATGAGCTTGTAAAAAACTATTATTATGGCCCCATATAGAAACACGGGCACTGGCTCAGACCTCTGTGTTCAGGAAGATGACTTAATATAATATCTTGCTTTTCTTATGGGAATGGCCCATTGATGGAAAGAGCATTGAATTTAGAGACATAGGACCTTGGTTTGAATGCCAGGTCTTCTACTTACTAGCTGTGTGACCTGTGGCCATAGTACGTCACCACCTTTGTGGCCTCAGTTTCTTCATCTGAAAGAGGAAAAAAAAGAAATAGTTGGTCTAGATGACCTCTTAGATCTCTTTCAGCGGTGGATTCTAAAAAGCTGTCAGAGTATCAATGATCAGCTTATACAGCCAGTGTTAGACTGAGTCTGTAACTGCCAACTCTTAAGAACCACATGGAGAGCAAACGCAAACAGTTCTTTTTGAATGAGAAAAGGGAACACAGGGTCATTCTTGCGGTATTTTATCCCTCTGTAAAAGCAGATGTGGGCTGAAGGAAAAATGTTTGTTGGCTCTGAATTACGAAACTCACTGCTAAGTAATGATGAACAAAGACGAGTATCTTATTTCCTCATCAAAAGCACCCCTGGAACATTTGTCACGCGTGTCTTAGGTCTTGGGAAAGTTTTAAATGATAGATAACAGAATGATTCAATTAGGGATATATCTTACAGAGACAGAGGGAAGCCTCACCTGCAGTCTTTAAAGATTTAAGGTAACTGCTGTGCAGCCTGTGAATGAGGAAATAAGTAGTGCCTCTCTCCCATCCTAATGACTCTTTGCATGAAAGCAAAGCATTGCCACATAATGGTACTGAAAGTTAGAGAACTAAACAGCTTGACGTAATAGTAATAACTAACGTTTATAAAGCACCTACTATGTGCCAAGCACTGTGCCAAGTACTCTACATATATTTAATAATCACAACCTTGGAAGGTAGGTGCCATTATTATTTGCATTTTACAGATGAGGAAACTGAGGCAAATAGATGTTAAGTGACCTGCCCTAAGGTCACACAGGTAGTGTCTGAGGCCAGACTTGAATTCAGGTCTTTCTGACTCCAGGCCCAGCACTATATCCACTTGCACCATTAAAAATTAGGGCTGTTTGAAAGTCAAATAATCTGCCTTGTGAGAGAGTGAGTTACCTATGTCTTTAGGTGTTTGAACATTAGCTCAATGGCTGCTTTTCAGAGGTATTTGTAGAGGACATTGACACATCAAGCAAAGAGTTGACTCAATGGCTTCCACAATCCCTTTGAACTCTAACTTAAAGGAGTCTATGACTCTGGGTCTGCAAGTTATTGCCTATGTGGCCCTAGGCCAGTCACTTAGACATTCTGGTGCTCAGTTTCCTTATCTGTAAAATGGGGAATTGATGACATGAAAATTTCTTCCAATTCTAAGTCAATGCTTCAAAGATCTCAGAAATTTTGACAGCTCTATTCAAAAGAAATTGATAAAAAATGTCACTTTCATAGCTATGTGTGGAAAGCATCTATAAGAACTCTTCTTGACCAAATGACATAACATAAGCAAAACGCTTTGCAAAGCTTGTAGTGCTATGAAAATGTTGGCTATGATTATCCTGGTCTAGATCCCAGATGTTCCTTTCCAATTCAAAAACAAATAGTTTGCCTTGTGGTAGTAGACAGCTTCTGGCTGCCACATTGACCCTGAAAACTGTTTTTTATGATGAAATGGTGATGGAATAGTTGTATGAATCACTAAAAACGAAGAAACGCTATTCCTTATTGGAAGGCCTTGGTCAGAGCCTGAGCTTGTCCGAGGTGCTGTAAGAATTGATTTGCAAGTTATCTTCAGAAACTTGATACAGCATTAGTGGAATTAATAAGCCTTACTCTAATCATTCCTGGCAGCAAAAGTGAATTGTCACAAAGAGAAATATTTATGCCATGCTCAGGTCTATTACTTTCAGGATCATTTCTTAGGGAATTACTCTATACATGACTGATCTTTTACTATGAAGTAGATGTAAGGTTTGCTAGATGAAAACATGTAAATTAGTAAATTTCCTGATGGTTGCATGCATTAGTATCACCCATGTGGTGAATCGTTCTACTTTTATTCCTTGAAAAATGAGGATATCTAGCATTTCTCAGTTATGTTGATTTAATATCTTCTCCCATGACTTCTTCACTGATGCTATTCAAGGAGAGTCCTCAATGTGCCAAGCTTCATGAAGGTCTGTAGCAGGTCATCTGCCAGGCTCATGTCTTTCACCTGTAATGTTAGGGAATATACTTTGGGGACCTGAGGGCCAGTGGTAACTTGACACTTTAACTCTGGGACAGCATGTATCCTTTCACTATTTCTTGCTTCAGTTTAATCAAGAATAGACTCTCTTGAAGAGTTTGAATGGAGATATGGGAAAAGTTGATAGAAACTAAAGACTCCAACTTCTTTTCCCAACACTAGGCCAAAATGTCCAACCTCATTAAGAATCACCAATATTCAGAGTTGGAAGGGAACTACATGGCCCTCTATGCCGACCCAAACCTGGGTAAGGATCTTCAAATACTCAGCAAGTGATTATCTACAAGAAGGAAAATACACCCTACTATGATTCAAACCTAAATGTGTATCTCTGTCACTTCTGCCTTTTACCTCTAATTCTGCTCTTTGATAGTAAGCTAGAGAAGTTTGATTCCTCAACCACATGACAGCCATCCAAACACTTGAAGTCTACTTCTGTTACCCCAACTAAGTCTTCTCTGGGTAAAATGGCCTCAGTACCTTTATGTCTTGTTCATATGGAATAATTTCAAGGCTATCATCATCCTGTAATTGCCTTCATCTGTGTAATCACTAGCAGCTCTCTCCCTCCCTCTTTCTCTCCCTTCTCTCTCTCTCTTTCTCTCTCTCTCATCTATTATCTATTTATCTCTGTCTCTATCCAGCATTATCTCTCATCTCTGTATATCTTTTTCTCTGTCTCTTTCTAAAACGTAGCACCCTGCTAGGGAGAATGACTGGACCTATGATTTTTCAGTGTAGAGAACTCTTGGATGGGAAAACTCACTGTACCAAATGCAGGGTGGTATTGTCTTTGTAATTTATAGTCTTACAGAGTCTAGAGCAGGCCTAGAGCAATGAGAAGTTAAGTGACTTGCCCAGGGTTTAACAGCCAGTATAGGGTAGAGGGATAACTAGAAGCCAGCTTATCTGGGTTCCAAGGACAACCCCTCTATCCACTATGCCATGGCTACCTCCCTGTGATACTCAGAAATGAACATAATACTTCAGATGTAGTCAGACAAAGTCAGAGACTAGAAGGACTGTCATCTCATTATGCGTATGGATATTTTATAGGAACCTATAGGTCCTGTAGGAATTCTCTGAATTCTGATAGTATTTACCATGTGTATTATACCATAGGACTTGACACTTGAAAGATGTAGTGAAAATGACAATTCAATAGGAATTCTGAACTCAATTCTGAGTTCTAAGAAATCTTGATTCTACCACTAACTAGTAGGATGACCTTAGGCATATTATTTATTCTTGGGGATCCCCACCAGAACTAGATTATAATGTAATTGGGGAATGTTTAACAAAATAAAATACAATACAACATAGATAACACTAAATTGTGGTTTTCTAAGTCAATGCGCCATGAGCAGAGATCCATTTCTACTTGAGTTTGGATACAGTGGATATAGTGCTTGACTTGGTATCAAAAAGACGTGAGTTCAAATTTGACCTCAGATGCTTACTATGTGACCTTAAGTAAGTGGCTCAACTTCCATCAGCCTCAGTTTCCTCAACTGTAAAATGAGGGTGATAATAGCCCTTACCTCATAGGATTGTTGTGAGGATCAAATGAGATAATATATGTAAAGCTCTTTGCAAACCTTGTGCTTTATAAATGTTAGCTATCATTTACCCATCTAAGCAAAGCACTATATAAAGGTTAGCTATCATTTACCCAAAAAATGAAGGGATTGGGAAGCCAAGGCTCTTCATTTGAAAACAAGCAAACAAACATGAAGCTCTCATAAAAATCAAAACCACAATTTGCCAGGTTTTCGAATGGAAAAATCAATGTCCTTATACTTCACATGGCTCTTTAAAAAAATTAATTTTTTTTTGAGATTCTCACTTTGACTGGAAGTATAGCAAATCAAGGAATGGCCTGAGCCCACTACAGACCCACTCTGTTTGCATTCACTCCTCAGGCAGCCTGGTACCCCACCCCACCCTTTACCACGTTGGGGCTGAACTTAACGTTGCTCACCATATTGGTGCTTGTCTTAGTATGGCCACCTAATGGGCTTAGAGCACTTCAGCTTGGGATTCCAAAGTTTCCATGACCCAGACCCCTTAGTCTTCCTAGGACCAAGGATTATAGATATTCAGCACCACACTCAACCTCATAGGGTCTTCTTAAGGCCTTGTGAGGAGAGAACAATAGTGAGAAAGAAGGTGCAACAACCAGCTACCTCTGAAAGATCTACTCCTGAAGGTTTTAAGAGCCTTGGTACATCTTTAACTACAGGTTGGGGATCTCAGAGGTAGACAGATACCCGCTCTGGGGACTCATTGCTCTTCTCTTAATCCATTGTGACACAAATATTACCTTACCTTGAATTCTTGGCATTAGTTTCAAAGAACTGAATATTTGAAATGTTCTAAAAAATTTTTTTAAATATTTATTTATTTAGTACATTTAGTTTTCAGCATTGATTTTCACAGGAGTTTGAATTATAAATTTTCTCCCCATTTCTACCCCGCCCCCCACTCCAAGATGGCATATATTCTGGTTGCCCTATTCCCCAGTCAGCCCTCCCTTCTGTCACCCCACTCTCTTCCCATCCCCTTTTCCCTTCCTTTCTTATAGGGCAAGATAAATTTCTACACCCCATTGCCTGTGTGTCTTATTTTCTAGTTGCATGCAAAAACATTTTTGTTTTTGTTTTTGAACATCTATTTTTTAAAACTTTGAGTTCCAAATTCTCTCCCCTCTTCCCTTCCCACCCACCCTCCCTAAGAAGTCAAGCAATTCAGGATGGGCCACATGCGTACCATTATGTATAACCTTTCCACAGTACTCATGTTGTGAAAGACTAACTATATTTTGTTTCTTCCTAATCTATCCCCCTTTATTGAATTTCCTCCCTTGACCCTGTCCCTTTTCAAAAGGGTTTGTTTTTGATTACCTTCATCCCCATCTGCGCTCCCTTCTATCATTCTCCCCTTTTTTATCTTCCTCCTTCTTTCCTATGGGGTAAAATACCCAATTGAGTACATATGGTATTCCCTCTTCGAGTTAAATCTGCTAAGGGCAAGATTCACTCATTCCCCCTCACCTACCTTCTCTTCTCTTCCTATAGAACTGTTTTTTCTTGCCACTTTTATGCGACAAAATTTACGCCATTCTATCTCTCCCCATCTCCCTCTCTCAATATATTCCTCTCTCATCCCTTATTCATCTTCAACTCACCCTGTGCCTGTTCTCTCTCTCTCTCTCTCTCTCTCTCTTTCTCTCTCTCTCTGTATATATATATATATATATATATATATATACACACACACATACATACATACACACTCACATATACATATATATACATAAACATATACATATATATACACAAACATATACATATATATATACACACACACATATACATACATGCATATTCACTTCGGTTACCCTAATACTGAGGTCTCATGAATCATACACATCATCTTTCCATGTAGGAATGTAAACAGAACAGTTCAACTTTAGTAAGTCCCTTGTGATTTCTTTTTCTTGTTCTTTTTCTTGATTACCTTTTCATGCTTATCTTGATTCTTGTGTTTGAAAGTCAAATTTTCTATTCAGCTCTGATCTTTTCACTGAGAAAGCTTGAAAGTCCTCTATTTTATTGAACATCCATATTTTGCCTTGGAGCATGATATTCAGTTTTGCTGGGTAG
>CM053622.1:729269786-729316997 GCA_028646595.1 Phalanger gymnotis | reverse complement strand
GGAAGGGTTATACATAATGATAAGCATGTGGCCCATGTTGAATTGCTTGACTTCTTAGGTAGGGTGGGTGGGAAGGGAAGAGGGGAGAGAATTTGGAACTCAAAGTTTTAAAAAAATAGATGTTGAAAAACAAAAACAAAATTTTTTTTTTCATGCAACAAGAAAATAAAATACACAAGCAATGGGGCATAGAAATATATCTTGCCCTATAAGAAAAGAAGGGAAAAGTGGATGGGAGGGTATTGGGGTGACAAATGGGAGGGCAGACTGGGGAGCAGGGCAACCAGAATATTCGCCATCTTGGAGTGGGGGGAGGGTATAAAAGGGGAGAAAAAATTTGTAATTCAAATTCCTGTGAGAATGCAGAAAAATTCTGTGAAGAACTAGACAAGATGCTCCAAGTTAAAAAGACACATACTTTAACACTTGGTGACAATTTGAAGAGGAAGGAGACAGATGTTCGAAGTGGGAAACACTTGTTTTCAATTTAAGAAATGATGGTGTGTTTCTAAGTAGTGGTAGTTGGTGATTATACACTGAGGGCCACTAAGGTAACTATTTATTGCCCTGAAAACAATCCAAAGGATGTCTGCAGACTTCCCAGGCTACAGATACAAGATGGGACAGAGAACCTCTAAGACATATCAAACTTGACAGCTAGTACTCACTTCTAGTGATTTATGTACGTTCAAAGAATAGTACCCAAATGAACCTAAAAAATAGTGCCAAAGATTGTGACATCTTTAGAAAAACACTAAAGACAGTAGGGGAAGAGAGATGTTATTTTCTTCACTGATTCCTCTAATAGACGAGAGATTCAGAAGAAAATGATACATATGAGAAGTGCATAAGTTATTAAAGAAATATTACCTGAGAAGGGGTTTTGGATTTCTAAATTTACAGGTTAAAATAGAGAAAGAAACTCCTGGCTAGAGATGGAGTACACCTAGCAAATACTAGCAAGAATGTATTCATCAAGAGTCTTGAAAATCCAATCAAATGGGCTTTAGGCTAAAAAAAGGAAGGTAGTGAGAATAAATTGTCCATATGTACTCTCCAGGCTAGATGCCATATAGAATAGCTACAGTATAGAAAGAAGAATTACATTACAAAAAAATCCGGAAGTCAGAGGGGGAAAAAATTGAAAAGAAGACATAAAACTCATGGGTTATAGATGTCTATACATAAATGCACAAAGTATGGATAAAAGCAAGATAAATTAGTGTTTCCAAGGCAAAGAAGCAAATTTTACCTCATCAGTCTCACTGAAGTTGGTAAGAAAAAACCAATAGGTGTATGACAAATCTGAAAGAACATACTTTAATCAAAAAGAGGAGGATAATTAAAAGAGTGGAGCAGAATTGTATATTAGAAAGATAAACACAAGATAAAAAAAGAAGGCATCCAGAATCCAGAGCAACAGGTTTCCAATTCAAATAAAAATGAATCTGCATGGGATGCATATTGACTTAGAATACCACAAATTAACATCATCTATGTTGTATTGTATTTTTATTTATTTTGTTAAACATTTGCCAGTTACATTTTAATCTGGTCCAGAAAAAAAGAAAGATAAACACATGTCAGGAAATCCAGAAGTCAAAGGAGGGAAGTTTGATGGAAAGTATTTAGGTGGTAATCAGTTAAGGAAGAAATAAAAGTGATATGTCATGAGAGTTACTAGAAATCACTTGGACAAAAAGAGGAAATAAGTGGGAATTCCAAAAGCAGATCACACCTGGCACCAAGGCATAATACAGAAGTGATATAGAAGGGTATCTTTTCTTGCCTGAAGCACAGCATCAAGTAACTTCTTGAATTGCTTTAATAATATCATCCTTCAAAAGTTGGAGGAACCAATAAGGAGACATTCAATTCTGGATTTGGTTCTTACCAACAAGAAAGACCTCATCATTGGAGTAGAAATGTCGATCTTGGGAGAAAGTCACCATTCCAACTTAAAAAAAATTGTGTTAGAGAAGAAAAGGAAAGCTGATAGTAGCATGAAAATTTTGAGAGGGTAGATTTCAAAAGGTTAGGGAAAAGGACAGATAAGTTGCCATAGATTAAAATTCTACAGGGACAGAAGGAATGCAAAGCTCTTGAGACTGAAATTCTGAAAATACAGAGAAACAATTTCAATGGAGAGATAAGGGGTGTGAGGTAGGTAGGGAGTGTTACTGTCTAAAGAGACCACTATGAATATACAGGGAGCTCACCATGTTATTTAGATTTCACAAAGATATTAACAGAAGATGTAAGCAAGGGCAGGAAATAGGGGATGATTTTTTCAAAAATGATGATCCTTTATGGTGTCAGAAACAAGCTCAAAATGAGCTGAGGCTGGTGAGTAAAGCTAAGGATACCTTTGAAAAATATTGGGGGAAAGAAGGATCAAAGAAGGAAGATTTCAGAAAGAACATTGATAAGTTGGAGAGTATCTAGTGGAAAACAAAAAGGAAAGGGAAGGGGCTTGAATTTCTGCCATAAGATTTATTGAAAAATGTTTCAACTTTAGAAGAAAAAAAATTAAGGGTGGTCTGAATAGCTGCCTTCTCATATCTTAAAGATTAGAAAAGGGAAGAGATTTGTTCTTCTTGGTCCCAGAGATCAAAACAAGAAACAACTGACAGGAGTGGCAAAGGCACAAATTTATCATGGATGTAGGCCAAAACTTCCCAGCAATTTGAATGATTTGAAAGTGGGATGGGATACCTTGGGAAGAAGTGGGTTCCACCTCATTGGAGATCTTTGTGAGGTTTGAGAGGACTGATGCTGAAGCACAAATTAACTCTATGGTCTCTGAGGTCCTCTCCCAAAGAGATCTTTTGTGATTCTATTCAGATAGGTAACAATAATAAAATGTAATAATAATAGCTATATTTCTATTGCAGTTTAAGGTTTGAAAAGTATCTTACATACATTTTCTTTTATCATGACTTAGTAAAGCAAAGATTATAATTAACATCAAATTAGAAGAAAGTACCCCAAATAGAGATATGTCATGCAATTGAAGCAACTTCAAACTTACCTGTTTAAATAAGTTACTGGAGGCTGAAACATAAGAAATGGACAAAGGAAAAGTTTTTGGCGCAAACCATCACCATTTCCTAATGAAGTTTAACTGATGCAAGTCAGTCACCACGATGAGAAAAAAAAGTCCCAGAATCTGCCTCAGCAAGTCAAATTTTGGTCTTTAGATATAACAACATCCACAACATCAGTTTAAAATATAAATTTATTTGTAAAATCTTGTGGAGGAGAATAGTGAAAGATTATGAGCAACATCACCTCATAAGAAATAAAATCATCAATAGGAAAAAAGTTTATACAAAGCTTTGTAAGAAACTTCACTAAACAAAATCATACCACAACATTTATGAATAAAAGTGGATCAAGAAGGGAAAAACATGGTAACAATAATATTTCAAAAATAAATGAACAACTTTGAAGGACTTAAGAACTTGGATCAATGCAGTGACCAGCTATAATTCCAGAGGACCGAAGATAAAGCATGTTATTCACTATCAGCTGAAGAGAGGATGGACTCAGGGTACAGAATAAAACAGATTTTTGACCAGTGTGGGGATTTGCTTTTCTTTGTTATGAATATTTTTACAAGGGTCTTGCTTTTCTTGTTGTTGCTTTTCTCCCAATTTGGAAAGGGGTTATGGGTAAGGGGGCAAGTAAAAAAAAGAAATACAAATCAATGAAACATTAAAAATACACATAAACATATGCATGAAGTATCCCTATGACTATGTAATGCCTTATAGCTTTCAAAAATAGTTTTTTGACACTTATACACTCTCTAGACTGACCCTCTCATTCCCGTGTGCCTATACAATGGCAGGTGCGGATTCCTAGAGAAGAAACACCACTACACTATTACATGAAAATTCTCTTGTATTCCTGGAAGTAACCAGATAGTAGGAGAATACTCTCTTCCTATTAAGCGAAAAGCTCTTGAGCCCCAACCATTGTGCTTATATTTATATAAAACTACTTACTCACATGGTGAACAATCTGAATTTTTAATATAGCTATTTACTTAATAATAAGGAAAAAAAATAATGATGTCACAGGTACTCATTTGTTAATTCAAATTCAAGAACAATAAATAAAATACAACCTATAAATAAGCTGAGTCATACTTTTCCAGTAATGTAATTCAGTATATTTGAAGGAGAGTGGACACACCAACAGAAATCTGTCCAGGAAAACATAATGACAATAACCCATGTGCTCAAGGTAATTTGCAGTTTTGGAACTGTACTTTGGTGCCCTCTTTGTGTCTCAGGAACTGACCAGAAAATTTCCTTGTTACGAATAGCTTCTTTGTTGAACAGATGCTTCTACTGCTGAGTTAAACTGATCCACTCTATGCTTGGTTAATAGCACTGCAGACCACAAAATCTCAGTCAAATCAGTTGAACTGCTAAGTGCCTTCTCTGAGTCCCACTTCCAAGTTATTCCTCTGTTCATTTTATGGCTAGTAACTAAATTTTCAATTTTTACCTTTAATAAAGTAAATTACATTTTCCATAATTGCCATAGAGTAATTGTAGATTCTATGTTTCTTGTTATTAACTAAATCTTTTAATTGTTCACATATGTGAGTTTAGATATACATTTTGTACATATACATATAATATACATACAAACATATATGTATGTCACCGAAGTGTATAGTGTTCTCTATTCATTCCAACATCCTATATAGTATGTCATATTCAAATGCACAACTGAGTTCTATCTCAGAAATCTAAGTCAGACCTAACTTCAGTAACTTATTCTCTTAGAGCTTTGGACAGACTTATGCCTAGACAAGTGAATGGTTAAAGTGGATGATATAGCAATTGCTCTGCCCATAAGCAGACTTGTACCCCAGATCCTTTGTACCTAGAAGAGAAAAGAATGGAGGCTACATGATGATACAAACAAACCAGACAGCTTTGAAATTTATATGTCGAAATTATTATATATCTAAAAGGAAAAACAAACTGTATGTGATAAAGATTTACAATTTCATATACGATCTGTTTTGTCATACTTTATATAAGAAAATGGTCACTTCAGTGTTTGTCAGGTTCAGAATTTTTCAAAAGAATAAAACTGAAAAAGAAGACAATGAAGAGATAAAAATAGAACAGATCTGCAAAGATTTTTTTATGAAAACACTCTTCTCTACATAAATAACAAAGGAATCACCACTTTTGGACTCTAATACCATGTTCCCCAATATGAAGCAGGGGTAAATAGAAATGATATTAAAGGAAAAAAAATGAGCATACACAAAGGAGGTCTGTGTTGGAGCTGAAACAATTTTGAGGACATTAAAGGATCAATTCTGAAAGTATCTGAAAGGATAAAATTTACTGAAAACTGAAAAGAAAAACATGGATCTTATCTTTTTAATAGTCACTGAGAAACTATTGATCCATGTGTCTACTTTCCCATCTCTATAAAATATTTATGAAAATGTCAAGAAAGGGTTTTATGCCACTGAGCCGTACAAACCTAGGACTGTTGGAAGTTGGATGGCATATTACTTGCCTAAAAGGGAAGGAACAGCAAGAAATTTGCCGCATCAGAGATAAATTCAGGGGCAGTGCCACCTTACTGTAGACTGAACTGGAGGAATAAAGCCTTACTTTCTCTCTCGGGATAGAAATGAGTATCATAAAAATAAATGATGTCTTCAGACTTAAGGTGCATATCAGATTATACCCAGGTTTCCTTCTTCCCCCCCCCCCCACCTCTGGCATCAATTCTAAGATGGAGTGGTTACTTCTCCACTCCTCCTCATGTTTCTGTCATTTCTACTTCAATAGCAAGTTCCTTCTTGATGATGTTAGTCAAGAATATGAGCTCCAACACCTGAAATAATTTTAGAAATAAATTTATTTGGTCATTTGGTAGAGGAGGAAAGCTGGAAGAAGGCTTCCTCTCCAGTCTTTGTGAGGTTTACATTACCTAAGTTTCTAAGAAGAAAATCAGAACTGCACATATAAGCAGTCCAGCTATTTTATTAATGAGGGCAGTTTCCAGGCAAGGTCATTGAGATGGATTTTGGTAAGCATAAACATTCAAATTTGGAGAACCCAAAACACAGGCACTGGGTGGACCCAAGACCTGGGTGGGATCCAAGGATTCCCTTTAGCCATCCAGCTTCTCCAGGAACATCTCTGAGATCAGCTTGACCTCTACAGTAAGCTTTAGGGCTAGACAATTCCAAGCCACATAAAACTAGATGCAAACAGTATTAATAAATGATAAATAGTAATGTATTTTTCTACGGTGATGAGAAACAAGTCCATAATCACAGTTCCTTTCATCACTTCTACCACCTTTTGAAGAATGAAATTGTCATTAAGACAAACCAAGAAGTTGTTCGCTTCTTCACTTTTGGCAGAGAGAGTTTCAAGAGATGTTTGAATAACTGAAATCCCTCATAACTAAGATCTCATGTTGCTATAGGCTTATGACCAGTTTCTCAAATTCCTAAAATAATTCCTTTTTACATCTAAGTGGTCTGTAATATACTGTAATATGCAGTGGAAAATTTGTCCCTCTTCTAACTTTTAACCAAAATTACCATCAGGCTTCCCCATTCTTGGTTCTAGATTTGCTCACTTGAAGATATTTTCTTAATAGACTGTACTACTCTCCACATCTCTCTACTTTATCTTGTTCCTTTTGAATAAAGAACACCTTCCAGAAAAAGATTCTAGTCCTAATGAGGAGGAATGGATGGATGGATTACCATTCTGTTTTCATAGAAAAAAATGCCTGAATAGATAAGATCACAGAATCCCTTGAGGTGAGTGTAACTTGTTCCTGCCTGAATCACCAAAAATGAGAGGTTTGTGTTAGGTTTGGAAAATATTGGGTGCCCATATGTAGTATTCTAGATACCTGCCATAAGAACACAACATGTCCCTAATATTCATGTCAGGTCAACATATGGTTACTTCAGTACTTTTCACCAGGGAGTCACCAAATCACCAGGATTCTCTTTTATTTCCTCTGGCCATTATTAGATGACCTCTTTCTTGGTAGCACTTTTTTGTTGTTGTTCAGTCATTTCAGTCATGTCCGACTCTTCATGACCCCATTTGGGGTTTTCTAGGCAAAGATATTGGAGTGGTTTGCCATTTTCTTCTCCAGCTCATTTTACAGATGAGGGAACTGAAGCAAATAAGGTTAAGCTGCCCAGGGTCGCACAGCTAATAAGTATCTGAGGCCAGATTTAAACTCAAGAAGACAAACCTTCCTAACTCCAGGTCCAGTACTCTATCCACAGTGCTACCTAGTTGACAGCTTGGGAGAACCTAAAGGTCCACATTATTATTCTGTAGAACATAAAAAGCTGCTACTTCAGAGCCACATGTACAAAAATATTTATAGCACTTCTTTTTGTGGTGGCCAAGAACTGAAAATTGAGGGGATGTCCATCAGTTGGGGAATGGCTGAACGAGTTATGGTATATGAATGTAACGGAATACTATGGTGCTATAAGAAATGATAAACAGGTAAACTTCAGAAAAATCTGGAAAGACTTATATGAACTGATGCTGAGTGAAGTGAGCAGGAGAACATTGTACACAGTAACAGCAACAGGGTGTGATATCAGACTTTGATAGACTTAGCCCTTCTCAGCAATGCATGGACCTAAAACAATTCCAAAGGACTCATGATGGAAAATGCCATCCACATCCAGAGAAAGAACTATGGAGTCTGAATGCAGAGCAAAGCAGACTATTTTCTTTTTTTTTTTTGTTTTCTTTCTCATGGTTCCTCCCATTTGTTCTAATTGTTCTATACAACATGACTAATGTGAAAATATGTTTAATAGGAATGTATGTGTTAGAGCCTATATCAGATTGTATGCCATCTTGAGGAGGGAGAAGGGAAAGGAGGGGAAGAATATTTAAAACTTATGGAAGTAAATGTTGAAAACTAAAAATAAATTGAAAAGGCTGCTTTCTCCTCAGAGGGTCCATCTTTACTCTCCATAGGAAAAATCTTTTATCTATGATATAGTTTGAAATGTTGAGTAGTCTTTTCTCTCCTCTCTGTCTTATTGCCACAGTTGTCCATTGTACAAACTGCTGGCACATCAGAATAAGCCTCTGACTTTTCTGATTTCTTATTTTTTCTTATTTCTACTTGAAGCACTTTTCTCCTTCTTTCCAGGGATACTTTATGCTTCCTAATTCTCTCCATCTAGTAGTAATCTCCTCAATTTAAATCTTGCATAGTATTTTATTTGCATCTCTTCACTTACTATATTCTATTTTGTGAACTATGCTGAGAATAATTTACCCACTAGATTATTATCTTCTTGACATTAGGGACCATGTCTTAGGATCTTATTATTTAGAGCTGAAAAGAGCCTTTGAGGTCATCAGCTCCAATAGCACCATCTTACAGATGAGGAAACTGAAGTCAGTCAATCAACATTTATTAAGCCCTTAATAAGTCCAGGCACTGCGCAAATTGCTGCAGATACAAAGAAAGAAAATGCCAGTACCTGCTCTAAATGAACTCACAATTTAATTGGGGAGACAATATGCAAATGATTTTGTATAAACAAGATACTCACAAAATAAAACAAGTTATGTATAATAAATATTGGAAATAGTTAACGGAGGAGACACTAAAGGGGATCAGGAAAGGATTTGTGTAGAAAGAAGGACTTTAGCTGAGACTTGAAGGAAGCCAGGGAATCTAAGAGGCAGAGATGAAGAGGAACAGTATTCCAGGGATGAGAAGAGCCAATGAAAATGCCGAGAGCCTTATCTGAGAAATAGCAAGGAAGCTAGTCACTGAATCGCAGAGTATCTTAAGGGGCAGAGGGTATAAGGTGTAAGAAGACTGGAAAAGTAGGTGGGGGCAGATTTGTGAAGGACATTGAAGGCCAGAGGATTTTATATATGGTCCTGGAGTTGATAGAGAGCCACTGGAGTTGACTGAGGAGGGGTGTAGTAGGAAGGCCAAATTTATGATCTCAAATATAATCATGTATATGTTTGAATGGTTCGAAATCGCAAGGTATGAGAGATTCTCTAAGGAGAAAACAACAAGAAATTTATTTAGGCCCCACCGCAGCAGAACCGTGAACCAGCCTCCCCATTCCAACATCTTGACAAAAAGACTCCAGGCCCAGAAAGCCCATCTCACAAGAGCAACCAGGAGGCCACAGAAAAACAAGATGGTATTTAGCCAAATCATTTTCACTGGCCTCACGTTCCTGCTTGCACTCCGGTAAGCCCTGCTTCCGCAGCTTCCTGCCTCCGCAGCTTCTGGCTTCCGCAGCTTCCTGCTTCTGCAGCTTCCAGCCTCCGCAGCAGCTTCTGCTTCCGCTGAAACTGTCTCTTGGCTCACCTTTCCTCGAAGCCGAGCTTCTGGCATTCTCAAGCCCTGCCTCAACGACCAGAGACCATTGGTTCCCGAGCTGGCCCCTCCTAAGTCACCAATCCACACCCACACAGGTTTCACACCTGACAGGGGCCTGGGCCTGGGGCTTAGCACTTAACAGCTGAAAGTACTTCCACTCAAAAGAAACAAAAGCCATGCTAATGAGACAATTTTGCTTAACAACAACACAAGGGGGTGGTGATGAAATAGTCAAGACTGTGCTGACTATTGTGCATGTGTGAGGGATGGACTGGAGTGCAGAGAGAGACTGGAGTACAGAAACCAACCAGTGGCTGTTGCAATAGATGTGAGGTGATGGGGACACACAGCAGGGCAAAGGTAGTGTCAAAGGCGGGGGGAAAGCTTTTTCAAGAAATGTTATAAACTAAAATCAAGACACCTTGACAACAGATTAAAACATGGAATGTTTCACAAATTTGCTGAAGCTTAGAGAAGTCAGGTAATTTGAACAACGTCATGCAGAAACAAAGTAAAAGAGCCAGAGTTTTAACCCTTTCCAATATACCCGTTCTTTATCTTACAGCACTAGCATAATGACCTAAATGTAGTAGGTGCTTAATAAATATTAATTGGTTTAAAAATAATTGAGCATACAAAAGAAATTTTCTAATTCATTCATTCAGAGTAGTCCAGTATTGTAGGGCAAACAAGAAGATAGGAGATAAATTTTATCCAAACACAGTATTTCATTAATTCATCAATTTAGCTAGACAGATGATATCAGTTCTTTTTTTTGAGGAGTAAAGTTGTCTGCAGTTCTACTGTATAGAGAAGAAAATGGGAAGCCAAAACAATGAGATTCTAATCTTAGCCCTGTCACAAACTAGCTGCAAGTTGTTAGGCAAGATTCTTCTCTAGAGTAAAGAGGTTGAAGTTGGAAGAGAGTAAGATCCTAACTCTGAACCATGGAGTAATGATAGCTAAGTGCAATAGGTTTTATATTTGAGGTCACATGACCTAGGTTCAAATATCAACTCTGCCATTTACATTCTGTGTAACACAGAGCAAGTTACGTAGTCTTATTTTCATCATCTGGAAAAAAAGAGGGTTAGATTTTACCATCTCTGAGATCCTTTCCGGAGTAATCTATGATTAGGTAAACTTGCTAGTGGTGTGACCTTTGGTGAGTCTCTTCCCTTCCCTCAGCTTCTTTCTTTATTCATAAATGTGTCTCTTGATGCTTACATTACCTACCTCACAGAGTTGTTTTGAGGGCAACACCTTGTGAACCATATGGTGTCATAGAAATAGGAAGATTATAGTATATCTATCTATGAAATGAGAAATTTTGACTAACTGATCTCTAAATTTTCTTTCAGTAAAACTTCTGATTTATTACAGCAACCTTTCCTTTGAATCTGCTTGCCAGTTTTAAAAGAGAAATTTAATTTTAATAAAGATGCCCAAGGGCAGTTTACAGCACACCCCCTCCTTTAAAAAACTGTGGGTTTAGAATAATTTCTAGTCAAAAATGTTTTATAATAGTTGATACATGAATAAGAGAAAGAAACGTGTTACTTTAAGGTTAGTTATTTGTTCCTTTTCACTAAGAATCTATAGGCAGAAATCACTAGACCTGTGCTCTCTGAAAGTGTGTATTTATTTTCATAGTTCTTAAAATGGCCTTTTCTTCATGCTGTCTGTGGGTTAGAAGAAGACTTTAATTACCAAAATTTTAGCCATGCCTTCTTGACCTTCTGGCACCAAGTAGCAGATGTATCTAGATGTATCTATTTACTTCATCTTGTGATATCCTCCTCACAATGCATTTGGAAAGCTCATCAGCTTTATTAGCATTAATGGAAACTAATAGCACATCCATCTATTGCCTCTTTGTAGTTTGACAATAACGCTGGATTCCCAAAGGCTCAAGGCCGAAGGTGTTCCTAGGTAGCACAAACTCTGTCATGTCCTACTGACCTGGAAAGACTTTGAGTCTAGGCTCAATGACAGAATATTATTAGAGGACCAGTTTACCTAAGTCTGAGAGGCTCATCACCAGAAGATTGGCCACTAGATGAGGAGGGTTTTGACCATAGCCACCTATGGAATGAAATATTATTGTGCAAATGACTTGTGATTTTCATTAATGGAGGGAGTACCCATGTGGATAAATTCAGAGGTCCCTTGATGTTTGAAGGAATTAGGAATAGGTCAAATTAATGATAACTTACCAAACAAAAATTTGTAGGGAAATAGGAAAACAAAAGGAAAATAGATTTTGGAGGTATGGCTAATATTTCTTTAAGAACCTTGAGAAGCCTTGAGAATCACATGGAAAGGGTGATCAAGAATTCATGGGCCACATGTCTAATAAATTTGGTATGGTAAATAGACAATGAGGAGGCTGGAAACTCAGGGGGATGAGCCAATGGTGCCAATTATTTGTACAAATGTAAAAGAGTGATTCTTGACAGTTCACAGTTTATTGGGGCATAAATCTGTTCACGGAGAGAGACAGAGAGAGAGAGAGAAAGGAAGGAATGAAGGAAGAGAAAGAGGGAAGGAGGGAAGGAAATATGAAGGGAGGGAGGAAATGAGGGAAGGAAGAAAGAAGAGGAAGAGGAGAAAGAGGAGGAGAGGAGGAAGAGTTAAATTAACCTTGACAGGGAACTTGTCTGGGGCATAGGTTTACCTTATGGTTCTAATAGAAGCAGTTCCTGAATTGAGCTTAACTTAGAATTCTGAGACAGCTGTCTATTACATTCAGATTACTACTGGAGCAAATGGAGAACGCAGTCAGCTTCAGTGATTTACATATGAAGAACTGGAGAACTTTTAGGTTACTTGGGAAATAAGGATATCAAAACTGTATTTTGGCCTAAGACTAATGGCTGCCTTATCATAGATAGTAGATAAGGATTTGGGTTACGTGTAAAGAGAATCTAGCTTTTGAACCAAGAATGTTTAGAGTAAAAGAGAGATGAAACAATAAATTTCAGAACTGTGTCAAAAAGATGCCATGACCCTTTCTATATGACATTAGTTGTTCCAGATTGATTGACTGTTTCCTGAGTGGAGTGCTCTCTACTGCCACCTGCTGATTAAATTACAAAGGAATTGAGATGATGTACTCTACTCTCAATCATGACTTATATGGGAGTAGAGAAAACAGACTCTGTTTCCTAATATTCTTTGCTTCTGATGAGAGGAGATGAGAAGAAAAGATAGAAGATACTTTTTTGGGCTGTCAACTGTTGATGCTGAGAAGTGGAGAAGAGAGAAAATAAAATATTTTTATCTGAATTATCACTGAGAGATGGAGAAAGGGAACAATAATTCTGAAAAGAAACTTAATTGGAGGGGCTTTTGACAATTTGGGAATAAAACTTGTAACCTTTTCCTAAAAATGTATTACACTAATTCAGCTGAAGTCATCAATTAAATCTGAAGCTCGAAGTGATGGATACTACAGCTGCTATTGAGGAGTAAAACCAGTTGAACAGAGGAACAGTTTGGAAGGAGAACCTCAGAGAAGCCTAGTGGATTGACTAGTCTGACTGAGACATTGTAGCCAATGAGGTGTTAATTAAGTTCTTTGCAGACCAGTTCTGCTTAGCGCTGAAAGTATCTGTTCAACAAAAAACTTCATTCATCAAGAAACTTTTGTGAACACTTTCTGAGACAGAAAGAAATCAGTGAAAATCTATAGTTCCAGAACTATGAGCTGCTAGCCATTTGCATTTTTTACATATATTCTTTATTACCCTGGAACTTTAGGTATGTGCCTCCCCTTTCCTACAAACATTATGTGCATTGTTGGGAGAATTAAATTGAGCTTTTTGGATGGAATGTTATATACAATTATGAATTTGCCTTGCATTTTCAGCAAATGTTTTGGTAAGATTGAGTATTATTGATTTATCTGTTAATGAAAAATACATTGGTGAGGGCTCATGAGTTATAGTATTGATGTGGTTGGTTGTCATCCTTCATTCTTGAAGAGGACCAACATGACATTATTACAGTGTGTCCAACTGTGGCTGATGAGCCAATAAAAGCTCAAAAGGCTTTACCACGAGTTGGGCATAAATAGTCCACATGAACATTTGGAGTGGAAATGTTTCTAAATTTTCACATTTCACATTTCTTTTGAACTACTGCAATTCTGCTTTGCACAGCACCATGCTGGGAGAGCCTTTGCCAGTGTCTCTCATTCAATCAATTCCAAAGTTCTTCAGAGCAACCTTGAGAGCATCCTCGTATTATTTCTTCTGACCTCCATGTGAGCACTTGCCTTGTGTGAGTTCTTTGTAAAGCAAACATGCATTTGTCATTCAAACTATTCAGCCAGCCCATTGGAGTTGCAAAACTCTGATGAGTATTAATGTGACTAGTCACCTCAAGGTTTACCCCTAAGGCCTCAAGAGTTTGAATATTAGCCATTTGGCCCACACTCTGGGGAAGTGCCCTGACTTGCTGAAGGAGATGCAAGTGGAGTGAGAGAACCAGCCACAACCAGAAGAGAAAAAGAGCCTGGGGAGAGTTAGGATAGGTGTCATGCCTATACTACAAAGATAAAAGCAATATTTGTGGGATCTTCGAATCTTGGGTTTGTCACAACTTTGCCTTTGTCATAATAAGTGATAACAGCTGCTTATGAATATGAATTTGAATATCTGATAATGATAGCTATTTACTAACTATTAACAATAGCTAATTATATCTGGTAGTAATAGCTATAATGTATATACACATATACCAGAATTTGAATACAAAAAATACTTAATATTGTGCTATATTGACAAAATTTACAAGCTTTTGATGATAAATGTGACTTGCCAATATCAGCGAAGAAATGTGTACAATATCTCTCCAGTCAAATAGAGATGGGAAAAAAAAGAATTCTTGACTCTTGAAGCTTTTCTGCCTGTCAAGAAACTATTCTGGGCTCAACTAGAATTCAAGTTTACATGTTCCTTCCCCCTTCCCTTGTATTAGCAAAGATTCCTTGGTTTCTAATTCCTCTGATCCTTCCTTCTGTCTCTTTCTTCAAAGCTACCTGACTAAAGCCCCTGCCAGTCTTCTGGCCTCCATGTGCCTGCCTCTAATAGACACAAAATGAAAATATAAGACATGCTGAAGGATGAAAATATGAGGCAGTAGTGGCTATGATTTAACATTCCCCAATGGGAATAAGTAGGGACATATTTACCATTGTACTAAACACTACTCACCTTGCAGCTTGTGTTCTCTTGTAAAGCATTTCCCCAAGAATTCCACTTTTAGCAACAGAGAAGAGCTTGAAGCCAGGACACTTGTGGAATGAATAAGTGAATGTATAGAAATTTCCTTAAAGGTCAGCTAGTGAATAAACATTTATTAAATATTTATTCTATGCTAGGCACTAGACTAAATATTAAGGACACACACAAAAAGGACAAATTTGTGGTTTCTACCCCTTAAAAAGCTCACATTCTTGCGGGGAACAAACATGTAAATAACTAGGTACATACAAGATATATAGAGTAAATGGAAGGTAAATTTGAGAGGATCAGGAAATAGCTGCTAGGGGTCAGGTTGAGGAACAGGAAGGGCCCCCTGCAAAAGGTAGACTTGAACTAAGTTTTGAAGGAAGCTGTCATGGCATCTCTACCTATCCCTTTTTGTCCTTGGAAGTTCCTAGAACAAGCCTGCATAGGGAATAAGTACTTGACAAGTATTTGTTGAAGATGATGATGGCATTTGATCCTAGTGGATGCCCCACACTTCAGTTTGCTTATGATAATTTGTTCCATTTGTCATTTAAGTATTTGTCTGTCTTCTCAACTACAGTGTAATGTCCACAGGGAATTGGGAGAGGGGGAGATATCATATACCTGTATGTTTGCCCAGTCTTACATGTACTGCCGGATGCCTGTTTCTTATTGCTGATGATTGTGACGATAATTCTCCAAACCACCCACAAAGTGGTTGAAACAAAAGGCTTGGGTGTCTTCTGGTTTGAGAGCTATTCCAAGTGCTGAAGTGGCAATGCAGATCATATAACCAGGCCAAATTACACACACACCAAGTTTTTCAACTACTTCATTTCAACCACTCCACTAATTGGGAATTTTGTAATCGTCTAAACTTTACTGTGGGCAAAGACTGTAGGACAATGGGAAAGTAGAAGGAGATAATACTCTGAGATATATCATCAATAACACTGTCAGTTCTTTGAGTGGACATTGCCAGCTAATGATGCTTACTCTCCATGGCTAGATCCTCATGATGCCAAAACAAGAAAGAGGTACAAGTATCTTCTCATTATTTTAAAAGTAAAACTAAAAGTGAGAGAAAGAAGAAAAGGTTGCCAACCTTTCAAAAGTCCAAAAGGAAAAAAAGCCATGATAGGTAGCAATCAAATTCAAGGAGGAAATATAACACGTGCAGAAAGGCATCTTATAAAAGCAAACCCTCAAATGCATTTGGATCCATTTCAGTAACCTCAAGTAATTTTAGGAGTCAATAGAAAATCAGTCATTACGGCTCCACCAGAGTCTAAAATATGCTATTCCTTTACTATCACATTCATTTTTTTAACACCAAGCACAAATTGCATAATTCTTATATTTATATATGTTATTATCTATGTACTAATTATAATGGGCATGGGTATTGTCCTGTAATACAACCTATAAAAATATTTTTATTGAGATATATTATTTAAACATTAGAAATCTTTCCAATTATTTTGTTTTAATATGTCTTTTGTAGGGCGAAGAGGAACACTTCTTTCAAATACTCATAATTACTGCTACTGTGTACCACAGCTACTGTTCTTCAAAATAATCTGTAGCAGCAACTGGAATACCATTCAATAAGTGAAATTAATAATAATGTTTTCTAAACCACCCCACCCCCCAAAAAGAGAAGGGTGGCAGCTCCTCCTTCTCTTCTTTATTGGTGGGAGAAGATGCTTGTGTTTCTTATTCATTGGCGTCTTCATTCATTTGACTTAGCCATGGGGAATCATCATCATTCTTCTAATCACTTAAAAAGCTTAGAAAGGGTAGGTGAAAGATAGATATTACTTATTTTTGGATACTTTACTGTTATTTAGTCATTTTTTAGTTGTATCCAACTCTTTATGACCCATTTTGGGGTTTTCTGTTCTCGTTTCCTTCTTCAGCTCATTTTACAGATGAGGAAATTGAGATAAACATGGTTTAGTGACTTGGCCAGGATCACACAGCTAGTAAGTACCTCAGGCCAGATTTGAATTCAGCTCTTCCTGACTCCAAGCCCAGGACTCTGTCCACTGTGTCACCTAGTTGTCTACCTGTGCTTCTCTGAGTAGAAACGATTCATCGCTAACTTGGAAGGAAAGCTGAATTAACAAATGGTTGGCAACAGTGGTGCAGAAAAGGAGTGGAAAGCTTTCAGAGATTTGGTGTACAGCACTGCATTTACTCATCTGAGTCAGAACATTCACAAGCGTCAAGATTAGTTTAAATGGGGAACTTCAGGAAATGTTAAATGAAAAACAAGAACTTTACGGAGTTTACCAGCAGGATAGTTAATCCATCTCCAAGAAGGCAACATTTAATTCCATCAAAAGTAAAGTGCAAGTGAAACTTGGACAGATGTAGGATTCTTGGCTCAGTAAGAAGGCAGATGAAATTCGGTTTTATGCTGATAGCAACAATCCAAAGTGTTTTTTAATGCCCTGAAGGCTATTTATAGGCCACAGACTTATGATGCATCTCAACTACTCAGTTCTGATGGAGCCATAATGACATGATTTTGGAAAGAAGGGCTGAACATTTCCATAGTGCTCTCAACAGACTATCATGCTAAACTCACTGACCATATGTATACCTCAAGTTGAAGTCAATCCTTCTTTAGCTGAACTTCTAATTGAAGAAGCTTTGAATACCATTAGGTTCCTCTACTTTGGCAAAGCACCTGGTGCTGATTCTATTCCAGCTGAGCTTTACAAGGCTGGGCATCCATTGCTCATACAAAAGCTGACTGAAATTTTCCAGGTTATATGGTAAGAGGAGTTTATCCCTCAGGAATTCAAAGATGCCTCCATTGTCCATCTCTATAAAGGTAAAGAAAATAAATTATCCTATGACAATCACAAAGAGGCTCCCTTTTTTAGTCATTGCTGGCGAGATTCTTGCCAGAGTCCTCTTTAATAGGCTGATCCTTCACCTAGAAGATGGCCATCTACCTGACAGCCAGCGTAGCTTCGGAAAGGGCTGAGAAATGGTTGATGTGGTGTTTGCTGCCTTACAAGTCCAGGAGAAATGCCAGGAGCAGGACAGAGATATAGACATAATGTTCACCAATCTGACCAAAGCCTTTAATACTGTCAGTCATGAGAGCCTGTGGAAAATTATGGCAAAATTTGGCTGCCCAGAGAAGTTAATCAGTATTGTATGTCAGTTTCATGACAGAATGTTTGCACAGGTTCTGGATAATGGACGCTGCTCTTGCACTTTCCCAGTTTCCAAAAGAGTGAAGCAGGGCTTTGTGCTTACTCCTATGCTTTTTAGCATGATTTTTAATTTTTTTTATTTTAAATTTAAGTATTTAAAAAATACACAATAAGAAAAGAAAAAATAAATAAACTTAAATACAAAATAAGGGGGGAAAAGTATTACCATGTGCACAGCAGGACATGAGAGGATTCAAAATATACAGCCATAAATTTCCATTTCGAGAAAGCTTATATAATAAATACTATGCATTTTGTTCAGAGCTGTCCATCGTTTTATTGCTTTCTTATAAGTTTTCTTTTGTTCTCTGTTGTGCACTTAGCATGATGTTTCCAGGACTGTTGTTAGATGTTTTCAACAAGAATTAAAACAGCATCAAGGTCAGCTATCACACTGATGGTAAATGATTTACTTGAAAAGGCTGCAAGCCAAAAATGAAGTAGAGAGAGAGTTAGTACATGACTTTTGTTCATCGATGACTGTACATTCAATGCAGCCTCTGAAGCAGACATGCAACAAAGTATGGATCAATTTTATACTGCTTGTGTTAATTTTGTCTTAACAATTAACACCAATAAAATACAGGTTCTTCACCAGTGAGGGCCACATCATCCATATGTGGAACTATCAGTTATAGCAAATGGAAAAATGTTGAATACTGTGGATAAGTTCACTTACCTTGGTAGTATACCTTCCAAAGATGTACACATAGATGATAAGGTGGGTGTACATATTGTCAGAGCCAGCTCAGTGTTTGGGAGGCTCTGAAAGAAAGTGTAGTAGAGAAGAGATATTAGACTGCCTAACAAACTGAAGGTCTACAGAGCCATTGTGCTGACTTCATTATGTAAGCCTGTGAAACCTGTACATGTGACATGCCCAGAAACTGAATTGCTTCCATTTGAATTGTCCTAGGAAGATTTTGAAGATCACCTGACAAGACAAGGTACTAAAAGGACACTGAGATCTTTTCTTGAGCTAAACTGCTAACCATTCAAAGTACTGCAGAGACTGCAACTCTGACGGGTTGGCCACATTGTCTGAATGACAAATGTGTTTGCCTAAAAGACTATTTTACAGAGAATCCATACAAGGCAAGTGTTTGCATGAAGGTCAGAAAAAGTGATACAAGAACACTCTCAAGGTCTCTCTGAAGAACTTTGGAACTGATTTATGACAGGAGACACTGGCAAAGGACCATATAGCATAACATACATCAAAGAAGGCTCTGTCCTCTATGAGCAAAGCAGAATTTCGGTAGCTCAAAAGAAACTTGAGATATGCAAGTTTTAGAGATATCATTTGTGCCCAACCTCTGGTAGAGCCTTCTGAGCTCATATTGGCCTGATTAGCCACATTGGACACCTTGACTCCTATATAATAATGTCCTTTTAGTCATCTTCGAGAACAAAGGACAACAACCAACCAACCAACCACATTCTAATCTCAAGAATGCTTCTAGATGTGGATCTTTTGGGTACTACTAAGAACTATACTCAATTAATGGAAATGGTGGATGGATTTGTATGTTGTACTGATCTAGAAATTTTCATGAAAACTTATGGACTTGTTAGTAGTCTTCATTACAAATCATTTTCTTTTCGTTGAGCAAAACTCTGTGTTATTAGGTAGGACTTAGCCAATTTAACATTCTACTGTTACCTAATTAAGGATATCTGGAATTGCTGACAGAGAAAAACAGTCATTTTCACCCTCCAACTCCTTCCTGGAGCAATACTGTTAGTATATCTCTTAGGCTGTTCTGTTGTCCAGTAGTTCAGGATTTAGAGCATGAAAGGAAGAATAGTATGGCACAGTAGAAAAAGTGTAGGATCTGGGGTCAGAAGACCTGGGTTCAAATCCCAGATTCGTTATTTACTTGCTGTGCCATAAAGGGCAAGTTACTCAAAATCTCTTCAGTTTCAGTTATCTGTAAAGTAGGAGTAATTTTTATCTGTCTCTCAGGTTTGGTATGAGCAAAGCACTATATAACTCATAGCATCCAAGAGTTAGAAGGGATCTCCATCTAGTCCAATCCAGGTGAGTTGTTATTCTTAGTGAAGCTAAAATCAAAGAGTCAGTCTCTATGTGGACTGGTTAATTTTGATATGTTCTATATTAAATTACTTCCTTAAATCCAGTTCCCTGTACCAGTCTGTTAACATAATCCTTATAACTGGAATAGTTATCTTCTTTACTTTCTATTCATCTATTAACAAATATCTTTTCTCTTCCTCTCAGCTGTACTTCTTCTCCCTTCCCCCCCTTCCACCACACACTGGAAAATGAAAAAAAAGAAAAAGCAACCCTTATACAAATATGCATAGTCAAACAAAACAAATTCCCACATTGGCCGTGTCAATTCAGCATAGTCCATCATTTTCTCTGCCAGTAGATAGGCAGCATTTTTCATCATCAGTCCTCTGGAAGCATAGCCGGTCATTTCCTTGTTAAGAGTTCTTAATTCTTTCAAAGTTATTCATTTATATACCGTTGTTGTTGCACTATAAATTGTTCTCCTGATTCTACTTGCTTCATGCAAGTCTTCTCAGGTTTCTTTGAAACCATCCTTTTCAAAACTTCTTAGAGCACATCTGTATTCCATTAAATTCATATACCGTAATTTGTTCAGCCATTCACCAATTAATTTCCAGTTCTTTGCTATCACAAAATGAGCTGCTATAAGTATGTCATATACATATAAAATATAAGCAAATACATACATACTTACAAGTAGATGCATTTCTTCTTTCTTTGATGTCTTTAAGGTAAAGGCCTAAGAGTGGTATTATTGGGTCAAGGAGTATATATCATTTAGTGACTTTGGAGGCAGAGATCCAAATTGCTTTCCAGAATGGCTATACCAATTCACGGCTTCTCAAATAGTGCATTAAAGCAGTTGTTAGCATCTCCAACATTTGTCATTTTCCTTTTTTTTTTTTTGGATCAATTCTGTTAATTTTATTCACCCATGCCTTTTCATTCTGTGATTATTGTCCATGGCTTTTGATAAATCCCCTGTTGCATAGTATAAATTTCCATCACAGTAATTGCATAAGGAGCATATAGACAGAGAACCATGAATTTAGAGTCAAGGGCTCTGGGTTAGAATCTTGGCTTTGTCCTCAGCTACCTATGTGACCTTGGCAAAGTCATGTAAGCTCTCTGGGGCTCAATCTCTCCATCAGTAAAATGAAGGGGTTATATTCATGATCACCTCTATAGTCCAGATGTTAGAGCTCTAAATTCTATGATACTTTGAAAGCATAATAAGTTCACATGAAGGAGAAAGTACTCCATGCTGTGGGGGTAAAGGAAGGTTTTAAGGAGGAGGGCAGCGTTTGACCTGGTTTTCAAGGCTAAGTAAGCATGATTTCATTAAAAATATGCTTTTAACCAGGTTTTGCCAAAGGAATATCCTTTGTCAGAGCCCAATGTCATGGTTTTTCATTTAGAAAACATTGGCAAAGGCAAGAATATCAGAAAGCATGAGAAAAAGCATGGCATGGGAAAAACAGCAAGGGAATTTGGAATCAGAACATCCGGGCTTAAATGCCAGCTCTGTCGCTTATTACCTGTACAGCCTCAGGTAAGTCACTGATGGATACTCCTTGGGCTTCCATTTTTTTCCAATGTAAAGTGAGTTGGAGAAGATGTCTTCCAACTCTAAACTTCTATAATATCTATGTTTTAAGGTTGGCAAGCATTTGAGTTTGGCTTTGCCATAAACTGTGTGAGGAAGAATATTGTGACAGGAGGCTAAAATGGTAAGTTGAGGTGAGATTACAGAGGATTTAAATATCTTGGTAGAGAGATTTAGACTTTATTTGGTTGCCAGTAAGGAGCTATGTAAACTCATTGAACTGTGCAATGATGTGTCAGAATGTTCATTAGAAGACTAATTTTGCAGCGGTTTAAAGGATGAATTAGAAGAGGTTGGAGAGAAGTCAGAGAGATCCCTTAGCCCAGGGGTGGGGAGCCTGTGACCTCAAGGCCACATGTGGCCTTCTAGTTCCTTGGGTACAGCCTTTTGACTGAGCTCAAGTTTTACAGTGCAAATCCTTTTATTAAGGGGATTTGTTGTGTGAAGTTTTGTTTCCGTCAAAAGGCTGCTCTTGAGGACCTAGAGGGCCACATGTAGCCTTGAGGCTGCAGGTTCCCCACCCCTGTAGCTTAGCCTATAAGCTAAAGAAACTGAAACCTAGGGGTGGGAGAGGTAATTTAGCTAAGATTGTTGGCAGACCAGGACCAGAACCCCAAGCCTTTTAGTTCCCAATTTGGCACTTTCTCCATCATGCCATGTTCTTCTGCAGGTCCCAGTCCCTGGGACTAGATTATGACAAATATCAGCTCTGCTTCTTACTACTGTGTGTAACTTTGGAGAGATCAATTCACTTCTCTGGGCCTCTGTTTTCTTATATTTAAAATGAGGACATGGAACTAGATTAGTAGTTCTTAGAGTATGGTTTAAGGACCTGTTGGGGCCCCTGAGAGCCTTTCAGGGAGTATGCAAGGTCAAAACTATTTTCTTAATAATAATAATAATAACAAGGAGGAGGAGGGGAAGGAGAAGAAGGAGAAAGAGGAGGAAGAGTTTTAATTTCTAATGCAGTCAACATATAACCCACATAAACGAAAGCTTTTTGGGAGGTCATCCATAATTTTTTAAGAGTATAAAGGAGTCCTAAAGATAAAAAAAAAAGTTTGAGAACACTTGGACTACATGACTTCACTCTCAGGTCTCTTCCTGCTCTAAATCTGTGGTGGATGCAATGATCCATTAACACTACTGGAAGCACTGCATATAGTGACCCCTGCTGGCCATGGGTCAATAGCCTCAGTTTGCTATGTAAAAGCACTAATGCATTTATTTTTGTCCTTTAATAATTGAAAGAAAATTCTGTTCTACTCTATCTGGTTATGGTTATGGGTTATTCCTCATTAACCTGGTTTCCTGAGGCAGTTCAGGCAATGTTGACTAATGGAATACTGCTTCCTTAGCTAACGTTTGATATCTTAGGCAGCTGTTTCCAGGATTCCCTGAAATCTGGAAAGACATTTTAAACAGCTATTTGGAATTCGTTTCCTCCAAATGATAATCTGTGGTGAAATATGTGTGTTTTATATCTATTTAATTCTGAATCATGTTGATGACAAGAGCACTGTGTATCAAATACTTGGCCATCAAGTCAGAAGGAAATGAGTGCATTTGCCGAGCATGCAACAAACCTTTCCAATTTGTTAAAGAGAGGCATTAGCATAAAAGTCTGCTAATTGCTCAGGACTAATTACTATATTTCCCCATCTATAAGATGCACCTTAATTTGGGGGCCCGAAACTTGAAAAAAAATGTATTACATAAAGTTATTGAACTCTAGTTTCATTCTTCTGCTCATAGCTTTCAGGCATCTTTTGGCCAAGTCTGGTGTGTGTACGTGTGCTTAGTCCATTCTGTTTCATGAACCTGAAGCACCAATTGTGTCCTCCTTTGAAATCAATAACTTCTTTTTCATCAGTAATTCTTGCCTCATGCCGAACCATCTTTTTGGACACAGGAATTCCAATTGCCCTTTGCTCTTCAATCCATATCTTCAATTCCCTCTCAAAATCAAGCCATTTTGCTGACTTGCCTCTCATGGCCTTCTTCTGCTGTGGCATTTTCAGTGGGTTTTTTTCTTCCTGTAGCCAGTCTCGGATTGTTTTCTCGGTTGGAGGAGGACCAAACTTACGTTCAGCAGCACGATTTCCATTCACTTTTGCAAACTGGATCTCTTTTAACTTGAATTCAGCACTGTGCGAAAATCTTTTCTGAACCATTTCTGGGCAGAACGTGGAAAAATGTAACCTAATATACCGGTAACAAATGCGAAGCAATGAGCACAACGACAGCAAGCACAAAAAAGCAGGAAATGCAATAAAAAAAATCTACAACCACTGTATAAGACACACCCAATTTTTAGACCCCAAATTTTTGGAGAAAGGGTGCGTCTCACACATGGGGAAATACAGCACTTCCCTTAGGTCAGTGGGTGTGAGGCCTGAGCTACTTGGTGGAATAAAAGACACATCTCCTAAATAAATACGGCTTTTCTGCCCAGGAAGCTTCACTTTTGCATAGTATGTTTCCTTGCCCTCCCCTTTTGCTTCTTACTCTTGAATACCTGGCAGTGGGGTTTACAGGAAAGGACACTAGACTTGAAGTTGCAAAAGCTCGTTTTGAATTTTACCTCCTATATTTACATTTGATATTTCTGAGCCTCAGTTTCCTAATATATAAAGTATCAGTGTTTTGATATTCATGCTACTCTTGCTGCTTTTGCTGCTGCTATTGCTGCTGCTACTACTGCTACTACTACAACTACTACTACTACTGCTGCTGCTGTTGCAGCTACTACTACTACTGGTGCTTCTGTTGCTGCTGCTACTCCTACTACAACTACTACTGCTGTTGCTGCTACAGCTGCTACTACTACTGCTGCAGCAGCTGCTACCAGTACTGTTGTTACTATTCCTACTACTATAATGAGGATGATGATAATGATGATGACAGCTATTATGCCAATTCTATGATGATGGCTATTACAACTATTTCTCAGGGCAGGGCCAGACCTAGATCCAAACCCAGTGGATGAGTACTTTCTGTTGTATGCTCACCACTCTCAGCATGCTGCTACTCCCCTTGCTAGGAGAAGCAATTTCAGCAACAGGCAAAGGACTTAGTCCCAAGCCCAGGCCAGTGCCCTCTATAAAAATCCTTGGCGCCTATGAGGTTCTCTATTCATCTGTTACCCACTATTACCTCTATGACTAACAAACTCCAACCTCCTATCTCTCTCTCTATTAATAAATAACAGTCCACTTAGGAGCAAACTATTGCCGTCCCTGACCCTCATTCTCTCATCCTCAGCCCTACACCACCCATATCACACTCCACCTCTGCCCAGACATTTAACAGTGCCCTCTGAAATTGCTATTACATATAAAGGAACTTTGTTGGATGTCTACTTCTCATACTCCTTCCATCTAATAGCTTTAATTTAGACTAGGTTTTCCTCAAACAATGCTACATCCCTGGACATCTTCTGCAGCACTGGCTATGCCTCCTCTCACAGTCTCCTTCCCCAATACACTGGTCCTGGATAGGAGCTGTAATGCTACTTGTTCCCCTTACTATATCTAGACTCTCCCTTTACCTCTGTCACTCAGGAAGATTTCCTCTTTTGAAGTCCACCCAGTAAATATTTTTGAATCCTGGTGGCTGTTGTATACTAGCATCCAGGTCATTCACCCTTCTGTCTCAAAGCTTTCAGCACCTGGATCACCGTATTATCTCCTTTATAACTCCTGCATAACTCCTAGGTTGCCACGATACTCGTATTTGAAACCAAACGTCTAGAAGACAACTCAAATCCAATATGTCTAAAACTGAGGTCATTATCTTTGCTCCCAAAACATCTCCATTCCCAAACGTTCCTCCTTCTGTTAAAGTCACCACTATAGTTGATGGGATGTTTGGGTGCTCATGCTTGGACCCCACGACCAAAATCACATTTCTCCTGGACCCCACAACCAAGACCACATTTCTCTCTAGCCTCAAAACACTATCCCTGACAGTTTTCTCCCCAGCCCGAGGACACTATGCCTAGCAATTACTCATAAGTGGGCCTCAGTAAAACAATCTTTCCCCACAGTTACTCATGAGTGGGCCCCAGCAAAACAAAATATCTTTCTCTGTTGCAAGAACAAGCTGACCTCGGAAGAAATTCCCTTGTAAAAACAGGACTATCTTGTACCTGCAGAATTATCATGTATTGATTCCCACAGTTATTACATACAATACAGAAGTCAAGCTATAGACATCAACTCTCAAAACTATCTCGCCACAGACATAACAAGTCAAAAATACACCCCTTAGGAACCCCTGGTTTCCAGTAGTGAATGACCTAGGTTGTACGTTGTTATCTAATTAGCATATCTGCCAGATAATCCATTACTTTTCCAATATAAGCTTTAGCATCATTCCTGTTAAGTTGCAAGTTCCCTAGGGAGCTCTGCCTGCCATATTGGTGTTACAATGAACCTTTGCAAACTTGACTTAAAGAATGCTTGAGTCCATGAATTCATTCCAGATGACTTTTTCTTGTACTTTGCTCCTTGAGGGGTCCCAGAACCTCTCAAACAGCATCAATAGTTATGGTATTCCAAGTCTGTAACCTTAGTGTTAATCTTTACTCCTCAAGTTTTCTCACACCACAAACCCAAGCAGTTACCATATTTTGACATCTTTATCTCCACATTGTATCTGACCCCTTTTCTCTACTCACATTTCATCTCTCTGGCCTAGATTATTACAGCAGCCTCCTCAATGTTTTTCCCACCTCAAGTGTCTTCCCACTCCAGTCCATTCTACTCACTATTGGGAAAACGGCTTTCCTCAAATACAAATCTAATTATGTCACTCCCCTATCACCTCTAGAAAAAAAAAATACTTTTTTTTTTTTTAGTTTTTAGAGTCCTTCATGCCCATGCCCTGACCTCTCTCTCTAGCCTCATTATACATAACTCCCCTTCTGTAATTCAACCAAAGCAGCCATTTTTCTGCTCCTTACATATGAGACGCAATCTTTCATCTCTGTGCCTCTATGCTTGCCGTTCCCATGCCTGAAATGTACTCTCTTCCCCCTCTCCCCCCTCCCTGCCGCCGCTTCACAGAATCTCTCTTTCTTTAAGATACAGCTCAAGCACTACTTTCTACATGAATCTTTCCATAAAGCCAAGGTCTGTAGCTCTCATCTTTGCAAAATCTCTGGAATGCGTCCTCTTCTCTCCTCTGATATTGCTACCACTCTGGTACTAGCGCTCATTAACTCATACCTGAATTATTCTAATAGCCTGCCAGTCGGTCTGTTTGCCTCAAGTCTCTCCCCACTTCTAACTATCTTCCATGCAGCCACCAAAGCGATTTTTACTAAAGTGTAGTTACAATCACGTCACCCCGCCCAACCCCCTACTCAATAAATTCCAGTAGCTTCCTATTGTCTCCAGGATGAAATACAAAATTCTTTGTTGAGCATTCAAAGCCCTTTATTTTCTAGTACAGGGGTGGGGAACCTGCAGCCTTGAGGACATATGGGGCCTTTTAGGTCCTTGGGTGTGGCCTTTTGACTGAGTCCAAGTTTTATAGAGCAAATCCTTTTATTAAGGGTATTTGTTCTATGAAATTTGGATTCAGTCAAAAGGTTGCACTTGAGGACTTAAGAGGGCCACATGTGGCCTTGAGGCTTCAGGCTCTCCACTCCTAGTCCCTTCCTACCTTTCCAGGCTTTTTACATTTTTTTCCTCAACACATACTCTTCGATCCAGAGACACTAGCTTCCTGACTGTTCAATCTCTTGGCTCTTAGAATTTTCTCTGTGTCCCCAACATCTGAAATGTTCTCCTTCTTCAACTCTGCCTACTGCCTTCCCTAACTTCAAGTCCAACTATAATCCAATCTTTTACAGGCAGTCTTTTCCAATCCCTCTCAATTCTTGAGTTTTCCCTTTATTAATTATTTCCTATTTATCCCATATATAGCTTACTTTGTACATATTTGTTTGTATGTTGTCTCTCTCATTAGATTGTAAGTTCATTTAAGGCAGGGACTGTCTTTTGTCTCTTTTGTATTCCCAGCACTTGACGCTGTGCTTGGTACATAATGGGCACTTAATATGTGTTTATTGATTGATTGATTTCCTGATCTCTCAACAAGCTAAAAACTCATTCCCCAAATTATTTTGTATTTATTTTCTTTATATTTATAATGTATTTTGTTGATGAATAGAATATAATCTTCTCTAAAGTTGGAATTGTTCCATTATTTGTACTTGTATCCCAATGCTTGGCACATATTAGAGGCTTAATAAATGCCTAGTCTTTGATTGATAATTGATATTTACATAGTACATTTCTATATACATATGTGCATATTATCTTATTTGATCTTATTTGCCTGTGAGGCAAATTATTGTCACTTCATTTTTTGCAAATGAAGAAACTGAAGCTTAGGAAGAAAGGCCAAATGAGTTGCTGAATACAACTGCAAATAGGAATTCTGGCACTTGGAGTTGGGGTCTGGGGAGAGGGCTCTGTGAGATCAATTTCTAAAGTATGTCCTCTTTTGTTGTGGATTGGAGAGAGAGACTATGGAACTCCTCTCATCCACTGATACTCTGCCTGGACTGGTTCCCTAGTAGTTGTTTAAAAAAAAAAACCCTTCTATACCTTTCAATTCTCCCATTCTTGTATTAATTCCCCAATTGTCTAAGAGCAAACCCCCATTTTGAACCTCTGATACCTGCTTTCTCACCCCATCCACTTCAATTCTACTTGCACAGTGTCACACTCAAACTTTGGCCACCCCTTCTTCTGTGACTTTTGGAGTTTCTGCTCTATAATCAATAATCTCTTTTGTTTGGCATTCAAAACTCTTCTCCAACCTGGTCCCTTTCTTCCTTTCCAGTCATCTTATATGATACTTCCTTCTATAAGCTCTTTAGGCCAGTCATCTTGGCCTAAATGCTCTTCCTCACACATGACTTTCCATCTCCTCTATCCAAGCCTTTGAAATGGGTTTTCCCTACGCTTAGAATATTTTCCCTATTCAATTCAACTCTTAGAAACCTTGGTTTCCTTTAAGACTGAATTCAAGTACCGACCTATTCAAGAGGCCTTTTCTGATCCCCCAACAACTAGACACTTTACTTCCAAGCTTACCTTGTATAGAACCCTTACTTACTCAAAGTAGAAACAAAACAAGGTGCATACGTAGTGAATATGTGTAGTAAAGTAGATAATTCACAATTCCTGCTAGTAAGAAAGCCCTTTATGCCTTTATAGTGTCTTCATGTAGGTCCTCATAGTTGCAGCTCTCTGCCGAGCATAAGGGTTGTTGTCTTTGTAGAGTCCATAGTTCTCTTCTGTAGGCCTGTTTATTGAGAAGGTGTGTGATTCCTTATCAGTGATTCCATAAGGAAGTTCTTGCATTGGGTAGGGAGAAGTTAAACTAAATGACATATGAGACCCATTCCAGTCCTAAGATTTTATGGATTTTATGCCTCTTGAGTCTCATTAACAGAGATTTGAGGCATTTCTCCCAGATAATTCCAACACAACTTTTACAACTTGTAGTAACTCAGGGGCAAATGACCACTTTACCTGAATTCATTGACCTCACAATTTTATTAAAACCCACTTTTTGGCCTTCTCGCAAATGTCCGATGGGTCTGCTATTGATGTTCTACCAGTAATGGAAGTTCCTTTCTCAAGACTGTAAAAGATCCAATAATCCATATTGACTCTGTCCAGAAGCAACCACAAATTCTACTGTAGCTAACTCAGCTTTTCTTTCAAAGAGGAACATGTGGATAATTTATGTCATTCAAGGAGCGCAAACAGACTGAGTAACTTATTTAAGCATCCTGAAATATCTGAAGCATGCCCTCTCCTCTTCTCTTTTTTACTTGTATCCTTCCCTTCTTCCCTTCTTTTCAGTATAAAATCAGCGGTAAAGATTTTATTTGATGTCGTGCCTGTGGACACTGTTCCCATATTCCCATGGCTAAGGACCAAGTTAGTCCAAATCTCCAGAAGAGGGCTGAGGCTATAGATGGTAACTGACATGGTTCTAAAGGTAAATAGTGGAATTACAATGGAATTTAATAGGGCCAGATAAACTGTAATAACATAATTCATTTCATATTATCCTATTTTTTGCTGCCATGCCCTTTCTCCAAAGGATATATTTGCTATTAAGAATTTTGGCATAATGAGAGTTGATCAAAAAAGCCCTTGATTAATTTCTTGAGTTCTTCAATAAACATGATATAATTACGTGGTGTGGACCATTGTGGAATAGATTCCTTCCATGGAACTAAACATTTTTTCTAGCCCCTTGCTATGAGAACAAAGGGAAATTCTGTTTGGTCTCCACATGACTGAAACTGCCACTGATGGATGAAACCTTCCACAGTCTTTAAAACTGAGTAGAAAAATGACTTACTTCTTTTACCTCTTTCTATTTTTGTTTAGTGTCTTTGCCTTGAATTTTTATACCAGTGTACGGCAAAGTATGAAAGGGAATGGTTTCTTTCTACCCTTGCCAACTGGATCAGAAAATAGTGGTCTGCAGGAAAAGCACATGGCTATGCTTGCCCGGTGTCAGGATCCCCATGCCAAGACTGCTCCTCTCTGTTTACTCCTCTCTTTTTACTATCAGGAGACACCCTGTTTTCCAGAGCTAAGGCCCAGCAAGCAAGCTATGCCCTGAGCTTGGCATAACAACAATCCTTTGCACTCACCCTCTGGATGAATTCTGCTGCAGCAAAATCCCAGAATTGTTTCACACCAGTCCCAGGTGGTCCCTGAGCTTAAACAAGCACCTGCTTCTCTGAACCACATTCAGGACATGAAGCCTTGCTATGAATCAAACTTGCCTCATTGTTACTGTTACCCCCTCACTGCCATGGCCACAGCTAACTGTGTAGTTGCATAAAGGCTCAGCCTCATTGCAGAGGGTCCCCTCATTATCAGAGCAGACCCTAGTATGTGTGTCATTTCCCTTCTTTCACAGAATAAAAAACATTTTTGTTTCTAACCACTGTTAGCTCTTTTGTTTTGTTTTATTTTATTTTTCAGAGGTAACAGTTGTGAGCTCTTTGGTATTTTTCAGAGTTAATAGCGGTTGCATAACCTCTATAACTCTTTGGTGATTTATTTTCAAGGTTTGACACCAGGATAGTTCCTATAGCATCTACTCTTGTCTACCTTAATCTGATTTTATTTCTACTTATAAGCAAAAGTCAAAGACTAATGATTCTGTGCATGGTATTTCTAAACTTGGTGGTTACCCAGTGGGTAACTCAACTCCTGTGTTTGAGAGTAAAGCACAAGTCTCTCAGAGAGAAAGTTCCTTAATAATATGCTTCTTATGGAAGGAAAAGAGGATAACCCAGCAGCTAAAGGGCATTTATTATACCATGAAGAGCAGGTGATAGGAACTTTGCCAACTCTATGATAGTGATGTGAATTGTTCCAACGATGTTGGGCTGAGGTGAAGATATGAATGAGCCTAAGCTTTGTTTTAAAGATTTTCCTGGAGAAATCCAGGTGAGCACATGAGCTAAGGTAGAAACTGATCCCTTGGGGGTCAAGTCTCCAGGTCTATATGAGTTCAGAGCCCTTAGGGAACACTGAACCATAAGTTACATCAGTAACTACAAGTTCCATCCTTTTTTTGTAAAGGTAAATGAACTGACATTGCTTGATAGAAAATGTGTATATATGCATACACAAATTAGTAATTGACTGATGTCCCATCTCATAGATGAGTAACTCTGAACAAAAGTGTCAACAAAAATGTTGACATTTCATTGATCCTTTAGTGTACTTTACAGTCTGGAAACTGGGTTAGGAGACTTGAGAATTAAGTCAGAAATTCAAGCCTTGTATAAACTTTCACACCTTTGCTCTTTGTTTTGTCATGCAGTCCATTATGAGCTTATGGCCCATTGTATAGAGGACAGAAAGTTCTGGAAATGTTTCACAAAGCCCAATGAAGGCAAAAAAAAACTAACCCCAAAATCCTCAAACAAAAAGCAAGGCCCTTACTTCTATGGAAAAAGGTCAAAAGTCAACCATGCTTCCTTTTCTCCCTCCTTTTGCCCAATCATTAGATTACAATGCCCAGTGGTCCCCAAAAATGGATTTGGGAGCAGGGATAATAGACGACAGTTTGCTTCCCCATCAATCACCACCCTAGAACAGCTAAGAAGTGAGAATAACTGGTTAACACACGTCAGACTTGGGACCTTTTTTCTGTACAAAAGGGGAAAAGCTGGGAATCCTTCCTTTTGGATTCTACCACTCTCTATCCCCTAGTTGATTTTTGATCTAAACTTGGAAATACCCAGACTTCCTGAGATTTTAGTTGGTTCTAAGGAATATCCTTCCATAAATCTCATTTTTACCTAAGTGTTATACTCTGTCTTGTTTTCCTTTACTAGGATGGACATTAGTTTGCTTAAAAAAATTCTAATTTGGATGAGAATTTGCTGCCAAACGTAGGACTTTATATGAGTATCCATCAACCAATACACAAGTATTTAAGTGTAGATTAAGTGCTAGTCACTCTGCTGGATGCTAAGGATAAAAATAAAATGAAGTGGTTCCTGCTGTCAAGACTCTTACATTCTACGATTGGGATACAACCTATTCACAGGTGAGTAAATAAGGGATACATACACAGTGACTTGGGGAGGTTAATTAACTCAGGGAGGAGGGAAGGTCTTTTAAAGAACACCTGAGCCTTGAGGGTATCTATGAGTTCTAATCAATTAATTAATCAATCAAAAAGCGATTATTAAGTATCTTCTAAGTGCCAGGTGCTGTTAGATGGTGGACATGGAAATGCAATAAATAAAACAATCCCTACTCACAAGAAACTTACATTGGAACAGGAGATTGCATTATCTGTGTTTCCTGAGCAACTATGTAAGACAGGAGTTTTTAGCTTGGGGACCCCAAGGAGTCAATTCATAGATTTCAGGGAGTCTGAACTTGGATGGGAAAAAAGTTGCATGTTCATTCTTATTAGACTTAGGTTTCCTTTGTAATGCCTAGTTTATTTTATGCATTTTTTCTAAGAAGGGGTCCATAGGGTTTTACCAGACTGGCGGAGGGATCCATGACCTACAACAGGCTAAGAACCCCTGCGCCAAGATTATGTTACAGGTGATTGACATCAATGAAATCAGTTTCCAGATTGAAAATTTCTTGTGCTAATGAATGCACAGCTCTGGACTCTGTCCTCTCCTCCTCCTCCCCTAGCTCTGACAAGCCAACAAATTGCTTAACTTTCTAAGTATAAAGGTACAAAAATGTAATATATAAAAGAAATCTTTAAAGAAATAAAAACCATTCAAGAATAAGCGGTATTACTTATTACTATCAGCTCCTCTAAACAATGGTTCTTCTTTCTCCCACTAAACTATTTTCATTGCCTCTGCCTGGCGCATTTATTTTGGTTTAGTGTACTGGGTTAAACACTATGTTAACATCTTTCTGCGACTCATTCTGAGCCTAAAATGCCAAAATTAATAAGATGTCACTCTACCATATGACTCTAAGACCTAAGGCTTTCAAAAGTAATTCTCCCTTGACTTTTCCCTAGTGGCTTTGAATTGCCTTTTAAAAGTGAAATGTGAAGAAATGTCCCTAGGGAACCAAAAACGAGTCTAAAGTGCTACCAAAATGAGTTTCTTCTGTTTTTGTTTGTTTATCTGTTTACAGTTTTTCTTTCACCTACCAGTCCAATATGAGAAACTTTGTCTGGTATTCCCTTCTCCCTGAATAGGTTACTAACAGTGCCCCTCTTCCCTCCACCCATGGCCTCACTCTCTGACCATTAAATTAGGGGTTCACTCCTGGCTTCCACAAGCCCTGAGAGGTGAGATTTTTGCTTCATCTAGTTGGGAATGTGAGAGAAGTATAGAGTATTGACTTTGGAGTCGGGAAAAGCTGAGATGGAATCCTGCCTCAGATGCATGTTAACTTTGTGGCCCTAGGCTAGTCACTTAAGTCTCTCTGCGCCTCGGTTTTCTCAATGTATAAAACTAGGGTAATACTAGCACCTACCTCCCAGGGTTGTTGTGAGGATCAAATGAGATAACATACATAAAGTGTCTTACAAACCTCAAAGTGCTAGCTAAAATTATTGTTATTATTATTATTATTATTATTATTATTATTGTAATCTTTCCACCGTGCCCCAATGGGAGCACCCTTCTTCCTCACTTTCCAGCACCTCTTTATATGTTGTCTTCCCTCATTAGAATGTAAGCTTTTTGAGGATAGTAAATACCTTGTCAGCTCTTATGTGTCCCTAGCACTCAGTACAGTGTCTAACATATGGTAAGTGCTTAATAAATGTACTCTCTCTCTCTCTCAAGAAAAGTGTGTATGATTATGAAGATTTGCTATTAAATTACAGGAAAAAATAACACAAAAACACAAGCCACGCACTTTCACATGTTAAGGTACTGAAGTTCCTCCACAAGCCCCTGCTCGTATCAGTTGTCAGCTCTTCTGTACTCCCTTTGCAGCTTGGTAGGATATGTCCAGAAGTCATGGGATGATAGATACAGAAGTCATGTTCACCCTATTTATGAAAATAATCCAGGTATGTAGAGTTCAATAAAATTCCACACCATTTATTGGGTATAGTTGTGTGACAATTACCACCAGTACCCTGACTCGCTTTTGGGATGGTATATGGAAGGAGAAAAGAAACAAGAAAGAAATGCTCAAGAAAAATCATATTCTCAAAGGAGACATGATCAAACTCCAATCAATGTACATTTATTAAACATTGACTGTGTGAAAGACACTATTCTACATTGTTCCACTATTCTATACTGTTCCTGTCCTGAAGCAGTTTATAATCCACAGGAAAAATGTATCGCCATCATCATTACCACCTTCTTCTCCATGACACTTAGATGTCACTTTAAGACTTGTAGGGTCTTTGGGGCAGCTAGGTGGCACAGTGAGTAGAGCACCAGCCCTGGAGTCTGGAGGACCTGAGTTCAAATGCAGCCTCAGACACTTGACACATATATTAGCTGTGTGACCTTGGGCAAGTCACTTAACCCCAATTGCCCTGCCAAAACAAACAAAAAAAGACTTGGAGGGTTTTTCATATATGTAACATTATTCTTAAATATAACACAAAATAAAATATAGCAAAGGTAAAGCAGATATACAGACAAAACATTCTAGGAAATTTTGAGGAAAGACAGGAGAAATGTCATTATGTCTGCCTATACCTTTGGTCCCTTTATCCAGAGTAAATCAACCTTGCTTTTTAAAAGGAAAAAGTCTGTATTCTATATAATCAGAAATAAGACATAACATAAGTTTAAACAACTAAAACATTTTCTTAACAAAATCATCCAAGTACAAAAGAAAAGTGTTGTTGGAATCCATCCCAAATTCTAATGAAGCAGGAGTCCTGGGAAAAAGACAAAGACAGAGACAGATTACCAACTGTTCCTAGTCCAACTGTTAGGAAAGTTCTTGGAAAATTTTCATTGACTTCAATCAAACCGTTGATCATATTTAGAAGGAAAGGTTGCTGTCTAAATTGTGAATGTCCGGAATACCAAAGGAGCTAATGAAAACAAATAATGCCAGTGTTCCTAAACCACAAACTGGCCAGGGCAGGGAATATTGAGGATGAATTCATTCACTGACGTAAGGAGACACTGATGTAAAGGGTGAGAAAGGGCAGCAGAATTATTAGCTGATTCAGAGGCAAGACGTTCAGCAATAGGTTCTGCCTTTCATAATTAATGGTTTGCTCAAATCCTAGCATCCCAGAATCATAGCATCTCACACTTGGAGTGCCTTCCAACATCATCTGCTCCAACGTGTACCTGAGCGGAAGTGCCTTTTTACAACATATCTGACAAGCACCTACTCACCCTCTGCTTGAAAACTTCCAGAAATAGAAAAACCAAACTTCCCATATAAGCCCATTTCTCTTTCAGGTGGTTCTAATCATTAAGAAGAGTTTTTATTGCCTCTCAGTCTCTTCCACCCATTTATAGTAGTTCTGCCAGGGCTCTATGTCTAGGCCTTCTCATGCATAAAGAAACTAAGATGACCATAAGTAGAAGTCAAATAACTTTAGTTCTATCTAGCCAGGAAAAACATTTAACACATTTTCTTTACTTTCTTTCTCACCATACTCAAGCCATGCCTAGTGTCCCAGCTTCCTACATTTGTCAGTCAGTCAGTCGACAAACATTTATTAAGTACTTACTTTGTGCCAGGCACTGTGCCAGGCACTGTACCAAGCACTGGGAATACAAACTGGTTGGTTGTTGTCCTTCATTCTCAAAGAGGACCAAAATGGCACCACTATGTTAGGGTCAAGTTACAATACGTCCAAATGGGGTTGATCAGACCAATACAAGCTTTGAAGACTCTACCACAGGTCAGGCACAAATAGTCTCTAAGAACATTTGGTGTGGATTCATTAAATTTGTGCTTCTGGCGTTTCCTTTGGGCTACTTCAATTTTGCTTTGCTCATAGAACATAGCACCTTCTTTGATGAGGGCATGCAATGCTGGAAAGAAAATTCCTGCTCTCAAGGCATTTATGTCCTACCAGAAGAAGACTACCTGTAAAAGGGGATCTGAAAAGCAAGAGGAAGGAAGGCACCAGTGCGGGGTATGATGGATAAATATGGACTTCAGCCTGGTGAAAAAGGACATCATGGGACCCACTCATGCTGCTGTCCATTCCCCCTGCTTGAAACATCACACTCATCTCTAGTGCCTCTATGTCTTATCCCACTCTGTGAGTAACTGTGATCTCTTAGCTTCTTTAAATTGAACCACTTCGTTCTTCTTGGTCAAAAGTTTTGTCCAGGCTCTAGTAGTTTCATGTATAGGCAAAGATGAATAAAATTAACTTTGCTTCAAAAATATAATTATAATTAACATTTTAAATAGTTCATTTTTAATTAAAAACTAGAACTTCATCTAGATAATAAATATCAAACTCTATGGGTAACAAATTTAAGATAGGTGGAACGCAATGAAATAATCATATAACAGGTTAGAACTTTGGGAGTTGGTTGTTGTCCTTCATTCTCCAAGAGAATCAAAATGACATCACTATGCTAGAGTCAAGTTTCAGTGTGTCCAACTATGGCTGATCAAACCAAAATTAACTTGGAATGTTCTACCATAGGTCAGGCACAAATAGTCCAATTCTGGGAGAGGCAGCATGGCAAAGGGAACAGAGAATCATCCTTTAATCTTGGAAGACCTGGGTTCAGACTCCTCCCTCTACACCCTTATATCCCAACTACTCATAAGGTGTGGGTGACCCTAGGCCAGTGATTTAAGCTTCAGTTTCTAGGCAACTCTCTAATAGTATAAATTCCTGACTTGTAGTGATAAAGGGAGATTCACTACCTGAGATTTTCCTATAATAATTAAATCATAGGTTCAGCACCTGTGCCTTAGGAAACCAGAATGCATATTGATGAATATTCTATTAATTTAATCTCAAAAGTGCCTCCTAATTGAAAAGAATCCAATACATTTAAAATGCTTTGAATATTCTGTTTAATCAATGCCATAAAATCCCTTTCAGAGGTATTTGGGACCTTTGAGTTTAGAGCAGGTCAGTGGATAGAGTTAGTGGAGTGCTTGCCTAGGAGACAGAAGAAATGATTTTAAATCCAGCCTCAGATACACTTACTCACTGTGTGACCTTGGACAAGTCACTTGCCCTCTCTGAGCCCTGGTTTCCTCAAGTATAAAATAAGGGTATTAGATTCAATGGCTTCTAAGATCCCTTCCAGTTTTAATTCTAGGAACCTACTATCTAATCTGACAGGCTTATTTTATAGCTGAGGAAACTAAGTGTCAAAGAAAATTCTTGTTAGAGCAAAAATGAGGTGAAATAAAAATTGGATACTTCTGCTTTTTCCTTATCTTTTAAAATAAGAATCCAAATTATCTTAAGTACTAATTCTACTATCTCTTTGCTCTTCCTTCTTTCTCCAAAGGAATAGCTATCATGTCAAATGACAGGATGAGGATATAAGATCGGGAGGGTTCGAATGAAAGGTCAAATCTAATAAGATGAAATTCCATAGGGATACATATAATGTACCTTTGTGTTCATGGGAAAAAAAACCAGACACATAGGCACCATATGGGAGTTGCTTCACCAGACAACAGTTCATGTGAAAAATACCCTAGGGCTTTAGCAGCGATGGACTGGAAGTTCATCATGCAGTGATGACCAAAACAACAAATGCAATTCTAGGTATGTTAGTAGAAGGAGCGTGACAGGGTTAGAAAGAGGAAAGGTGACAGTGTCACCGTCCTTTGATCAGTTGAGACCTTATCCCAAATACTGTGTCCAGTTGTTGGTGTCACGTCTTATGAAGGGCACTATGAAATTGGATCACATTAAAAGGAAGGCAACCAGGATAGTGAGGGCCCTAAAAACCATCCCGTATGAGGATCAGGGACTAGGGATGGTTACCGTGGAAAAGACAAAGATCATTCCCTGAAGTTATCTCAACAGGCGTAAATTCTGTTGGATAGAAAACATTGACTATGCTCAGTTCTTAGCATTAGTGATACAAATAGGCCACTAGGCCTCTCTATCTAGTGGATAGAGAGAGCATTGTACCTGGAATCAGAAAGACCTGAATTCAAATCCTGACTCAGACACCTATTATCTGTGTGCCTCTGGAAGTCACTTAACCTCTCCCAGCCTCAGTTTCTTTGTCTGTAAAATGAGAATAGTAATAGCATTCACTTCCCAGGGCTGTTATAAGGATCAAAGGAGATAAACCCGTAAAGAGGATTGTATGCCTTAAAGCACTATATAAATGCCGTTGTTGCTGCTGTTGTTTGTTTAGTGGAACAATTTACTTGTAGTCAATCAATCTCCATTCAAATCCTGGTTCTGCTGCTTAATAGCCATGTGATGCTGGGGTGACTTTGTTAATCTCTCTGGCCAAAAATTTATTTTTTAGTAAAATGAGGTGGTTGAACAAGATAATCCCTAAAATAATCCCATATATATATATGTATATATATATATATAATAAATAGGTATTACATAGTCTTCAATTGGGTCCTTGTATCTAGACCCCTCACAAGGAGCAAAAGTCTTTGAATTACTGACTCTTGTATGATATCCTTCCTTCTTTAATACCTAGCTATGTATTAATTATTAGTTTTATACTGTAGGATTCCTACCTTCTAGGAGGGCTCCTAACACAAACCCTAATCTAGGGATCAGGAACCTGCACTTTCAAGACCACACGTGGCCCTTCAAGTCCTTGAGTACAGACCTTTGAATCCTAAAGGGCCACACTTGAGGACCTGAGGGCCACATGTGGCCTCAAGGCCATGGGTTCCCCATCCCTGCAAATCTATTGTTTCCTCTCAATGAATTTTTATTCTTGTATACATACTATGTCTACTATGTGCATATCGTTCCTATTTTGGTAGAATTTCAGTTTCTTGGGTACAGGAATGGTATCACTTTAACACATGCTTCAGGCTCAGGCAACTGCTGGGTGACATAATAAAAGGGTAGGTATGAGGATCATACACATTGTGGCAGAATTCAAGATTTGGAGTTATGCAATCATAGATTTAGAGCTAGAAAGAACCTTACAAGTCATCCTATCCAACTTTCACATTTTACAAAAGAATAAATTGAAAGCAACTGAAGTCGAGTGACTCATCAAAAGTCACACAGGTATTAAGTGTTAGGATTTAAACTTAATTCTTCTGATTCAAAATCCAGTCCTCTTTGTATTGCTCTATATTAACTTCTAAGTTAGAAGACCTGGGTTTAAATTCCAGCTCTTCTACTTACTGCCTGTGTGACTTTTCACAAGTTATGTCCCATCTCTGGGACTTAGGTTTTCTAATCTGTAAAATGATGGAGTTGGACTCAATTATCTCCAAAGTGCCTCTTAGATCTTAAAATTATGATCCTATCAATGTTTCTTGTCGCCAAAAAATGACATAACTAGTCGATGCAAAGAGTGAGTCATTCAATCCAATTTCTATTCAATTTGGCAATAACGAAACTGTGAGGTTTTTAGTGAGGGTTTCAGAATTGCATAGAACTATACATCACTAAGGAGGAAGAGAAGTACATTATGTATTTGGAAGTCAGAATGGAATATTCTAGAAAAAAGTAGTAATTTTGTTTGGTAAGTTAAGCTAAATTTAAGTAACTTTTGGAAAGAGAAGGCATAGATAGACAGACAGACAGACAGACAGACAGATAGACAGATAGATAGATATGGTTGTACATAGAGTCTATTTCAGGCCAAAAATGGAAAAAGAGAATCCTAGGTACTTCACCCAGACTCCATCTTGCTCCCAGGGTTATTGACAAATCTCCCCGTTTTTATCCAATATGTTATAGGTTTAAAGTTTTGACCCTTCATAGGGCAAGCTGAAAAAGCTTCTAAGATCCAAAGAAATTAATAGGAAATGGTGAAATTCCAGGAAGAGAGATTGTTTTTTAGCCTTTCCTGGCATTCCACAAATTGTTCATATTTGTATAACTTCATAGAATCCTAACTTTAGGGCTTGAAAAAAAACTTAGAGGTCACCAAGCTCAATTCCCTCATTTTACAGGTGAGGAAACTAGGGAGCAGAGATGGAAAGTGGCTTACCCTAAGTCATAAAGTGAGAGAAGCAGTTAAACTTAGATTCTAATTCAGGTCCTTTGATGTCAGACCCAATGGTCTTTCCACTGTAACAAATTATAGTTTACAAGGCACTTTTTCACAGTAATCTTTTAAGATAAGTAGTGTTATTTTTACTCTTGCCATTTTTATAGGTAGAGAAGCTAAGATTTAGAAAGGCTTATTCTCTTTTACAACAGCAGTGAATGGAGCACCAGGTCTGAAATCAGGAAGACTTGAGTTTAAATCTTGCTTCAGACATTAATTAGTTGTGAGACCTCAGGCAAGTCATTCAACCTTGTTTGCCTCAGTTTCCTAATCTGTAAAATGAGCCAGAGAAGGAAGTGGAAAACTACCCCCCACATATCTTTGCCAAGTAAACTCCAAATGGGGTCTCACAAAGAATCAAATATAATGGAAAACAACTCTTTCTCTCTTTAAAATTAATTTATTTCAATTTTTAATATTCACTTTTATAAGATTTTGAGTTTTAAATTTCCCCCCTCCTCAAGATGGCATGCAATCTGATGTAGGCTATACATGTACAATCCTAAATATATTTCCACATTAGGCATGGAAACTCTCTTTTAACAGGTAACTTGACTTTCGCAGGTGACATTTGTACAATGTGTTGGAGCTGGTCTTATGGCTACAATACTCTTTCCTTACTCTACCTTTCATTACTCTACCTTACTCTACATTATGCAAAAATTCTATCACTTAGCTACCTTCTTTATCTAGCAATGAGATCTAAGTAAAGGCACGATGATACGATGGAAAGAGCACTGGCTTTGGAGTCAAGTTTGACTTCTAGTCATAGCTTTACCACTAACTGACTATAAATTACTTAACTTCCTGATCATTAGTTTCTTCTTCTGCAGAATATAGGATGCAATAAGCTATTATACTGTATACATTCCAGCTCAGAGTTTCTACAATGTATTTCATGTATAGTTTGGACAGCAGCATTTTCTTTTCCTTGGTTCATCAATGACAGAGTGATGCCAAGCTCTTATCTCATCCCATCCCCTTATCTTGGATATCCAAGAGAAGGAGACTTGGGTAATTTAAATAAACCCACCGAGATGGTCCCAGTTGGATACAAGCCCATCGTGGTGGTGCTGGGGTTGGGGTGGGCATGGAATGGGGGGTGGGGCTCTACTTAACTCTTGATGGACGGGAAGAGCTAGTGTGGGCTCTAGGTACATTTTGGGGATTTTGTCCTTCCTCCAACTATGGAACAGAGGGGAAGCTTTACTTTTGGAGCTTCAATACAGTAGTGGGATACTGCTGGTTGAGAGCTGCAGAGGAAGACAAAGGATACCACCTGCTGGATGCTGTGGGGAGCTGCAGGGTGGGGGGAGTGGCAGTAGTGGCTGCTGAGAGCTTCAAATGATATGAAGAGCTTTGGATGAACAACTATTATCAGAGATCTTCTTTGTAGCCCAGTGGAGGAACTTCAAGAAGAAATAATAAAGCAAAGCAATCCTATGTCCTCAATGTGGCTGTGGGGAAATGCAGTAGGAGACATATCCTAATGAGCCACATTTGGGGCAATGTCTACTTGGGATTGACTATAAATGACTGACCTCTGGGGACTATTGCTCCAACATAGGTAATAGGGTTTTCCATGAGCTATGTTGTCTACTTTATTTGTTTTCTTTGAACTATAAATAAACTCGTTCGGTCTTTGAGCTTTCTAATTGTATGCTTACGGGAGGAGTTAGTGGAAACCCACTCATGATTTTCTCTGGTCTTTGCATGACAGACAAAAATTTATTGTCAGCCTATCCAGGCTGATTTGATGCTGTTCCTTTTATGAAGCTTTCATCTTAGCCAAGCTAGACTATAGAGTCCACCTCCACCTATCTCTAATCTCTTTCTGACTTTTCCTGTCTCTGTGCCATCATTGCCCAAGCCTAGACTAGATTTTCCTTCAGTTCCATCCATTGTAGTCTGGCCATTTCTTCAAGAACCAACCTCTTCTACAAAGTCCTCTCTGACACTACCTCAATGTAAAAGTCAATTCGTCCTTCTCAAATTTCCCATCGCCCTTTGCCTGGATCCCTGCTTTGAACTTTTCTCATTTTCCCTTAAAAGTGATTTGTGAGAAGAAAAAAAGGATTTCAATGTTTTGCTTTTATCAGATAGACCTCCTTTCATTGGTACGGTGATTGGTAATTACTGTGTTAATTGGTAATTACATTACTGTGATTGGTAATAAGTGGGGCATATTTATTGGGAAAAATAATGTAAGTACACAGGATTTAAAGTGGGCACATTTGTATTTCTTATCATTGGATGGTTAAGACATGTGCTACATAATAAAATTCCAAAATAAAAAGGAGGAAAAAGTAATTCGTGTACTCAGCCTTTTCCCACTTTAATCTGTAAACTTCTTGAGAGGGGTGTCTTTTGCATATTTATCTTTGTATACCCAGTACTGAGCACATCATTTTGCACAGATGTTTACATAATGCTGTTTAGACTTTAAACAACTATATAAACACTGTTTTCTTCTATCTTTGTATCCTCAGTGCTTGGCATGTAATAAATACTCAATAGATGCTTGCCGATTAATATAAATTCCCATTATTTTTACCATCATCATCATTATCTAAATAAATGTTTGTTTAATTGAATTAATTATCTATAGTTTGTTTTATCAATGGATTGAATTTGGGGGTGCCAGATTAATCTTTAAGAGCAACAGAATTCAGTTGATTAAATGACTTCCTTTTATAACAATAAAATGGAATAAGAATGTTGCTTGCTGAGATTATTTGGCTTATCCAGGGCTCAGCATAACATCAAATAATTATTTCCCTTTATTTTCAGGGACATATAAGTTCTCTGAAAGCTATGTCCACTTTTAAGTATTCCTGGTCTCCACTTTGTCTTAGCAAACTTGAGGGGTGTCACTAAGGTGTGCAAATGCCAGCATATGTCAGCATTGGCTTTGCTCCTTTCTACCCTGCTATTTATTTAGCTCAGCCATTCACATTGACTCTTGGGTTGTTAGGAAAGAGGCAATGGAGAGGAAACAAAATCAGGACACATGACTGATGGTTTAAAGTCACCAGTCATGAGAGAAAGACTATGTCAGTTCTAAGATCTAAGAAAAGGAAAGAACTGTGGTCTAGCCAGTGAAGGGGATGATGATAATTTGATAATGAGGATGACTGATTAGGCACTGGCTGTTACTATATCTATTCTAAAAAAAATCATGCCCTGATAAAATATCATTGCCAGAGACCAGAAGCATTAAAGAAAAGATTTAACTATTTACATGCCCAAAACAACTTGTTTAGGAACCCTGCAAAATGAGCTGTTTAGTCTAGGGAATCTCTAAGGTCACTTCCAGATCTAGACCTAAGAAACACATGAACCTGCAATTTTAGGTGTTGTCTATTTGTCCATTTCTCTGCATGACTCCCTTCCATTGGTCCATTGTCTTCTTCTCCTCACAACATGACCTCTAAATCTCAAATTCAACACTCTTCCTTCAGTGACCATTTTCTTATCACTTCTGACCAATAGATGAACTTTTTTTTGGGGGGCGGGTGAAGTGAAAATAGGAGTCTTTATAAATTGGGTGTCTTTCTCATTTAAAAATATTTTATTCGTGCATTCATTTAAAAAAATTTTTCTGTAACTAATAATGATAACGATAATAACATTTCTACAGTGCTTTATGGTTACAAAGCTTAGGTACTTGAGACATCCCTTATGAGTAAAATATTAGTACCTAGAGACCAAGAAGTTGGAATATGCAATTGTGAGAGAATTGAGTTTGATTTATTATATTTTCCTGGTGAAGCAGAATATTTGTGAGTAGATAGAAAAAATACTTAACTGTGTTGGAGGAGATTCCAAAGGATAAAACATATATATCAATATCTAAACTATATAGATATAAATATTGATATATTACCCATAGGGCAGACAAACCAGAATAATTGAAGCAAGTCACCCTGAAGGAGAGATAGGTGGCAGCATGTACTACTCCAACCAAACCACTACCACCACAACTTTGATCACCACCTTGCTTGATGAAGATTGAGGACCTGAGAGCCTTAAGAATAGAAGTACTTTCATTCTTTGGCATTTGGTACATTTCATTCATTGGCCCATAGCCAATTTCTTGCCTTTTGCCTCTCTTGGACTTTGGGGGCAAGAGAGAATTATATGACATGCCGTGATGGAGCAATATTTTCTGAAAGTACCTCCTTTCTTTCTCTCTCTAGAAAGCATTCCTGGGGCAGCTAGGTGGCACAGTGAGTAGAGCACCGGCCCTGGAGTCAGCAGGACCTGAATTCAAATCCAGCCTCAGGCTCTTGACACACTTACTAGCTGTGTGACCTTGGGTAAGTCCCAACCCCAATTGCCCTGCCTTCCTCCCTCAAAAAATAAAAATAATAAATAAATAAAAAAGAAAGAATTCCAAGTTAATGCTTTTATTTGTCAATGTCCTTATAACTTTTGATGTGTCAGTTATTATTATTTTACTGTACTCTTTGATGAATCATTAGATAATACAATTGATAGAGAAAAATGGAATTTGAAAAAGCTTCTCACAAAATCCTTCAATGTGAAGTCTGAGTGAATCAAGTGACCAGACAACAAAAATATCAATTAATTGATCTGTATCAACTTGAAAAGACAGAGCTCAATCCTTGGAAAGCAGAGGAAACATGCATTTGAATTATGTATCACATAAAATTGAAAGGTATTGGATGACAGAATTAGGATTCAAAAAGGTCTTAGTACTTTAGAATGATGATCAATTTGAAATTAAGAGGAGTCATGCACTTGGATAAAAAAAAAAACCATGGAAAGCACACTAAGATATCTGGTTAGAGGGTAATTCATATTGAAAGAACAAACAAACAAAAAACCTTTTAGGAGTTATACTTGGCTGTGAGGCAGTTATCAGTCAGCAAGGTAGCATGGTTTTGTACTGGACCCTCCCCTCTCCTCCCTTTCCTTCCCTTCCCCTCTCCTCCCCTCCCCTTCTTTCCCCTCCCTTCCCCTCCTCTCCTCTATTGAATCTCATCTTATTAAATTCAGTCTAATGCCCTAGCCTATCACAATTCTTTTGCAATCTGACTGTCAACCAGTATCCTCTAGTTTTGTGTCTTTTGCAAATCTGAAGGCATGGAAAATCATGGAAAAAAAGTTATGCAGCAAAGGGCTAAACATGGATGCCTTATGTAGTCACCTGAAGACCTCCTGCCACATTGACATTGGACCATTAACAACTAATCTTGAATCTGAGCATCCAACCAGTTGTGAATCTATCTTTTCACAGTAGTGTCTAATTCGCCTCTCTCCACCTTCTCCACAATTGTGATACTTTAGCAAAAGCTTTGATAAAAATTCAGATAAACATAATTTCCCTTCCATTGCAAGTTTAGTAATCCTATCAATAAATGATTCCAGGTTAGTTTGGCATGATCTGTTCTTGACGAATCCAACCTAGTTCTTTAGAATCACTGTTTCCCTTTCTAGATTATTAGCAAATACTTCTTTGATAATCTGTGCTTGATTTTTTTTGAGAAATTCAAGTATATGTTACTGATCTAAATATTGTGATCTATCACGAATTCTATTCTCTTTCATTTTTTGAAAATTGGGACATTTGCTCTTCTCCAATCTAATGATGTCTCTATTATTTGCCATGATCTTTCAAGTAGCACTGACTGAGGCTCATCAGTTACATCTTTTGTTCTTTCAGGACTTGAGGATGAATTTCATCTGAGCTGGGTGACTTAAATTCATGGAAGGCAACTGAGTGTTCTCTTATCTCCTCCTGTCTTATTTTAGGTATCGACTTCCTGCTGTGGACTTTTCTACTGTTATTTCTATTGTAAATGTCATTCTCCTTTCTTTTTTTTTAAATTTATTTTTAATATGTTTAGTTTTCAGCATTAATTTTCACAGGAGTTTGAATTACAAATTTTCTCCCCATTTCTACCCCCCCTACTCCAAGATGGCATAAACTCTGGTTGCTCTGTTCCCCAGTCTGCCCTCCCCTCCATCACCCCACTCGCTCCCATCCCCCTTTCCCTTCCTTTCTTGTAGGGCAAGATAAATCACTACGCCCCATTGCCTGTGCATCTTATTTTCTAGTTGCATGAAAAAAAAACTTTTTTACTTTTGAACATCTATTTTTTTTTAAAACCTTGAGTTCCAAATTCTCTCCCCTCTTCCCTTCCCATCCACACTCCCTAAGAAGTCAGGCAATTCAACATGGGCCACATGCGTATCATTATGCATAACCCTTCCACAATACTCATGTTACGAAAGACTATGTTTTGCTTCTTCCTAACCTATCCCCCTTTATTGAATTTTCTCCCTTGACCCTGTCCCTTTTTGAAAGTGTTTGTTTTTTATTATCTTCATCCCTATCTGCCCTCCCTTCCATCATCCCCCCTTTTTTTGTCTTCTTCCTCCTTCTTTCCTGTGGGGTAAGATACACAACTGAGTATGTACGGTATTCTCTCTTCAGGTCAAATATGATGGGGGCAAGATTCACTCATTCCTCCTCACCTGTCTTCTCTTCCTACAAAACTGCTTTTTCTTACCACTTTTATGTGAGATAATTTATCCCATTCTATCTCTTCCTATCTCCCTCTCTCAATATATTCCTCTCTCATCCCTTATTCATCTTCAGCTCATCCTATGCCCACTCTCTTTCTCTCTGTATATATACGCATACATATATACACATATATACATACACATACATAAATATATACACATATACACATACATATACACACATGCATACTCCCTTCAACTACCCAAATATTGAGGTCTCATGAATCATACACATCATCTTTCAATGTAGGAATGTAAACAAAACGGTTCAACTTTAGTAAGTCCCTTGCAATTTCTTTTTCTTGTTGTTTTTCTTGATTACCTTTTCATGCTTCTCTTGATTCTTGTGTTTGAAAGTCAAATTTTCTATTCAGCTCTGGTCTTTTCACTGAGAAAGCTTGAAAGTCCTCTATTTTATTGAAAATCCATATTTTGCCTTGGAGCATGAT
>CM053622.1:729208376-729269286 GCA_028646595.1 Phalanger gymnotis | reverse complement strand
CTTCTTTGTCACCAAAGAAGGATTCCAGAGTCTGAGACTGAATCTGGGTGTGTTTTCGCCACCTGTCCATGTTCCCAGCCAACTTACTTAAACCTTGAGTTTTTCAGCGGGGTATGACTGCTTGTAGACTAAAGAGTTCTATGTTCCATGCTTGGGCAGATGTGCTGCCTCACCAGCACTCCTCCTTCCCCAAGAACCCCCAACTAGGACTGGGCTTAAATCATCAGCAGGCTCTTCACTCCTGCTCTGATCAGCCACTTAATTCCTCCCACCAGGTGGGCCTGGAGCCAAAAGCTACTGCAGCTGTAGTTCTACAGCTGCCCCACCTCCGCTGCCCCAGGGGCGGTGGCCGAACCACAAACTCAGTCCCCGCAGCTTTTCCCACTAACCTTCTCTGTTGTCTTTGCTGTTTGTGGGTCGTGAGGTCTGGTAAATGCCACGGCTCAGTAATTCAGGACGTAGGGCACTCTCTGCTCGGCTCCTGGTCTGGTCGGTCTGTGCCATGCACGCTGGGCGCTGCTCGGCTCAGCTCCACTCCCCTTAGCTGGGGGCTGGGAGCTCCGTGCGGGACAGACCTTACCCAGAGACCATCCAGGCTGGCCTGGGCTGGAGCCCTGCTTCCCTCTGCCACTTTGTGGGTACTGCAGTACTAGAATTGGTTCAGAGCCATTTTTTTATAGGTTTTTGGAGGGACTTGGTGGGGAGCTCATGCCAGTCTCTGCTTTCCAGCTGCCATCTTGACTCCGCCCCCCTGTCATTCTCCTTTCATATAAAACAAAGACAAAAGTTGAATTTCTCTGCCTTTTCCCTCTAATTCGTTATCATCTACCCCTATTAATACACCATCACAAATTAAGTTTTTGAGCTTTTGGCAATAGAGAAGGGAGAGGGGTAAGTCCTTACAATTTAACTATTTGCAATCACTTTAAGGGTATTTTTCAGACATACCGAAGGAGTGGGAGATTCTCTGAGGGGAAAAGTAGTGGAAATAACTAGAATAAAAAAATAAAAAGTACCAGATAATTTCCTGTTCAAAAAAGTTTTTCCCCTATCTGCTATCCCAGAGGATAATAATAGATGCTTTTTTTTTTTGCTTTTTTTTCCCCAGATGTAGGGTTTCAAATGGGATGGGGAACTCCCTAAGTAGAAATTCCCCTTCACTGAAGTAGATCAGGAACTCATTTGTTACCTGATCGTTTAGAGAATTGCTATGGGGAACTGAGAGGTTGAAAGGCAATCTATATGTGCTAGAAAAAGGACCTGAAACCAGGTCTTTCTGACCCCATTCCCGGCCTTTCATTCATCATGCTGTGCTACCTCTCAATCATAGAATATTTTCATTATTGCTGTTGACATTAAAAGAAATAATTCTATAAACACTTATTGGGAATGCAAAGACTAAAGTGGAGGGCAGTTCCTCCCTGAAAATTTTATTAGAGGGAAACCACATGTACTAAAACAAGAGTTGCAAAATTTTTCCTAAGCAACAAACTCTCTGAAAATTAGAATGGAACATATTGACACCAATGACACCATAAGGCAACAATAAATATTAAAACAAAGTAAAAAAGACTGAAAAGTTAGAATAAAGTATCTTATGGCAAAGCAATTGAACTGGAAAACAGAAGAAGGGGAAAAAAATTTTAAGGATCATTGGACTACTTGAAACCACCCAAAAAACAAAACAGAGGAACTTTGACATCATATTTCAAGAAATCTGAAAAGTAAATGGCTTAGATTAACAACCAGAAGGTGTTGTTGTTTGTCCTTCATTTTTGAAGAGGACCAATGGCATCACAAGGTGATGACTTGTGATGAATTGGATTTAAGTGAGTCAGAACTGTACAAAATCATCAGCCTCACTTTTTCTTCCAGTCGTTGAAGTCCAATTCTGTTATGTCTTGATGATCTTTAATAAAATTATATATATGTATATATAGATATTTATATATGTGTGTGTGTATAGTATATACATATACATATATATGTAATATATGTATATATGTATGTATGTATATATATATATATATATAGAGAGAGAGAGAGAGAGAGAGAGAGAGAGAGAGAGAGAGAGGAGATGAAGGAAAAGAAAAATTATCTTGGAAGAATTAGAGGAAGACCAGAAATTTTTAATCTTAAACAAAACAAATTCTATCTAAGAATGTACAAAAATATTTATATCTCTTTTAGGTAACAAAGAATGAGAATACTCATTAATAGGGGAATGGCTAAACAAGTTATGGTATATAAATGTGATATAATAATATTGTACTATAAGCAGTGATGAGGAGGTAGTTTGAGACAAATCTGGGAAGATTTTTATGAACTTATGGACAATGAAGTGAAAAGAACTGAGAACACAATTTATACAATTAAAACATTTTGTAAAGAGAAATAACTTTGAAAGGCTTACGAGTTCTGGTCAACATTATGACTAACAACAGTCCCAGAGGACTGATGATGAAACACACTACCACCTCCTTCAGAGAGGTGAAAGATTCAGAATGTAGAATTATAAATGTATATGAGTATATATGTATACTTACATGTATATTTGTGTGCCTATATGTAAAATGTATACACATACACAGGTACATATAGTCTTTTGGACATGGCTAATGTGGAAATTTCTTTTGCTCGACAATATGTGTTTATAACAGGGGGTTTGTTTTTTCTTTCATTTTTCTTTCTTTAGATATCATCCCTTCATATTCAACTCACCCTGTGCCCTCTGACTGTATATATGTATATTCCTTTCAACTAACCTAATACTGAGAAAGGTCTAATGAGTTACAAATATCATCTTTCCATGTAGGAATGTAAACAAAACAGTTCAACTTTAGTAAGTCCCTTATGATTTATTTTTCCTGTTTACCTTTTCATGCTTCTCTTTATTCTTGTATTTGAAAGTCAAATTTTCTATTCAGCTCTGGTCTTTTCATTGAGAATGCTTGAAAATCCTCTATCTCATTGAAAATCCATATTTTACCCTGAAGTATTATACTCAGTTTTGCTGGGTAGGTGATTCTTGGTTTTAATCCTAGCTGCTTTGACCTCTGGAATATCATATTCCAAGCCCTTCGATCCCTTAATGTAGAAGCTGCCAGATCTTGTGTTATCCTGATTGTGTTTCCACAATATTCAAATTGTTTCTTTCTGGCTGCTTGCAATATTTTCTCCTTGACCTAGTAACTCTGGAATTTGGCTACAATATTCCTAGGAGTTTTCTTTTGGAGATCTGTTTCAAGAGGCAATGAGTGAATTATTTCCATTTCTATTTTACCCTCTGATTCTAGAATATCAGGGCAGTTTTTCTTGACAATTTCTTGAAAGATGGTATTTGGGCTCTTTTTTTGATCATGGCTTTCAGGTAGTCCAATAATTTTTAAATTATCTCTCCTGGATCTATTTTCTAGGTCAGTGGTTTTTCCAATGAGATATTTGACATTGTCTTCCATTTTTTCATTCTTTTGGTTCTGTTTTATAATTTCTTGATTTCTGATGAAGTCACTAGTTTCCACTTGCTGCATTCTAATTTTTAAGGCATTATTTTCTTCATTGGTCTTTTAGATCTCCTTTTCCATTTGGCTAATTCTGCCTTTAAAAGCATTCTTCTCCTCATTGACTTTTTGGAGATCTTTTGCCAATTGGGTTAGTCTATTTTTTAAGGTGTTATTTTCTTCAGTATTTTTTAGGTCTCCTTTAGCAACCTGTTGACTCATTTTTTCATGATTTTCTTGCATCACCCTCATTTCTCTTCCTGATTTTTCCGCTACTTCTCTTACTTGCTTCTCCAAATCCTTTTTGAGCTCTTCCAAGGCCTGAGACCAATTCATATTTTTCTTGAAGGCTTTTGATGTGGGATCTTTGAAATTACCACAGCTGCCAGTGATTCAGTGCCCTGAGGCCTTCTCCCCCTGTCTGCTCTGACCTGGTCTGTCCTGGCATGGCCTATCACAGTGTAATAGACCCTTCCCAGAGACCAGCCAGACTCTCTTGGGCTAGAGACTTGTTTCACTCTGTCATCCATGGGTTCTGTTGCTCTAGGATTTGTTTAGAGTCATTTTTACAGGTGGTTGGAGGGATTTGGGGGAGAGCTCAAGCCAGTCCCTGTTTTCACCTCTATCTCTCAATTTTTGATCTTTTCTTCCTCTTTCTGTAAGTCTGAGCTAGCAGAAGTTGAGGTGTGGGTTTGAGGAATTGAGAATTTGGTTACATATGAAGATCAAGATATTGTATAGAAAAGGGAATTTCAGTTTACCACACTCACCAATCTATAGCTACATGGAATTCTTGAAGCCTGGCTGAGTGTGGCTGCAATTCCCTGCCATAGTTTCCTCCACATATCCTTCAGCTGAAGAGCCCCTTGTGCCACCACCTTCATTATCCTCCATCGCAATCATCATGATTTAAAGACTTGGAATATATCCTACCTCCATCCTGACTACCATATTTTTAGTCTATGCTTATACAAAAATCCCTTAATCACTTTGGTTGCCTTTCTATGAATCTCTTCTGTATGCATTATAATTTTTCATCCAGTGCAACGATGAGAATTGCACATAAAATTCTAGATTTATACATACAATGTTTTAGTATTGTGAAAGAAGAGTATATCATACACACACACACACACACGTGTGTGTGTGTGTGTGTTCTGTTTCAACTGTAAAATTTGGATAATGCCACAGGTTTGTTGTGAGAATCAAATGAAATATTTGTAAAGCACTAGCACAGTGCCTGGCACATAGTAGGTGCTTAACACCTTCCTTTCCCCATCTTTCACTATCTTTATATTTAAGTGATTTAGTGTTAAAGGTGTTTTGTGTTTTGGTTTTTTTGGTGGGGGGGGGATGTAGGAGGTTGGTTAAAGTTAGCTGTGGAGTTGTGATTTTTTCAGTGCATTCATTTCCTGGTGATGCAATTCCCTACTACCAATACTGTTGGGCAATTACTCTGAAATTGAGCGTCTTAAAGGATTGCTTGGAGGTTTGAGAGATTAAGTGCCCAGAATCACACAACCAGCATGTGCCAGATATAGTCTTTGAACCTCAGCCCATCCCATTTGGATCAAGCTCTCTATCCACTATTCCAGGCTTCTTCTTCATCAACGCCAAGGTTAGTTTCACCTGGAGGATCATATGAAGTTCTTAGTAGAATTTCTGTACTTGTACATTCTCTGCAATACATACTGAAGCATCAGTGCAATTATTTTCACAATAGTCTTTTTTGCATGTATTTTCTATGCACTCTGCAATATGAGATGACCAAATGTCTTGTTGCCTTTGGAGACACAATCAAACTCTGGCAATTTCTTTATTTGCCTCTCCACAGAGAACCTGTGAGCCATGTTTCCATTTAAATGCAACTTCCTTCTGTCTTTTGGTTTCATTTTGTGCCTGAAATGGTGAGATTGATATGATTAAGTTCCTCCAGTAGTATGAGAATAACTACTCAAACTACTCAAATCACTAGTCGATCACTGGATCACTCTCACATTCTGAGTGTCGATAGTTAAGTTAAAATTTATAGATAATTTTAAAGCCATGTGATCCATTGTAGTTTCAGGCTCCTTCCCTCTGACAGAGGTGAGGAGGGAGAACATTCTAGAAATGGGAGAAAACTTATGCAAAGCTCAGAGATAGGCAGTGGAAAATTGTGTATCAGGACCATAGTAAGGCAGGCCAGTTTGGCTGGAATTAAAAGTACATGAGGAGGGATGATTTATAAACAGCTTGAAATGCTACCTTGGATCCAGACTGTGAAATGTTTTAACAGTATTTTGATACTAGAGGCAATTAGGAGAGGTTAAAACTCCTTGAGAATGGGGAGTGACATGATCCGAACTGTGTTGGAGGAATATCACCTCAGGCCATATGTGGGAGGATTGGAGAGGAGAGAGCCTGAAGGCAGGGAGACCAACTGGACTGTTACAGTAGTGTAAGGGAGACGTGATAAAGGCTTGAACTGGGGTCGTGGCCTTCTGAGTGGTGAGAACAGGACATATAAGAATTGTCACAGTCCTCCACTCTGGGAACATCTTTCACTGATCTATTGATGTACTCCAACTCACTGGACAGTCAGTGATTCCTTCCTCTTGGATGATGAAAACAGATCTCACCAATTAACTATTTGATGAGTGTTTCTCTGATAATTACATAGGAAAGCTTCAGTAATTCACAGGAGTAAGTCGAATGCATTTCTCTGTACCTGGTGTCACCACATGGATATTCAATAAAACACACAGCAGTGCTGAACATGCAGTATTTAAGTCTCATGATTCTAATTAGCTCCAATTTGAGTATGTAAGTTCAGGCCAAGGAATTAAGTAATTAAAAAAATATATCTCTCCACAGTTTACTGAAGTGGCTACACTAACTTTCTGAACTCTTACTGAAGCTTAGACTTCCGGAGTTAAGATTTAAGAATACTCCACTTTTTAGTCCTTGGCCAGAGTAAGCTTAGTACATCAAACTAGAGAAAATAAATGTTCTGTTTTGGAAATTTATGAAAAAAATGAGTGAACGATCCTCTCCCCACCTCTCACCTTTTTTGATTTCATCTTTATCAGTCTGAAGAACATGTCATTGACACTTTCAGCTTAGACGCAGAAGAGATCTTTTAAGTAAGCACATCCCTCTGGAACAGGGCCATCCCTGTCAGACCCTGAAAGAGTTTCATTTGACATCAAAGTGCCCAATGTCAGAAATGCCTGGAGTGATAGAGAACTGTCCACAGATAAAGTACATATAGTGGAATTAGGAGGTTTCAGTTAGCATTACCTCCCTGGAGTTAAAAGGACATCACTATGCTTTGCAAAAGACATCTATTGTATCAAGCATGACAAGTAGAGGAGGACTTCCTTGTCCAAGCTTAGATGTTGTGAAATATTGGTTTTCTTGAAATTTTAGTGTGACCTTGAACTGAATTTCCTACTTGCCTTTTGGATCCCACTAACAATTTGTTGTTGAAATATTTTTCTTTTTGTTAACCCTAGCTCTTTCTTTGTGCCGTGTTTGGTTTGTACTTCTTCCTTGTCATTCCTGATGCATAGGACCTGTCTCTTATTTCTTGGACCACATAAACAAAAGATGTTTTTTAAAATTTTATTTTTAATTTATGGAATAAAAAAGCATTTACATAACATAGTATAATTTTTAAATTATTGTACATGAAACTGATAATTTATTATGTACAACTTGCTATTCCTTTTAAATATATAATAGAATTGTCATGTGGATTTCTTTTTTTTTCCTTTTTTTATCCCCCTGCCCTGGAGATGGCTACCATTAGACTCAAATATGTATATATATGTAAAATCATTTTATACACACTTCTATTTATCAGTTCTTTCTCTGGATGCAGATAATGTCTTCCTTTATATGTCCTTTTTAGTTAATTTGGGTATTTGTAATAGTCAAAATGATTTATTCACTCAAAGTTGTTCTTAAAACAATATTGCTGCTACTAGATACAATGTTCTCTTGGTTCTGCTTACTTCACTCTTCTTTATTTCATTCAAGTCTGTCAATATTTTTCTAAGACCATCAAACTCATCATTTATTAAAGTACAGTAGTATTCCATCACAATTGTATACCACAACTTGTTCATCCATTCCCCAATTAACAGGCATCTCCATGATATACAGTTCTTTGCCACCACAAAAAGAGCTGCTATAAATATTTTAGAACATAGAGCTCCTTTTCCTATAAAGATTTAAACATATTTTACAACTCAGACTTTCCCATGCTGGCCTGAACCCACTAGCTCTGTGTTCTCTCAAGACCATATAGCATTCATCATAGTAGACTATCTGTCAGGGATGCTCACATTCTTGTAAGAGAAAGGAAAGACAAGTTAAAAAAAGATGGTCTTTAAAAATTAGAATATACTTGAAAAAGAGGAGGTTAATAATAAGGTCAGGTACGGACTTTGAAAATTGCTTAAGAAGAAGATAGCGTTACCCATCCTGGGAAAGTATGGTGTAATGCAAAGGGACACTAAGGGACATTGTCAGTAGTAGTCAGGACATGTGGGTTTCATTCTTCCCTACATCATTTAGTAACTGGGTCATGTCAAGCAAATCTCTTAACCTCTCTAGAGCTCAGTTAGTTGTTCCCTACCAGTACCACAACACTTCCTGCCATTTCCAAATCATATCTATACGTGGCCCTTGCTTCCCCTATCCCAACCAACTTCCCAACTCTAACCTCACTTTATGTATTTTGCCTTCCCCTTTTCGAGGGCAAGGACTGTCTTACTTGCTCAGGCAGCAAGTCTGGTACATTCCAAGCATTCAATAAGTTCATTCATTCTGTGCACTCCAATTACTTTTTATATAGGTCCCCCTTACCTTCTATATTGTATTTATTGTTTGCATCTTTGGAATTTCATTCTTGAGAGCTTCTAATCCTTTTTCAACTGATGACATCTGCAAAGTTTTAGTCCATGGCAACCTGCCAATGATCTTTGGGCACATGCCCAATTATTTCCAGCCTTCCTTCCCTTCACAACCATGCATTTGAAGATGGGGTGGTAATTTGCCTCTATGGTTCTCACATTTTATACTTCTGTAACCAGTTTCTTCTTATTTAATTAGGTACAGAATATCATCTCCTCTTTTTACTCCCTCCACCTTTTAGAAGATGAAATTATCACTTAGACAAGAATTTATTAATGCTATTCTTCTTTTAATAGAACGAGTGTTCTAGCAGATATCATAAGATTTGAAATCTCCAATCACTACTATATCCTGTTTCTGTATCCTCTGATTCCTAAACTCACATCTATTTCTTACTCTGTACAGGTGGTCTATAGTAGTCATATCAAACCTAAATAAAAACAAATCCCTGCTGCATATTGACTTAGAAAACCACAAAGTAACATTATCTTTGCAGTACTGTACTTTTATATATTTTGTTTGATGTTTCCCAATGACATTTTAATCTTGTTCTCTAGGAAGTGTTTGACACCTATGATTTATGGTATATTCCTTCAACAATATTGATTTTGTTTCTTCCTTTACCCAAATGCTCTCCACCATGCTTCCCTTTTCTAGTTGCAAGATATCATGGCATAGATTTTAAATATACAATGCTACTAGCACTTCTTTTGAATAATATGCTTTTTCAAAATCATATTCCAATAAATCCTATCTTAGCAAGCCTTAGTGATACATATGAAATAAAATTTGTTTCCTTGTGTTCCTTGCTTATAGCTCTTTTTTTATTCCTTTATATCCTTTGTGTACATATGTCTAAGGGTTTTATTGCCATATTTTTTTGGATGTCATCTCTTCTAGATTAACACGTATCTCTACTGGTTTTCTTCTCCTTATGAAGTATTGCTGATTTTCTGTTGGTACATATGCATAGGCAGTTTTTTTACTTCTTCCTTTTCTTTTCAAGTTAAAGCTTTTTTGATCAAATTATGTGCATGTATGTATATAAATATATGTGTATTTGTGTATACAGGTATATTTTGTCTTGTCCTGTTTTCAGGCAGCATCTTCCAAACTAGCTATTCATGTCCCAAATCTATCATTATCTTCTGAAACCCCTACTTCATAAAACCATAAGACCATTATTTGAATTTTATTTTGTTATTGGGAGATAGTTCAGAGATCTAGTTTTATTCCTATGAATACATCTCCTCACCAAGGCAGAGTGTAACCACTCCATGTTTCAATATATTTCAATTTTTTCTTTTGGCCTATCGCCTCAAGGACTGAATTTAATACAGGTATAGGAAAATTAAAACAATGCTAATCTTCTAGATATATTTCATGTTTGTCAAAGCTTACTATTGCACTGTAGTTTTCTATGAGTATCTCTAATGTAGGAATATCCCTTTTAAGCCTATTTGGTACACCAAAACTTAGATTTATCTTTTTTTTCACAGAATCTTAGCATGAACAGAAGCTTAAAGATCACCTATCCCACTTCTTTTATTCTACAGAAAAAAAATTGAGGCCCAGAAGATGCAGTAACTTATTTAGTTTGTGGATGAGTGGGGATTTAGAATCTCAGTCTTCTGTCTTCTAAACTAAGAGTATTTTCCCCCCACTACATTATTTACATTTTTTCTTAAAAAGTAAATCAGGGGAAAGAAACCATATGACAAAAACATTTAGAGCAATATTTTTTTCAGTAACAAAGAAGTAGAAACTAGGGAGGTGGCCATCAATTTAGGAATGGCTAAATAAATTATGATGTATGAATATAATAGAATAATATTGTGCTGTAAAAAACACAGTGAAAAGGATGGTTTTAGAGAAAGTTTGGAAGATTTGTCAGAAGTTAAACAAAGTAAAGCCAGCAAAACCCCGAGAATGATATAGATATAGATATATGCATATCTATATCTACATATTTATATATACAATAACTACAATGCCATAGAGATAAATAGATCTGAAAGACTCAGATGAATGACATGGCCAATTATGATTCCAAAAGGCCGATGATGAAGCATGTTATCCACTCCTAATAGAAGGATGATGAAATCAGCATGAAAAATGAGTCATATATTTGTACATGACCAATGTGGGAATTTATTTTGCTTGACTATGCATATTTATTACAATAGCTTTTTTTTCAATGTAAGGAAGGAGGTAGAAAGGAGAGAAAATAGATTATTGTTAACTGAAAAAAATGCTTTAAAAAGTAATCAGAGGCAATAGATGATTTTCCAAGAAAGAATACATGCAGTAAATAAAGTGCTGCATTTAGAGTCAAAAGATCTATGTTTGAATCCTGATTCTGTCACTACTACCTGTGTGAATTTGAATAAAACATTCAACTTCCCCGGTCCTTAGTTTGTTCTTTTGTAAAAGGAGTCATTTGGACTAAATAACTTCTAAGGACTCTTGCAGCTTTAACCTTATGAAATGATGAACTCCTCCAATGACATGTAAAAGTCTTGATTTCCAAAAATTCAATTCATGCAACTTCTCATGAACTCACCTATCTTAAGGAGCACTTGTAGTTTTCCCCATAATTGGAAGAGCTGTAATTTATCTCGGGACTAAATATCTTTCCAAGTCTGTAACGAGCTGATGACATTTCATGAAAATATGAGATTCTCTTCCTCTGGCATTCTTCCTGATTAAAAAAAACCCTCAAAATTTAGTGAAATAATGTGAATCTACTACCTTAGTTCCTACTTTATCAGACCTCCGTGAGCTATGGTCGATAAATGGTATTGACTAATCCAAAGCATGAATTATTAAATTTTGACTAATCCTACCACTAACATAACATTTAAATATTATTTCTAGTAATTAATATTTGGTTATAATTGGAGGGAAAAAGGTCATTTCAGAGAAATACACGCATGAGGCTCAGGATTATAGAGAATAATAATTCCTTACAATCTCCTGTAAATGAGCTTGCACAGCCTGGTAATTACAGGAAAGGCACTGATTGACCTTTATGTGCACACAGCAAGCGGCGGTAGTAACAGGCACAGAACTACGAGGCCAAGCGGCTTGACTGTTAATCACCGACTCCTTCCATTTGGATTTATACTCTCATTTCTGATCCCAGTCCAGCTGTTGTGAAGAATAGGCCAGCTATTTGAGGGACCCCCCTCCCACCTTTAGGTCAAAGACTCAAATCAGTGCATTTTGCATGTCCTTCTCTCCTTGCAGTGGTCTTGGTGGGAGTCCTCTCTCTGAAGAAAAAAAAAAGTTCAGAAGATGTCGATCAGGGCTCACAGGATAACCCACCAACCAAGCAAGTAGAGCAAGCTGAGCTAATTCTTTGTTTCTCTCTAATATAAACTAATCACCTGCTTATCATAGACTAGACTCTACACCTTATCTCTCATCAGCCCCAGTTCAGCCCATGTTGTGATCACTGCTTTTGAATTTGCTTCCAATTTCAATAGTGATTCTTTTAGTTCCACAACTCATCTTTATCTTGGCTTGTTTGGATACTGATTCCATCCCATACTTTCACACCTTTTTGCCTGTCATTATCCCCACTATCTGACCTGGGGAATGTTCAGGCAATCAATCAAGAAACCAAGAAGCATTTATTAAGCTTACTATTCACCGGGCATTTTGCAAAGCACGGTGGACACAAACAAAAGTAAAAACACAAAACCATTCCCTGTCCCCAAAGGGCTCACATTTTAAAGGGAATAAATGACATGTAAATTTTTAAAAGTTCATACGAAAAACAAAAAGGAGCTGGAATATTCCTTATTCCACATTGCCACTTCCAGGTCACCTCCATCACTCCCATAAATCCTCCATTCAGTCACTCAAATGATTTCCCTAAAGCACAAGTCTGACCAGGTCACTCTCCCTTCCCCCCACTTAATAAACTCCAGTGTCTCCCTGTCACCTCCAGGGTCAAATACAAAATCCTCTCCTTGGTGTTCAAAGCCCTTCATAACCTAACCCCCACTAACCATTCCAGTCTTTCTGTAGCTTATTCTCCACCATCTAATCTTTGATCAGTGACGCTGGTCTTGATGTTCCATAAACAAGGCACCCCATCTCTCATCTCTGGGCATTTTCTCTGTCTGTCCCTCGGGTCTAGAATGCTCTCTCCTCATCTCTCCCTACTGCCTTCCCTGGCTTCCTTTAAATCCCAACCAAAATCTCATCTTTTACAGGAAGACTTTTTCAACCTCTTTAGTGACTTCACAATATCTAAATACTTCCAATATTATCCAATTTATCCTGCATGCCAACAATCCTTATTTGTTTGTCATATCCCTCATTAGATTGTGCACTCTTTGAGGGCAGAGACTATTTTTTGCCTCTTTTTGTATACTTAGAGCTTAGCACATCCAGTACATGACGGATGCTGGCTTTTAACCCAGACCATCTTTACTTTCTAAAGCCAGTATGTTATCTATTATACAACACTTCTTATTGGTCTTTGTCACAAAATCTAAACCAGAATTTAAAATAGTTATACATATTTCCTGCTCTATTTTCTAGAAAGCATTTTATTTTATGAAACTTGCTATTTTTTTCATGAAATTTGAAACACCATAGAAACGTAAAGCTTTTCTAACCCTGACTGATGATGAATTTTACCCCTTGATTCTTATTAGGCAGGGCTAGATTTATTTTAGCCAATAGACACCTGGTATGTGTTAATAAAGTGCATGACTTTTTCATTGGTCCTCTTTTTTATTTATGAGAAAGCTCTTGACTTTTATTCAATCCAAGTGTTAGTGCAACTGGCTTAAGGCTTTGTTATGTCTAAACCAGTGCACTTCAGTGTATTATGCTGTATAGTGCATGAGTATTATAAGAATGTTAACCTAAAATGTATTTGTGAGGTAGTAACTTTTTTTTAATGTTGTGAAATCCTTCATCCACTCAGTCAGTCAACATTTATTGCACCTACTATGTGCCAGGTAATGTGCTAAGGGCTGGGGATACAAAGAAAGCCAAATGCCAGCCCTTGCCCTCAAAGACAATTAAACAGGGGAAGACAATACTTTAAAAGAGGCAGTAAAACTAGGAGGGGGAGAGGGTACTTGGAGGATGAAGTTCTGAAGCTCAGTAGGAAATGTTGAGATGGCTGCCTGGGGCACCCTCATTAAGTGGAGGATCTGGGAGGAGTTCTCTGATGTCTACCCTCCATCTTGCTAATCAGAAGGAAGGAGAGGCGGTAAGGGCAAGGAGCAGAATTTGATTCCTCTTCGTGGTGTAGAGGTGACACCAGTGAAAGGCAAACTTTGTCAGATCCTGTCAATCAATAAGCATTTACTAAGTCCCTACTATGTGCCATACATGAATATATGGAATATTTGTTAGGCGCTTAGTACGTTAATGTTTGTCCCTCATCAATGGCCTCACAGGGTGATGTCTTGACTTATAGGTGAATTGGATTTAAGTGAAGCAGAGTCAAATAGTCATCAGCCTCACTCTCTCTTCCAGAGTCATCAAAGTCCAGTGGCAGGACAAGTCGAAACAACTGGTGATGGCCCAGGATACAACGGATGAACTTGGCATCCCCCCAGCCTCTGGGAATTCCCAGATGTATTCCCAGAGCTTAGAACAGTACCTGATACATAGTAGACACTTAATAAATATTGATTGATTAATTAATTGTCATTGTTCACAGCGAACATACTAATTCAGCTGAATTTAGCATCAGCATATAAAGGAAACATGCAAATGTGACTAATAAATCAGGAAAGCAAAGGACAACATAAATTTAAAGTGACTATTATGATAGCTCCCATGAATAACAATGAAAAACAATTCTGAAAGCAATGATACGCATTAGGTGGAGAAACACAATGGCCTCAGTTTCAGTCTATCTTGTACTTTCAGCAATAAGCATCATCATTATCACGAACATAACCATAACCATCATTGTAACACCACTTATTTATATAATGCCTTGTAGTTTTACAAACCTTTAAATAATACTGTGTGGAAGGTAGTGCCTGAATTATTATCTTGACCCAGGTTACCTAATTTCAAGAGCCAGGATTCTTTGGAGTACATTATGCTGCCTCTATAATTAAGCCATCTCAATAAAGCAGGGTGAGCTAGTCTTAAGACAGTTTCTAGAGGGCAGTAGGCCATTGTTAATCCATTTTCATATGCCTCAACACCTTGAAAAAGGTGAAAAAATACCAGGTTATCCCCAATACAGTAGCACCCTTGGGTAAATCCATTCCTGGCGAAATACAACATACTCTATGAATTCTTCCCTTTGTGCCCATTCCAGTCCCCACCCCTGCCTGCCTCCCTCTCACCAGCCTGCATGGCTCATTCTGACCTTTATGAGGAACGTAACAAAATAACGAAAACAGGAAATGTATTTCCATATGGCGGAAACATTTTGCTGGACAGACTAACCAAGAAGACAAGCGTACAAAGATTACCTGAAAGGGTTAAGTGCATGTAGAGATATACAGATATAGAGCTAAAAGAATCCTTAAATGTCAATCCTGTCCAAACCTGTCATTTTTCCAAGAGAAGCTGAAGCCCCAAAAGAAGGAGGGACCTGCTCAGAGGTAATAAGTCAAATCAGGGTTCAAACTGAGATTCTTTGACTATGAATTCTGTGTTTTCCCCACCATACTGTACTGCTTCAAGGACATTTCCTCAAAGAAACGGGGAGAGATGTCAGGTTATTTGGAATTTTCATAGTGCATAGACTGGCTAGTTACACCATTAGTCTTGTAATAAATTAATTTTAAATAGATGTTTAATTTTTAATTTCAAATTAGGTAACAAGTCACATCTTTATATTGGGTCAGCTATATTAGGGATGATATCTGCAAATGGTTTGGTTTTCTTAATGCATAAGTGTTATCAATTATGAGTAATCAGATCTACTATTTTGCCAACTATTTAAACAACTAGAAGAAAAAAATAGCTAAATCAGACTTTAGAGCCTCTATGAAATAAGAAAAGAATGCTAATTTAGTGTCTCTTAAATATGAGATTGCAACCATAGAACTCCAATATTTTAAGGATAGTTCCACTCCCCCTCCCCCACTCAAGAATGTTTTGGCTCTGTATCACCCCAGCTTAAATCTTTAATATATATATATATATATACACATATATAAATATATATATATACACACACACAGATACATATATATATATATTCATCTTTGAACTTTAATTGACGTGTGTGAAATGTCTTGAAATACTCAAGATGAAAAGTATTAAGTGCAAAGTATGGTAGCTGTAATAAATTAGTATGTGTTAAAGTGTTATGTTCAAACTACTATAAAGATGTTTTATTAACACTGGTATTTTAAGTAGAGGGCCCGAATCTCTGAAAAACAAATATGCTTTCACTGAAGATCATTTTTAGAAGAATTAATCTTGATCCTTTTCCTAAAGCAATATTAATGACGTTATTTATTCTTAAAATGTTCCTTTCTTTGGTATTACACTTTATAAGTAATATGATAGAGAAAAGAAATGGGACAGATTTTTCCGTTAAGATATTGGTAACTTTGCATTTTAAAAACTTGACTTAAGCCCAAAGGTGACAATTACCAAAGCCTTATACTAATTCACCTTTAAAGCTTGTTTGAATTTATTTATTCTTTAAACCAAATGGACTCCTCTTATCTAAACAAGTGAAATTGAAAAGCATTCCATAGCCCATTTTTTTAGAATTGTAAATTACATAATTGAGCCTTTTTCAAATTACTGCATAGTTGAACCACTTACCGCTCAGTCTCACAAAGAAAAACCACTTACTTACTTGGTAAATACCTATGTCTAGGCTAGTTATTAAGGGGATACAATAAAACTTCCATGTTATGTATAATCAGACTAGGAAGATGTGTTTGGTTCATGTTGCTGGTTTTTTTTTTCTTTGTAATAAGCAATAACTTTCTCAGTAGGAAAGTAAAGGGAAGGAATATATTTGAAGAAAAAAAGTTTATAAATACATACATATACATGTATGTATATATATTCATGTATATGTATACATGTACATGCATGTATATATATATATATTCCATTTTAGTAGCTCGTAGAGTTCTGAGTAGGGAGGGATCTTATAAAGAAACTGAGGCCCAGAGAAACCAAGTAATTGCGCTAAAATCACGTAGATTAATAGAACTAGAATCAGAAGCTAAGACCTTTTGTTTTCACTAGAGCACAGAGCATGGAAATACACAAGAACAATGGAGTTTGAGTTTGATAGATCTGGGTTCAAATCTACCCTCTGAAAACTCAATTCCTTTCTGACCTTAGATAAGTTACTCTCTGGGCCTTAGCTTCCTCATCTTGCCTTTCACCTCTAGGTCTATGATCTTGATTCAAATCAACATACATTAAATAAGTGCCATTTTATTGAGACCAATGAAAGCCTTCTTTATCTAAATTAGACTACAGCTAGATCCTGATTAGTGCAAATAATGATGGTAGGAATAAAGAATCCAGTGAAGTGGTTGCATATATTCGAATTTGCGCTATTCAAAGTTTTAGCTATATAAAATACAGATTGGTTCCAATCCAGTAGAATTATATTTTATTGGGACAAGTGGTAAAAACTTTCCTAGTTGATTTCTTCTTTTGTCTTTAAAATCTCCAATATCATAAAAATTAGATAGAAGTTAGCTAATTAGAAACTAGAAGATAAGAAGGGGCTATTGCCTCTCTGAAATGAATAAAACCCCTATTTGCCTCCAGTGACTTGTGACTTCAGTGTGAACCTTAACCAACAATAAATCTACAACCATGATTATACTTAGAATACATGTAATCTTCTTAGCCTAGTTGAAACTGTGAAAATCTCCTTCATCTTCAATTATTTTTTATTTGACCTATTTCCCTCAGCAAGAAGGAAAACATCTACTTAATCCCCTGGCTGGAAAGTAAGGCTCTTTGCAGAGAGGAGAGAATGTGGTCCTGGCTACCATAAGCTATGAGATATTGGCTAGCCCTGCTATTCTCCATGGTGGTCCTTGGAAGCTCTTCTGGGTTCCATGGGTAGGGGGTCCTTTGGGGTAGCTTCAAATATGACATTTGTTTCAGCTGCGGTTCTGACCAAGTTCTGCAGGGGCACAGTTCTGAGAAGTGTACAAACATCCATCCATTTGCTACAAAAGGAAAAGATTTTGTTTTGTTTTGCCATTGAGAGGATCTGGAGTCTGGAGGTACTTGGGCAACAAGCATTGGGATATGAAGTGGGCTTGATGTTCAGGGAGGCTGATATTTTGGTGGTTAATTCCAAATGAAGACTCTTAAAGAACGATTAGCCTAGAAAAGAGACACTGGGTTGGGTGGTGGAAGGTATTGAAAGACACCCAATAGTCTTCAAGTATGGCATTTGAAGGGTTTTCTTGTGGGACGGAAATATGACATAATCTGCTTTTCCCCAGAGGGCAGAATGAACAGCATTGTGTGAAAATTTCAAAGAAGCAAAAATAAGCTTTATGGAAGGCAAAATAAACTTCCTAGTAACTAGAAATATCTAAAAGTAGAATGGGCTGCTTTGGAAAGTCCTTAAGTTTGTCTTCACTAGAGGGCTTCCAGGAAAGCTAGATTACATATTGTAGTCAGGATAAGGGTTGGATTATTTGGTCTCTGAGGTACCTTCCATCTCTAAGATTCGGTGACTCTGAATGTCTGACACCCAGTTCAGTTCCGAAATTAGGATGTGCATCAATTTACTGATGCTCAGAAGGGTTGTACCAAGCATCAGCTAGTTAGCTGCAGCCTGAAAAGAAAGTCCTTAAAGGAAAATAATACCTTATTTTAAAACCCAACACGGTATTTATGCATAAGAATATGGACTGGATCTATGATTGCATTGGTCTAGAGCAGGGGTGGGGAACCTGAGGCTTTGAGGCCACATGTGGCCTCAAGGCCTCAGGTTCCCCACCCCTGCTCTAGAGAGCTTGCAGGTGAAGGAATCTCCTCTATCTAGCCAAATTTGTCTGCAAATTAGAGTCTCAGAGAGTTGGCTGAACTATTGAGATGTTCATGGATCTATCCAGAATCTTATGGTAAGAATATGATTTTCTACTAGCCAAGCTGTTTTTGTAAATGTATTTGCCTTGTTTAAGTTTCATTTGGAAAGCATTTGTTAGCCTCCATAACCTTCATGTTCCTTCCCCAAAACAGGGCTTGAATGGGGTGGAAGAAGATGGAGATGGAGTAGCATTCCAGGTGTTTTAAAGGCTTTAACTTCATTCTGCCACTTATGGATTGTGGTAGAGTGAAAAAGACACTATATTTGGTGTGAGGACTTGGTTTTGAGTCCTGGCCCTGCTATTTGTCTGATCTTGTATAATATTAATTGAGGAGGGACTTTTTTTTTCCTCTTTTCTCTTTTAGAATGCTAAAGTAATCAAGTGCCTTTGATTAAGTCTTACTAGGTGCTAAGCCCCAGGCCCACACCCTTTTGCTGATTAGGTATGAAGCCTTGGGACCCTAAGAAGGGCATATAAACTCAGAGGTTAGCACTTTGTTTGGGGCTCTAGCTCACTGGAAGAGTGTTGATGTGGAGACTCTGGATAGCTGCTGGAGCCCCTCCTCCCACCTTGGAAAATCCAGATGTTGATGCTTCTCTGGTAACTACGTATATTGTGATTTGGTTAGACAGAAATGTCCGTCTGTTTATATTGTCTCTGTAATTTCTATTTGTATTTGCTCTGAAGTTCAGGGTGCTGGCTTTCCCCCCTGAACTAAGTGAATGATATACATATGTTTGATTAAAGTGAGATTGTTAACCCCTTAAAGTTGCTTTCCTTAGAAAAGCAGATCAAAGAACCTGTGCTGGCAGCTCTTGTTGCTGGTCTTGTTGGGTCTTACACCTCAGCAGCAGCTGCAAGTCACGCTGTTGTTACACTCTAGGCTTGTCACTTCTCTTTAGAACTTCAGTTTCCTCAATTTTAAAATAAAAATGTTAAAAATAATGACCTTTAAGGTTTCTCATAGTTCTTAAAGGGCCAGGGTCTCCCATTGCATTCTGGGCCGTCTCCAGTTATCCTGATGAATATTTGGTCACTGGCTCCAAATGGCTCTGAAAGAGAAAGTGAGGGTGGTGACCTTGCATAGCCCTCCCTCACTCAAATCAAAGTCAACTGCAAGTCATATCATCATTTCCCTGATGTCATGGTCCTCTTTGAAAATGAAGGACAAGCACAACAGCAACGAGAAGTTCTATAATCCAATGAGAGTGCAAAAACATTATAGAATGGTTTCTATTGTTTTTCCTCTGCTTCTTCTCTAAGGGAGAGGAGAAGACAGTGAGTGAGGAAGAGACAAAGAAATGTTTCTTATTCTCCCTACTGGTCCTTGTCTAAACCATGCCTCCTTATAGACTAGATAGATGGCCTCTAATATTCCCTTTCAGTTTTGAAACCTAAGATCCTATGCAGCATTATACAGTAGAAAGAATGTTAGATTTAGAGTTAGAGGTGGAACCTTGTTTAAAACTTGGCCCTGCCACTTACCTCTTGTGCAATAGCTAGTCATCTCAACGTGTCTTCATTTTTCATTTGCAAAATGAGGGGGTCGAATTGGATGACCTCCTGAGGTCTGTCCTAGCCTCAAACCTACGATCCATATCCCCCTCTTACTTTAGTGGCCCTGTAATCTAATGGACAGAATGACAGATTTGAGGGTCAAGAAGATCTGGCTTGAATCTCCCCTCTTCTATTCATCCCTACAACTATAGCTGTACTTTTTCTTTGTTCCCTATGAAGTGTGAGGTTCCCTAATAGTATCCTCTGTTACCATGGATGATTCATGAAACTTCTCTGAACCTTAGTTTCCTCATCTGTAAAATAGGGATTATAATACCTGTAGCACTTACCTGATGGGGTTTTTGGGAGGCTCAAGTGAAATAATGCATGTAAAGTACTTACATAAATGGCAGAAATTATTATCATCATTGTTTTCAACAGTATTACTTTCTCCTTTCTGCCAATCAGGTCCTGAGTTTCCAAGTACAGAGACAGAGCCTCATACTCAGGAGATCTAACCATGGGCTTATTGTTAGCTTAGGAATAGATGTATTGGACAGAAGATATTGAGGATATATGAGCTCTAAGACAAAGTGACATAAATGATAGTCTCGGGCAATGAGCTCTGACCATAACTGTATGGGCTGGCTCTGGATGGCCTTGGAAAGGCTAGGTTGTACGGGACTGGATAATGAAATAGTTGAAGGAAGCTGGAGGCATATACAAATGCATCAAGGTAAGGAGCCCCCAGCCACCTCTGAGTGTACCAATCACGAGTAGGTGAAATAAGGATAAACACAGAAATAGGATTCCTTCGGTATCAGGGGCTCTAGTTACAGATCCTCCAGTCATTTCACTCTTTCTATAGGTCTTATCTTTTCCAGGTAGCAAAAATTTTTTGATCATGGATTTCTATAAGCATTTTTTTCTTTCTGTGTATACTTGGTGGAGGCTAGGGAAAGAAGTTTTCCCAGTGGCACAGCAGTGCTACGGACACTTAGTTGGAATTAGGTTATAATTGTCCTTAGAGGTCAATGTTAGCTTAGAAAGAAGATTTGGAACTGGACTGCAATGGGAGGAGGTACAGTGGGAGGAGGTAAAGCGTGGGAGTGTAAGGCTACAATAGGTGAAGAATAGATGTGGTTGTGTTGGAGATGAGCCTCACAATTGGTCATCCTGAGAAGGGTAGGATGTGACATCTTCTCAACCTCTAATCCTTTGAGGCACAACCCTTCTGATCAAACTTAGCCCCCTTAGAGCCACAGCCCTTAAGGGTACTCCCTTCCCCCTCTTCCGCTACTTTGGAGATGACTGCATTTGGGGGAGAGACCTAGTTGAACTAGACAGTATCACCCCGGTTTACCATGTTCATAGTTTCAGAGTCTATTTTGATTTCTCACTCTCCTCCTTGCCTAATGGAGCAAGGCTCTCTACGCCAATCTTCACTATACACAGCTACACACAGCTGTTAGGCTTATCTTCCCCGAGTGACATTTGAATCATGTCACTCCCTTGCTCTGAATCCCATAACTGCTCTATAGAGCTTTTCCACCAAATAGAAATCTTTAATCATCAGATTCAAGGCTTTCCAACAAATCTCTCCTTGCTATTTAGTTTCTTTATGTTCTGTAACATCCTGATTCCTACTCTCTTTGCTACTCAATCTAACCTTCCTAAATCCCTGCTTTCATAATCCCTCTCCCTGTGGAGATGTTTCTTCCCAAGCTACATTCCTCCCCATTCCAAAAACTTCCTGACACCTTCCCAGATTGGCCCATAGGGACCCAACCTCTCTAGCAACTACCCACGTGTATATATATATATATATATATATATATATATATATATACATATATATCTACTTGTAGTAGAACTCTGAAATAGAAGGACCACCTGGCCTAGCTCCACATCTTTAGGCAGGGAAAGAACTATCCCATATTTACAAATGAGATCATTAATGTCTAGAAAGAATTAGTGATTTGGGCAAGGTCACATTTGGGTAAGTGGCTTGGATTGGGGCTTCTTGATGCCTTATGCAATGTTGGGGTTTTTTTGTCTGTGTTTTTTCCTCTGCTATACCAAGTGTTTTTTATATACTTTGTTTTCATCAACGGCCACATTCTAGCCCTCTTTGTTGGCTTTTCAGCATCACCATGACCTGAGGCTTCTCTTAAAAGCACTGTGATGTGTGTATGATATTTCTTTCCCTTTTACTTGCCCTGGGATTTCATCAGTGTAGAGAATTTTGTAAGAATTTTTCTCTACTAAGATAGAATGGCACTTTCTCTGTAACTTACAGTTTTATAGAGTTGCCGGGGGACCCTAAGAGGTAAAGCCTCATGCCCAAGATCACACAACCGGTGTGTCAGAGGCAGGATTTGAACACATAACTTTCTGACTCTTAAGCTACCTCTTTATTCATTATGCCATCCTGCCTCACTCTCTTTATTTAGCATATATATGAACATAGTTTATTTTGAGGCTTTTTGTGAGAGATAATTGAGATAAGTCGAGACAACTGGGCAGCAGCACACTGGCAAAGTTTAATCACTAGCTCTCCAGGAAAAAAAGCGCGTGTAGGATGCATTTTCAAATTTAATCTGTATTAATAACATTTGCTCCATCACTTTCAAAAGTGTATACAAGAGGCTAGCGAATGGTTTCTGTAAAAGGCTAGTTAGTAAATATTTTAGGCTTTGTGGACCAAGAGGCAAAATTGAGGATGTTATATAGGTACTTAAAAAAGAAGAGAGAAAACAAATATCCACAAAATGTTTGTTGATGAAATTCAAGATATAAGGAGGAGGAGGAGGAGGAGGAAGAAGAAGTACAAATCTGTTGGAGTTATACTTGTTCTTTGTTTGCTGTAAGGTGCTAGGTTCCCTATGGGACCACGGCTTCATCTCTAGCTCCCTAAAGCCTCTAGGACTTCCCTCTGCATTCTGTGGGACCTCATAAATGGCACTGCCTCATTTCCGGGCCTGTATATAGCTAGAGTGCTCATTATTTCTGGTGTCTTGTGTTTTAGGCTTTACTTTCTTTGTTTCTGGGAAAATTCCTTATCTTTAGCCTGCTAATCCCAATCAGCAGGATCATTGCAAGTAGTCACTGTCCTCATTTTGTGGGCGGCACAATCAGTGTGACACCACAGAACCAGTCAGACAGGATTCGTTCTACTAAGCCAGAGTGACTCTCACCTCTGAAGAGACTCTTGTAAAGCAGCAACACTATCACTTTAACCTGGACATTTCCAAAATCAAACTCGTCCTCTTGTGCTACCAAACTGGCTTCCCCTCCTGACTTTCTTATTTATTGTAAAGTTGGCCATTACTCTCCCAGGCCAACAACTGGACAGTCTCCAATGTGTCCGTCATCTTGCTGCCAGAATAATCTTTCTTAATCATAAGTCTCATTATGCCACTCCTATGCCTGGCAATCTTTAGTGACTTCATATTCTCACTTTTGTTTGGTCTTCAAATCATATGCTAGCATCATCCTACAATTCCAATCTTATCTCAAGTTGCTAAACTCTATGCACTTGATGGTCCAGTCAAGCTAGTCTTCTCTCCCTTCCTTGAATATGTCATTGTACCCATATGCATTCGCTCATCACTTTTCCCTATGCCTGAAACTTTCTCCCTATCCTTTTTTGCCTTCTCATTCTTTAAAACCCAGCTCAAATATTACCTTCTCTAAGAAGCTTTCCCTGCTCCTCATCCAATGACCTTTCCCCTAGGACCTCACAGAAAGCTTTTCCTTTGGCTCTCTATTGCACCTGTCAGATAATGTTGGCTATTATAGATATCTGTATTTATATCTTCCAGGGTGAATTTTGTAAATGCAAGGCCTCAGCCTTATCTTCAATGGTATCTCTCTCAGTGCTTAGGAAAATAGTTTGTTGACAGTAGGCATTTAATAACTAGTTGTTGAATACATGTGGTGAGAAATTGGGCTAGATAGGAACTCACATTTAAACAACACTCTAACGTTTACAAAGCATTTTTTCTCACTATAACCTAGTGAGATCAGTGTGAATGTTAACACCATTTGAAAGATGAAAAAAAAACCCGACAAAGTCCCCAAGAGATAAAGGGCTTGCTTCTGGTCATATGGCTAGTAAGGTTCAGAGCCTGGTCTTCTGAGTCCAAATCCAGTACTATGATACTTCCAGGAAACTTTCCAACTTTATGATCTTTGCCTCCTCATTCTCCTTTGCCCACATATCTAGCCAGTGAATAATACCTGTTGATTCTTCCTTTAAAATGCCCCTCTCATGAATCCCTTTCTTTTCCTTTCAAACTGATACTACGCTAGTTCAGATTCTTATCATCTTATGATTAGATTATTGCAACAGCCTCCTACTTGGTCTGCTTGCCTCTTATCTTTCCTACTTTTGGTCCAGTCTACATGGTGTTTTCTGATTAATCATCCTAACAATGCTTTCACAATGTCATTTTGCCCCAAAACATTAAATAGCTTTCCATTCTCAATAAGATAAAAGACTAAATTCCCCAGTCTAGCATTAAAGGGTCTCTACAATAAGGTTCCCACCTTACTTTTCCACTTTCACTTCCTACTTCTCTCCTATTTAAATCTTCGGCTGAAAACAGGTTGGCAGTTGGTTATAAAAGAATGATTGCTGACCCCTGCCACGGCTATATCCCAAAGGGATCATACAAATGGAAAAGGATCCACATGTATGAAAATATTTATAGCAGCTCTCTTTGTGGTGGCAAAGAATTGGAAATTGAGGGTATGCCCATCAAGGGGGGAATGGTTGAACAAATGATGCTGTATGAATGTAATGGAATACTATTGTGCTATAAGAAATGATGAACGTGCAGAAGTCAGAAAAATCAGGAAAGACTTATATGAACTGATGCTGAGTGAAGTGAGCAGAACCAGGAAAACATTGTACACAGTAACAGCCACATTGTACAATGACTGACTTTGATAGACTTGACTCTTCTCAGCAACACAAGGTTCTAAGACAACTCCAAAAGACATGATGGAAAATGCTGTCCACATCCAGAGAAAGAATTACAGAGTCTGAATGCAGATTGAAAATACCATTTGCTCTCTCTCTTTTTTGTTTTGTTTTTTCTTTCTCATAGTTCATTCCATTGGTTATATTTCTTTGCAACACGACTAATGTGAAAATATGTTTAATGTGAGTACATATGTAGAACCCATGTTGAATTGCATGCCATCTTGGGGAGAGAGGAGGGGGAGAAAATTTGGAACTCAAAAGCTTGTGGAACTGAATGTTATAAACTAAAAATAAATAAATAAATTTTTTAAATTTTTTTTAAAAAAAGAATGATTGCTGGACATGGACACTTCAGTTCTAGATTGGGCTCTACTACTCGTCATCAATATGGACTTGATAAGTCATGTCGCCTGTCACAGTCTCAGTTTCCTCATTTGTAAGATTAGGGGATTGTACTAAATGACTGATCTCTCTGTATCTCTTCCATCTCCAACATTTCTCTTTATTCTCAGGATAGGGTATATTCATTCATTCCTACCTTTGCTCTTGCCAAGGCTTCCCTCTAAGAATTCCTCCCTTCTTTTGTGCTTATCTGACTCCCTACTTATCCTTTAAGACCCATCTCCTCTGGGAGACTTTCTTCTTGTACCTGCTCTCCTCGCCTCAACCCAGTCTATAGCACCTTCTCCATTCTCTGAATTCCTGTTGCATTTTTCTATGTGCTGCCTATTGATACCAATCAAACATTCCATCCCACCAGTCTTTATTAAGCATCCTCTAAGTATTCAAGGCACTCTGCTAGGCTCTGAGGATACAGACAAAAAGGAAACCTCTCTTGTCCTCGAAGAGCTTGCATTCCAATGGGGGAGGGGAGCATAGAATACAGAAATAGCTAAGTATACACATGAAAGTTTGAGGAAGGAGGGAAGACTAAGAACTACAGGGATCTGGAAAGCTTTCCTGTAAGAGGTGGTACACGTGATTAACCCTTTATGAAGTTAAGGATTCTAAGACGAGGAAGTGTCTCCTGGTGTTATTTACGTGGCCCAGAGTCAGGAAAACTCATTCAAATCTGGCCTCTTACTAGCTGTATGACCCCAGGCAAGTCAGTTAATTTGTCTGCCTCAGTTTCTTGAACTGTAAAGTGAGGATATTAACTACCTGTCTCGTAAGGTTGTTGTGAGGACCAAATGAGATATTTATAAAGAACTTATCACAGTGCCTGGCACATACTAGGAGTTTAATAAATGCTTGTTTCTTTTCCTCCTCCCTTCCCCCCTTATGTGCTCAAGTTTTGGCTACCTAATTAGAAATAATAGCTAACATTAACATAATACTTTAAGGTCTATGAAGTGTTTTACATATGTTATTTCATTGGATCTTCGCAGCCTGTGAGATAGGTTTTATTGTTTTTTCCACTTTATGGATGAGGAAACAGACTTGTCCGGGGTCAAACATTGCTTAGTGCCTATGGCAGGACTCAAACCCAAGCTTCCCTGACTCTAAGGCCAGCACTCAATCCAATAAACCACCTCCTAGAAGGTAGGGTTGGATTTTTATAATCTCTCCAGCAGACCAGCCCACTATCGAAACAAATTAGGCCCTCTAGAAATATAGTTATATATTTTTAATTGACTGAGGCCTTAGTAAGGGTCGAAGCCCCATCTGCAAAGTCGTTCTTCATCAGTACAATATTTTTGAGGTGCCCAACTACACAAAAACAACAGCCTTCTTTTGCTTACAAGCTGTACTATTGGAAATAGTGTAGTATGTGCTGGCAAAATTAAAAATGAATGTTCTGTGTTCATTTTAACATTAGCCTCAGTCTCCAGAAGCAAAAAGTGAAAGCTTTTTCTGTTCTTTGCCCACCTTTGCTGGATGGAACTAAATGATCTCTTCTGCACTGATCACCTACGCGTGTGACCCAACCTCGTTGGACCTCAGCTTTTAAAGATGTAAAATAAGGTGACTCGAAGAGATGATTCTTAAGGTCTCTTTCGGTTTGATGTCTAGGATGCTATGATCTCCTGAAGTTCCTTGTGACTCTGAGCTTCAGTGATTCTGTGAAGCCTCACCCACTAATTACTGAGCATGACACATTTAGCCATCCTGATATTTTGCCTGTGTTACCACACAGGTTGGAATTATAACTTTCAGCCTTAGCTACTTTCCATCTCTGTTTAATGCTTTCCTGGTTTCTGACTTCTTTTCAAAATGGAACTAGAATCAACTCAGCTCTTGGTGGGCCAATAATACAGTATCTGAGTTATCCTTTGCCCCTCTTTTCAAATCCTAGATATCTTCATTTGGACCATTTCATTCCTAATTACCACTCCCATCTGGTGGGCTGACAGAGGAAGGAAAAGGAGCTTAAAACTTGATGTTTCAAAAATATAAGCAACACTTGTAATAGTAATAATAATAAAAATGTCTACATTTATATGACACAGTGGTCACAGAGGGTTTTCACCAAATATATTCTCTCATTTGATTCCCACAATACTTCTGTAAAATGATTTCGTTATTTCATTTTCAGTTGTGTCTAACTCTTTGTGACCCTATTTAGGGGTTTCTTGGCAGAGATATGGGAGGTGTTTGCCATTTCCTTCTCCAGTTTATTTTATAGATGAGGAAACTGAGGCAAAGAGAGTTAAGTGACTTGCTGAGAGTCACACAGCTAGCAAGTGTCTGAGGCCAGATTTGAATTCAGGAAGAAGAGTCTTCCTGACTCCAGGCCTGGCACTCTATACACTGTGCTACCTAGATGCTCATAAAATAATTAATGATAAAGAGATATATGATAGATCCATATGATAACAGAGAATTTTTAAGTGCTAATGTGCAAAATGTTAAGGATATAAATACAAAAGAAAAAGGTGATCCTTATTCTAAAGGAGATTATGTTCCAACAGAGGAAGGCACAATATAAAGAGGAGATAGAAAGGGAGGAGGAAAGGGTGCCCACCTGGGGGTAATGCTGGTGGGGAGGTCCAGCAGTCCAGAGAGTGACTTGAACTGGGAATGAAGCAAGCATGGCTGGAGCTCAAGATATGGTCATCCAGGGACTTGCCAATGAGGAGGGTGGGGCCAGAACAGAAGTGGGCAAGACTGGTGAGGAGGTATTGCTTATTGGGAATGAAATGAGCTGGGGATGAGTATTGTTATTCCCATTTTTAAAGATGAGGGAAGTGAGGTTCAGGCAAGTTAAATGATTTCCCCCATGCAATACAACTCACAAAAGACCAAGTTGGGATGAGAACCCTTATTTCTAGATCTGGTGCTCCTTCTACTATACCAACCTATCTCTTGAAAAAGATGATAGAATTGATCTTAGAAGTCATCTAGTCTGCCCTCTCATTTTACAGAAGAAACTGAGATTCCAAGAGGTTAATTGACTTACCAAAGGTCATATGGCTAAATAGCAGAGCCAAGATTCGAAGTGAAATCCTCTGACTCCAAAGGTCTTCCCAGTGTACCATACTGACTTAAAAATGCCACATTTAAAATTTTAAGACACATAATTTCTGCATAATTAATCATTTTGTTAATAATGCTAGCATATTACCAATAAAATGGGTCAGTGACATTCTGGAATGCCAAAGACAAATTATGGCAGTGGGCTCACAGTTTATATGCTCTTAGAAGAGTGGGTGTTCCAAAGGTTGGCAATCAACTCTGACTGGTTAACAACTGATGAGAAGAATGAATATTACAATGAGATGTGGACCTATTCTAATGAGGGGCTGGGGGAATGTAACTTTGATGATGTCATTTACTTCTAAATTGCCCAGCAGCTGGGCAATCTAGCCAAAGAATTTATCCCAGCTCATACTTGTGTAGAGCCCCTTGGGTTAAATTCCTTGTAAGGTTAAGTAGGGTCTGAACCAATTAAGGAGAAAGTTAATTCAGTCTCATTATCAGCAATGTCTTTCAGAGACTGAACATCCTATAGGCTTCTGAAAAAAATCTCGATCCTAATTCAATAATTTTTATTAATATGAGGGGCAAAAAATCATTTATCTCAAAAACAGCAACAATGTTTTAGTGGAGATCAAAATTGTTGCTAAAGATACATTTGGGGAAAATTCAATGTTTTCCATTGAATTTCAGAAATGCAAGAAACCCCAAAGGTCTTATATAGTTACCAATCCATACATGAACAAGAATCTTCTCCACAATGTTATCTAACAAGTAGTCACCTGGTTCTGAGACAGTCCATTCCACTTTTGGATAGTTCTAATTGCTAGACAAATTTTTCATAGATCAAACCCAAATGCCCCCCCCCTTTTTTTTTTTTGCAACTTCTTCCCATTGCTTCAGTTTCCATCATACTAATCGGAGTTCAGGTAACAGAAGTAAGTGCTTCTTTCTCCTTCTGTAAAAGAGTGTACCTAGCCTAAATCCTCAAAAATGTCTGCAATCAATGGTTTAAAGTTTTTGCGACCATGATCCATGTCTCCCTTCTTCATAGGTAAAACAAAAGTCATTTCCTATTTGACAGTCTCCGTTGCAGCCCTACATCCAAGACAGATATCATCTGCAAAGCAAATTAGTACAGGTCCCAGGCAAGTAGGGAAGAGCATTGCCTGATCTCTTACTGGATAAACAGATAATAACTATTTGAAGCAAAGATAGGTTAACACCATTTTAAGTTGCCATGCCGGTCTATTAAAATAGTGATCTGAAGTATTTTTATGTGTTGGTAGTATATCACATGAGATAACTATGCAATAGTTTTTAGAAAGAGCAGTTTTTCAGCTTAGTGTTGTTTAAAGACCCCAATAATAATGGCGTTAATTTAAGCAGAATTGGCCCCATCTCCTTACACAAAACAGTTCATTCGTACCTTTACTCTTGTCTGTGCCCTTCTCCATATCAAAAACATAATGAGGTGCTTTGTGAATCCTAAGGCACTAAACAAATATCCATTATTGTTATCATCATAATTGTTATTACTATTCTCTGGATGTCATCTAATTTTTTTTCTCATAAAGACCAGTGATTTCACTAGTGTGGCAACTCTTATTAAGGAAACTGCATCCGTGGATGTCTATCAACAATTGAACTATATATTACCTAGTTTTTAAAAATTGTCTGGTGCACGGAGAGGTTAAGAGATTTGCCCTTGATTACACAGCTAACACAAGGGTGAGGAACCTGCGGCCTCGAGGCCACATGCCTCCCTCTGGGTCCTCAAATGGATTTGGTCAAAGGGTCACACTTGAGGACCTAGAATGCGGCCTTGAGGCTGCAGGTTCCCCATCCCTGAGCTAACGTATATCAGTGGCAACATTTAAACTCAGTTGATCCTCAATCTAAGATTGTCCCTCTATCCACTACTTCACACTTGTCCTTATTAATAGCCAAGAACTTACTAGGACTAAGGAATTTTCTCTTTGGCAAAAATAAATATAACTGAGTAACCTCGTAGGTAGAAAAGTGAATTACTGACCCAAAAAAGGGCAGTCCTTGAAAAGAAAGGTAGAATTATCTTACGGTTTACATTTACTGGTGGTGCAAGAGGATAGAGTGCCAGCATGGAGTCATAAAGGTTCATCTTCCCGAGTTCAAATCTGGCCTCAGACATTTACTAACTATGTGACCCTGGGCAAGTCACTTAACATTGTTTGCCTCAGTTTCTTCATCTGTAAAATGAGCTGAAGAATAAATGGGCAAACTGCTCCAGGATCTTTGCCAAGCAAAACCCAAATGGGGTCATAGTTGGAAATGACTGAATGCACATAGTTTGTATTTACAAAACAATTCCCAATTATTTTAATTTAGCCATACCTTCTGACACGTCAGCATTATCGCCTACATTTTATAGTGAAGCACAGAAAAATGCGAAGGTATTTGTAACACAGTTCGGATCAAGGATTAGAAATTCCGTCCTATGGGAACTTTAGTATTTTATTCGCTGAAACCAAAGTGAGTCACCCCGTCTACTTGTCTCTGGAGAAGGAAACTTTGATTAGCAGCTTGTGGGCAGCGGTGGAGCCCTGGTATTCCACCAAGGCAACAACACGCCCAGAAATTTGAAGAAGAGTTTTTGCGGACCTATCTCGAGGGGTTTGCGACTTAATCCAGCTCAGCCCGGGAGGAGGTTTGCTCTCCACCTACACACGGTCACCTCCCGGCCACAGAGAGGCATCAGAGGAGGTCTTCAGTGGAGTCTGGAAGAAGCGGAGAGATACAAAGATTAATAAACAGGAGAGCGTTTGGGGTTTCCATTCTTTGTCCCTCAATCCCCCATCACGCCCCTCCACGGCCCGGCTGGTGCTAGGCTCGGGTGTCCCATCCCCGTGACTCACTCCTTCCCCTCAACTCCCTTGGGACTGGGCAGAGTTGTGCGTTTTAAAGGGCATTAAGCTCCTGGGTGGGCAGGGCGGTCCAGGGAGCAGAGCCCCGCCTGCCCCGCCTCCTCTCTCCTCCCTGTTTCCCTTCCTACCCTGGCTCCTCTCGGGCACACACGGACTCACTCACGCACACGCGCACACACACACACACACACACACACACACACGCACACTCTCCCACGAGCGCCGAGGTCCGTCCCGGGGCTGCGCCCTTCCAGCGCCCGGTGCGCGGGGCATGCGATCAGTGCGCGCGGCCCGGGCCGGAGCGCGGAGGCAGGATGCAGAGCCAGCCGAGGGAGCATCTCTACAAGCTGCTGGTGATCGGTGACCTGGGTGTGGGCAAGACCAGCATCATTAAGCGCTATGTGCACCAGAACTTCTCTTCCCACTACCGGGCCACCATCGGGGTGGACTTCGCCTTGAAAGTGCTCCAGTGGGACTCGGAGACCGTGGTGCGCCTGCAGCTCTGGGACATCGCGGGTGAGTGCGGCCCGGAGGTCCCGCGCCGCCCCCTGGGCCGGGGTTAGCGCCCAGGCCCCCTGCAGACCCCGGGGTCCAAGCGCGGCCTTAGGCGGCCCTGCTTCTAAGGCCAATCCACGGGCACTGCGCGGCTGCTGCCTGGGGAACTTGGCCGAGTTGGGCGAAACTTTGGGGAGACGAACGAAGTTTCCTCCCAGCTCTAACTTGGCCAAAGAGGACTCGAATAATTTCCTTTCTTTGGTTTGCTTCAGACACATTTCCTAGGAGTTCCCCCTCTCTGGGGCCCTGAAGCTCTCTCTCTTTTTCAAATTAAACGTTCAGATTTAAGTTTCAGATAACAAAAATCTGTTTTGTTTCTTTCCCCCCTCCGCTTTTGGGAGAGAAAAAAACAAACAAAACAAAAAACTTGAAACAAATATGTATAGTCCAGCAAAACAAATTCCAGCATTAGCTGTGAATGTGTGTATATTATATACGCATATCAATGTGTCTATATGCACAAATACATGTATGGTCACATATATGTAAGCATATATTCATGTGTGTGCCATCGTATATATGTACACATACACGTGTATGCTGTATGCATCTCATCTCTCTCTTTCCCACCCTCTCCCTCCCTCTTCCCCTCTTTCTCTCTCTCTCTCTCTCTCTCTCTCTCTCTCTCTCTCTCTCTCGCTCTCTGCCTGCCTCTCTCTGTGTCTCTCTCTGTCAGGTTTAGAAATCATGGAAATCAGAGACCTTTCACCTGTCTGTCCAGTACCACTGGGAAAGACACAGGCCTGAATTCCAATCCTCTTCCCAGCCCTCCTTCCCCACCCTCTCTCCACCCTGATTTGCTCATATTTTCCCTTTTGATGTGTTTCCCAAGGTCTTTCCCCGCTATGACAGTGACTGACTGAGGGACAGCAAGAGGGTGAGCCAGTGGGAGGGAGTGGGGGAACTGGCCCACTGTGTTTGAAGTGCCTAGCTAATCCTGAAGTCAGGGAGATCCAGCCTTGACCTGCATTTCGATCCTGGAATTATGATGAAATGGTGTTGGGCTTATCCAGTTTCTGCTTAGGCTTTTTCATCATGTGCTTTAGGTACGGTTGTCACCCCTTGCCTCTTCAGACCAGCCGTGCCAGCTAGTCTGGCAAGTTTATGTGTACTCAGCCATTAAAGATTTCAGATGCCAGTCAAGTCAGGGAGATAGAGGTTGCTAGAATTTTTTCTTTCTTTTTTTACTTTAAAGTCTTGGCAGGACTTGACGGGAAATACTTTGGAGGCAAATTCTGAAGGCATGCCTTGACCTGCTGTCTTAGTCAGTCATGTATTTATTGACTCAGCCTAGAACTTCATATGCAGAGATCAGGAAAATAAGATTTTTGGCTTCTTTTGAAATCACTAGTGGGTTTTGTTCACTTTGGTCCATCACTGGGGCCTACGAGCCACAGTGAGGGTTTTTATAGGTTGCAGAATCTCACATGGAAGAGACCCCAGAGAGCATGTAGCCCAAACACGTCTGAACATGAAAGAATCCTTCTGCAATGTAGAATCACAGAATTAAGGCATCCTCCCCACCCCCAACCTGTTGTTGTACAGTACCTCAGCTACCAGAGTCCAAGTTAAATCCAGACTACAACATATGGAATAAGTTGCTTATTCAGCCTTTGCTTGAAAACCTCCAATGAGGAGCAATCCTTCACCTCCCAAGGCAGTCCATTATGCTCTGGAGACTTAGATCTCTCTCTTATTTTAGGAAGTTTACCCTTATGTCACAATTTAATCTGACTTTACAAATCCCACTGAAGTTGGAGATTCAAGTTCTGACATTTCAGTGCCTAAAACTCTTGGAAATTTTTCTGAGAGCTTAGCAACTGACCATAAAGTTGATATGAGTGTCTGCAACAGCAGAGGCCTATACCAAACCAGCAATCCCTCGTTGAAAAGTTGGAGTGTTTAACTGATATATTTGTATTGAATATATTTTTCAGTTAATCAGCAAACACCTATCAAGTGCCTACTATGTCCCAAGAATTGTGCTAGGCACTGAGGATAATAATACTAATATTAATGATAATAATAGCTAACATTTATTTATATCTATGAGTACACATATATGTATATATTATATATACATGCATCTATGTATGTGTGGGTTGTATATATAATATATATATACAATATATATGTGTATCTATATATATATACACACATATACACACACATATGCCAGGCACTGTGCTAAGCACTTTGTAATTATTATCTCATTTGAGTCTCAACACAACCCATTATTATCCTCATTTTACGAATGAGGAAACCAAGGCAAAACATCAAAGGCCTAATTTCAACTCAGGTTTTCTTGACTCTAGGCCGGGCACTCCATCCACTACACCGCCTGCACAAAAAATCAAATTTAATTTCTACTCTCGGGGGGCCTGAATTCCAATGGGGCAAGCATATCTATAGGAATATACTGAATAAACACAAAGCGGACAAAGAGGTAGTTAACCTCAAGGTAGTTAGGGAGGGAGAACACTGGCATTTGGAGGATCAAGGAAAAGCTTTGTGTAGAAGGCCATGCTTGACATGAGTCTTGAAGGAAGAGAGATTCTGCGAAGCAGAAGTGAAAAGGGGATGCATTCCCGGCATGGGGGGAATGGGCAGTGCAAGTGCATGGAGATGGGGGTTGGGAGGGATGGAGAAGAGGCGTGTTTGGTTATATCGCACAGTTTAGGAGGGAGAGTGATACACGGTGAACCTGGAACGCTAGGTTTGGGGCCCAGGTTGTTACAGCTCCCTGGAGCTAGGGAGACCCTGGAGTTTATTGAGTAGAGGAGTCACATGGCCAGATCTAAGCTTAAGGAAAATCACTTTGGCAACAGCAGTGTGAAGGATGAATAGGAGAAGGGAGAGACATGGGGGCAGGAAGACCAATTAGTTGTGCAGTAATCCAGGTCAGAAAATGCCTGAGACTGCATGAGGCCCATAACGCTCTAGTGTAGTAGAACCAGATTAAAATGCAATTGGGAAATATTTAACAAAATAAATAAAAATATAATCAAACTAGGTAATATCACATTTTAAAACCAAGTCAGTAATGCAGCAAGAGGGGATTCCCCTGTATAATTAGTGACCTTGTTCCCAGGTGGGTCTGACACCATTGCTCTTGAGGTGGTAGCTGTGTAGGGGTTGAATGTGAGTAACATTATAGAGATATAAAGGGCTAGAACTGGCAATTAATATGATATGTGGGGTGAGGGAGAGTCAGCAGGCCATGATGACACCAAGCATATGAGGCTAGGAGACTGGAAGAATGATGGTACCTTTAAAAGAAGCAGAGGAGTTTGGAAGAGCGGTTGGTTTTAGGGAACAGGTAGAAATTGCAGGGCAAACTTTCCCCTGCCTTTGACCAGCCAGAGTCACACAGCTACTGAGTGTCCAAGGCCGGATTTGAACTCAGGCCTAAAGTTCTCTAAGTGGGTAGAAATTGCAGAGGCAAATTTAGGCCTCATATAAGGAAGAATAAAATTCTCTGAGTTAGAGTTGTCCAGAATCATAATAACAACTCACATTTATATAATTTGTTGTTAAATCATTTTTCAGTAGTATCTGACTCTTGGTGACCCCATTTGGGGTTTTCTTGACAGAAATACTGGACTGGTTTGCCAGTTCCTTCTCTAGTTCATTTTACAGATAATGAAACTGAGGTAAACAGGGTTAAGTGACTTGCCCAGGGTCACATAGCTAGTAAGTGTCTGAGGCTGGATTTGAACTCAGGTCTTCCTGACTATAGGCCTGGTACTCTATTCGCTGCATTATCTAGCTGTTTTTCTCATAACAATCTTGTAATCTTGGTAATATGAATATTGTTATTCTTAGGTTATAGATGGGGAAACTGAGATTCTAAGCGGTTAAGTAATCTACCCATATCACATAATGGAGCCATGTTTATTGTGTGCTAGGCAACGCTCTCAACGCTCTAAGGGCTGGAGATAGAAATAAAAGCGTGCTAGACAGTCCCCACACTCAATAAGCGTCATTCTCTATACCTAGAGGGAATATGTGGCCCACAGGAATCCTTATGTATGGTTTAGTGGCCTCTATTTCTATATTTGAGAGTGACATTACTGGTCAGGATGACCCTTGAGGACCCTTCCAGCTTTGAGGTGCAGCAAATCTTGATTACTCTTCATTTAATTCAATTTAATAAACGTTTATTGAGCACTTACTATGTGATAGGCACTGTGCCGAGCTCTGGGGATGCAAAAAGAAGGAAAAGACAGTTCTTCCCCTCAAGGAGCTTACAATCCAATGGAAGAGACAACATACAAATATATATATATGTATATATAATATATATATAGCAAACTATATACAGGATAAATAAGAAATAATTAACAGAGAGAAAGCACTGCTGTTAAGAGGGGTCGGGGAGGGCTTCCTGATTTTATTTGGGACTTAAACGAAGCCAGAGGAATCAGTAGTTGGATCAGAGGAGGCTTAAGGGATAGCTGTGTCTTACCATTTGATGTTCTAGGGTCACTTGTAGCTCTAACACTCTATAGTTAGAGGTCGCTGCATGGTACAGTGGGTGGAGTAGAGGACTTGGTACTGGGAAAACCTGAGTTTAAATCTTTCCTCAGGCCTTTGCCGCTGTGTTATCCATTGGCAGATCTCATCTGTAAAACTTGGGTAATAATAATACTGACCTCACTATGTTGTTGTGAGGATGAAATGGGTTAATCTATGTAAAGTGCTTTGCAAATTTTAAATCAATATATAGATATAGATATACAGATATATTATATAGATATATACAATATATACAATATATAGATATAATATATAGAGGCCCAGTGCCTCTAATATATAGATATTTATATAGATATTGATTGATATCTTATTATAATTCTATGAAGTTAATATTAGTTACTGCCAAAAAGAGGGTGGAACTATTGGCTATCACTTGCTTTGGAAATTTTTGGTAGATTCCATATCCCAGAGATCATCAGCAGAAAAATTCTTAGGTTGAGCCACTCTGTCTTACTCACGGCCAATACCTCCTTTCCTCCAATCGATAGTCAATGAACATTTATTGAGTGGGTGGTTTTTGTTTGTTTGGGGGAGGGAGCAGGAACAATTTAAAAGCAGAATTTTAGTATCACGTTAAGACGTGTGTTGGTCCTTGGGGTCAGGTTGCAGGAACTAGGGGGATCTGATTAGACACAGCCAAAGGACACTCCTTGCATCTCTTCTGAAAAAGGCCACACGCTAAACTTTTTAGGTAGGAATTTTCCTAGACACAACAGACATGAACCTGGAGAATATATCCATCCATTTAAGTGCTGAAGACGCCTAGTGCCAAGCACTATATAAATTATTGGCTATTGGGTGAGTTGCTTCACTGTCCTCTCTCCAACCTCTTCCTCATCTCTGCCTGTTTACATTCTTACCCAGCCTTCAATGCTGCCTCCTCCAAAAAGCCTTCTCTGATCTCACTGGAATAGATCCTCTTAACTTTTCTAACACCATGTTTGGTTCTTTTACAATAGACATGTAGGAGTATCTGTATATATACCCCAATGTATATTGTATGTATGTACACATATAATCCAGTGGAAAGGATGCCAGATTTGGTGAGGACCTGGGTTCTTATTCTGATTAATACTTAGCAAATGTGTGACCTGTACAAGTCAATTAACTTTTCTGGGGCTCAGTTTCTTTATCTGTAAAATGAGGGGGTGGGGTGAAATGGCCTCTTTGGTCATTTCTGGCCTTAAGTCTATGATCCTAACATCTTCTGTTATTTTAACCTTAGGACAACCCTGTAAGAAGGGTGCCTCTAATTCCTTTCTATAGGGACACAGAGAGGTTCAATGTTTTGCCCATGGTTACATGGCTCATATGGTGGGTGGCATTTTAACCCAGATTTTCAAATCTCAGAACCAGTCAGTATTATTTCTGTTACATCCACACTGCCTCCCCCTGGTTTGGGGCACTTCATTCATAGGTTACTTGCTAATCTTTCCTCTGAAGGATCTAGGGTGAAATGTACCTTCTTTTAAGGTTGGAGGAAATAATGCATGGAATGAATTATATAAAAACAATAAAATACTGGAATGGATTTGGAGGCAGCAGAGTTGAGGTAGATAATCTTTGAATTTTCCCTGGGCTGTCTTTATAGTTCTGACCTGTCCCAGATCTCGTGCCATGGAGAAATGGGACCTTGTACTGGGGTAGGTGAGCAGGCAACATTCCCTATGAAAGGAAATTAGGAAGTTTGTGAGACATTTCTGTCGAGGTTCATGTTGTCCATGCCTTCTCATAACACATCTGAGGTTGTTAATATCTAAAGTACGGGGCTAGGGGAACCCCAAGCTTGAACTCATATGGATCATTATCTTCTTATGTTGCCAGTGTACCTCCTTGTGATTCCCTTAAGCTTCCAAAGGGGTTAAAGCTTGAGGATCCAGACAGACCGTGCCAGTTAAAGCCCTGTATCTTTTGTGTGCAACAGCATACTACAGGGTGTCTGTAAAATCTGGACACATTGGCAAGGCAATGTGGAGTTATTGCATCGAGTTCACATGAATCTTACAAAGCGCATCAACCTTCGCATCACAAATGATGGAAATAATATTGAAGATGTTATTTGTTAATGTTTCAATTAAATAAAATGTTGAAAATTTCATTCATTTCATTTCTTGAAAATATGCATTTTTGCCTCTGTGTCCAGACTTTAGGAATACCCTGTTGATTTGGAGGGCAGAGACTTGGATTCCTGTGATAATAATCATAGTGGCTAGCATTTATATAACACTTTCAGGTTTGCAAAATGCTTCCAAATGTTGTCTCATTTTATCTTCATAGTAATCCTGAGAAGTAGGTTCTATAATTATCCTCATTGTACAGGTGAGGAAACTGGTGCAGGTAGAGATTAAGCGACTTACCCAGGGTCACATAGCTAGTAAAAGTGTCTGACGTAGGTTTTGAATGCAAGTCTTCCTGACTTCTTGTGAAGCACTGTACCCACCAGGCCTTCCGCCTGCCTCAATGTCTCAGCTGGATGGGCCTAAGAAAATCACTCAGCTATTCTGAGCCTTAGTACCCTCATTTCTGTAACGAGAATGATAATATTTACACTGCGTTCCTTCCTTGCAGGACTAGTGTCAGAAAAGGGCTCTGAGATCTTTAAACTAGTATATAAATGGGAAGAATCATATTAGAGAAATGAATGCATATTAACCTAGGATTCAGAAGACCTAGGCTCCAGTATCAGGCCTGCTGCTCTTAAGTCTCAAATTTATTTATTTATTTTGAATCAAATGAAATGGGCTGGACTTAGACAATTTCTAAGATCCTGTCATTTATCAAGTACCTACAACTTATCTGTTTCTTATTATATATCTACCATGTATGTGTCAGGCACTGTGCTTGGCGCTAGGGGTACAGGCAGAAAATGAAACAGTCCCTGAAACAGAAGAAGTATTTTATTCTTCCAGAATTCTCTGGGCATGTTGAAGAAATGAAAATAGAACACCCAGATGATGGAATATAGTTATCTGGGGAATGTATATGAGATCCTAGGGAATGTGGATATTTGTAATATGTGCCTGTATATTATATAAAACTCTATTACCTTAGATTTCAGGATGAGTTCTACAGACTGTCTAGTTACTGGTCTAACCTCATTACCCTTCTCTACTGATTTGTTTACTTCCGTTTTTGTTTTAATCCTACATGACTGGTACATGGCTCAATAGCAGAACTTGAATTTGCATCAGAAAGAATTAGTATAAGGACAGGGGATGAAAATAGACCACTTACAGTTCCCCAAGTGCCTCCTGGGAAGGGAAAGAGTCTATTTTCATAGATGAGCAATACTAGTGGAAATTCAGAGTCTGCCACGGTCTTCCAGGCTTTATAAAGCCACTCCGCCTACTTAGTATTCACAATCAGAATGGCAAAAGAATAATACTTTGTCGCTTCAAGAAAGGAAATCAGCATTTACTAAGTACCTACTACGTCTCAGGCTTATAGGACTTATCTCATTTGATCCTCATAACAGCTTTGGGTTTTAGTTGAGACCAGAAGAAAGCCAGAGAAGCCAGAAGGTAGACATGAGGAAGGAGAACATTCTAGGTATGGGAGATAGCCAGTATGGGAAGTAGGACCATACTGCTAATAAGAGTTAAGGTGAAATTCAAAGCCGGGTCTCTCCTGGTCTAGTGTGCATTCATTCAGTCAGTAAATCAATAAGCATTTATTAAGTGCCAACTATGTGCCAGGCACTGTGCTAAACGATCCCTGTTCTCAGGGAACTTACAATCCAACAGGGGTAGACAACAAACAAATATAGACAAACAAGCGATATATAGGATAAACAGGAAATGATTAAGAGGGAAGGCACTAGAATTAAAAGAAGTTGGGAAAGACTTCCCGTAGAAGATGAGATTTTAGTTGGAACTTGAAGGAAGCAGGGAAGCTAGTAGGTGGAGATGAGGAGGGAGATCATTCCAGGCAGGGGACGCAACAAGAGAAAATGCCCAGAGCTGAGAAATGGAATATCCTGTTTGTGATCAGCCAGGAGGCCAGTGTCACTAGGTTGGAGAGTGAGTTCCACTATACAACACTCATGTTGGATCGATAACTAGACAATCTGTACAACCCATTGTGAAATCTAAGGTAATATATTCTTTATATAATATACAGGCAAATATTATAGATATCCACATTCCCCAGAATCTCATATACATTCTCCGATACTAGCTTTATTCAATCAATGAAGAACTTATACTGTTTACCTAATACTGGACCAGGTGCTACGGGGTATATGACAAACAATAGGAAATACATATCTGGAATAGAGAATACAATTTATTTCCATGTGAAGAGAATAGGTGCACTAATTAAGTATGTGACATAACACATTATTAATAATGGTGATTGATAATCACAGAGAAGCTGCTCTTAGGCTGGTGTAAGGATGGTATTTATTAACGATGAGAGTTATCCAGAAATGGAATAAGTTGCTTGGAGTGTGGATTGTTGGAGAGAAGTAATGAGTTCTCCATCAATGGTGATCTTTGCAGAGGGTATTGTAGATGATAGTCAGGATTTATGTTTCTCAGCTCCCCTCCAATTTGAAGATTCAGTGATTTGAAAAAAAAAGATATAATGCAGGCCCATAGAATCAGTTTTGATACATGGCAAAGCATGTGAAGAATCCAGCAGAGGGGCTTTCTGGACCTTCTTTAAGGAATGCGTTTTCTCTGACCATAGATGATCAGTCACAAGCAGTGAGTGCCACCGGCTCTATATATAGTGGATAAATACCTGAGCTGGGATCCTGGAAAACCTAGGTTCAGCTGTCTCCTCCAGATATGCTATGACTCTTACTCTGGGCAAGTCACTTAAGCAAGTCCTGTGGATGACTGACTCTCTAAGATTGTAATTTGTTTGACCTGCTTTTATAGAGGGAGTTTCTTCACCAAGACCTCCTTATACTGATGAAATCACTTGTCCGGTCCCTCTCCTTTTCCCCACACAGAGAATGAGAAGGTGTAGTGGACTGTTGTGATCAATATCTTACAGGTGAATTTGGAATCTAGTCAAGTATCCCAGCCTCAAGAAACCTGTGATCTGTTAGAAGTCCTTTTTCCTCCTTGCATCCTGCGTAAGAAAAATAGTTTAGCAAGAAATTTATCGCTTCAGATGGTGGTTTCTGGTGATATGCACATTTGATAGAATCAGTTTTTTTTTCAGTGAAATGGAAAAGCAAGCTCCCCTCTTAAAGAGGGGAGCCCTGAGAACCAGCATAATGATTCGGTGAAGTGGAGTCACACACAAAGGGGCCAGAGTGAAGAATTTAATGCTCTTCACCAAGGTTGAACCCACTGCCTCCTTATGTAGATCATTCCAATTCTGGCGAGTTCTGCTTATTGGACAGCTTTTCCTCAACTTAAACCTAAGTTTGCTGTTTCCACCCATTGGCTCCAATTTTGGCTCATAGGACGTTGAGTCCATAAACGTTTGTTATTAAGTATGTATAATATGTCAGGCATGGTGCTAAGCACTGGGAAGCCAAAGAAAGGTAAAAGACAGTCTCTGCTCTCAAGGAGCCCATATTCTAAAAGGGGAGACAACATGTAAACAACTATATGGTGGCTTGGGGCCAGCTTGGTGGTGAAGTGGATAGAGTTCTGGGCCCAGAGCGAGAAAGATTCATTTTCCTAAGTTCAAGTCTGACCTCAGACACTTACTAGCCTTACTAGCTATTGGACCCTGGGTAAGTCACTTAACTCTGCTTGCCTCAGTTTCCTCATCTGTTAAATGATCCAGAAAAGGAAATGGCAAAATGACTCCAGTATCTCAACCAAGAAATGCTCAAGTGGGGTCCTGAAGAGTCAGAGATGACTGAAACAACTGAACAAATCCCTTTATTAATGTAGTCCAAGATATTGGCTTTTCTGGCTGCCATATCACACTGTTGACTAATATTGAGCTTTAGGTTCACTAGGACCACAAGATGTTTTGCGTATAAACTCCTGCCTGGCAACTTGATTTTTTTAACCCAAATGTGAGACGTTAATTATGTTTATCTCTATTAGATTTCATCATATTCCGTTATTCCCAGTTGTTCAGTGGTAGTGATAGCCAGAGCTGCTAATCCAGAGTGTGAGCATCAGGTACAAAGATGTACAGTATATGGTAAGCACTTAATAAATGCTTGTTGACTCAGCTCAAATTATCATCAAAAGGGCTTTGCAGCTAGAAATAGTGACGAAGTTATGTAGCAGAAAGAGCACTGGACCAGGATCCAGGAGTCCAGAGTTCAGATCTTGGTAACTGTGATCCACAGGCAAGTTATCTAACTTCTCTGAGCCTCAGTGTTTGCATCTTTATAACACGTGTACTTGCACCATCTATGTGTGAGGAAAGTGTTTTGAAAACGTTAAATTTGAGAGCAATTATTATTATTTTCTTACATCTTACAGCAGCCTTACTTCTTTAGACTAAATGGTAACATTAGGAAAGTGGGTGTGTATCTCTAAGGACTGCTCTCCTAGACTCCTAGTCTAATTCTAATTATCTCATAGAATTATCTAATTCTAATATCCTTCCCCATTCCTTTTTAAGGATACGAATGAAGTAATCTATTTGTGAATATTTTTTAAAAATCATTTTAGAATGTCTACTTATAACTTAGATAACCCATTAAATTTCTGAGAGAATGATGTTGACAGGAATGCTTCCCTAAGGGGCTAACATCCTGGGCTTGGAGCCATGCAAGGCCCCTTAGAGAGACGCCATATGGTTTCACCTCATTATTTTCCAGATGAGGAAACAGGGCTATGGTGTGACTGGCTTAAGGTCACTCTGGGAGTTGGGGTCAGAGCCAGGACTGGAATCCAAGTCTCCTGACTCTCATTCCAGGGCTTTTTTTTTTCATTAGAGAAGATCAATGGAGACTGCACACAATCATACTTTTTCAGGATATATTTTGTTTTGTTTTTTGTTAGTGAAAGAGCAGATTAAGATACTAAATGCATGGGTCGGGAATGCATAATAAGTGAGAAATGCTTCTTTGTCGACAACAGCTCCTGGGCATAAATGAATTACTCCTACTGATGGATGCTAAGAGGAAGCAGCTTTATTGTATGAATGGCTCAGGGAGCTTCTTCCAGTAGTGGCATATAGGATTCAGTGGAGAATGAAAGGCCAGCAGACCCGATTCAAGGTCTCTCTAACTCTAGTTAGAGTTACCAAGGGCCTACTGGACATTTCAAGATGTTTGTCCAGGAGAAGTTTCCATCTTCAAACATTTGTCTTTCCTTGTAAACTTTCCCCTCTTCCACCCCCACGCCTGTTTGCTGTAAGGACACCAATGTCCTCCTTGTTCAGTATGGGTTCATATGCCACTCCTCTCTCTCCCTCACTCCCCCCCCCCAAATCTAGCTGGTTACTAAGCCTTGTCATGTTTTTCTCCACAACATCTCTTTCATCTGCTCCCTTCTCTTCATTTACACCCTAGTTCAGGCCCTTTCTTGTCACCTTCACCTACTACAAGTCTAAACACGCCAGGTTCTTATTTAATAAACACAGGGGTACCCTATGGCCTCCAGAATCAAATATAAACTTCTCTTTGACATTTACAACCCGACCTTCTCCATCCTTCTCAGTTTTTTTTACATATCATTCCCTTTTATGTATACTGTGGCCCAGCCAAATTGAACTTCTTTCTATTCCTCAGAAATGACAGCTGGATTTTCATGCATTGGGGACCTCCTATGCCTAGAATACATTGGCTCCATTTTTCAGTATCCATAGTTTTATGCAAGACTCACTCAAGGCACTACATGAAGCCTGCCCTGGTCGTGAGAGCTACTACTGCCCCACATTTAAAATCACCTTATATCGATAGATACCTATCTATATGTAAGTGGGGCAGCTAGCTGGTGCAGTGGATAGAGCGCTGGGCTTGGAATCAGGAAGATTCATTCTCATGTGTTCAAATCTGGCCTCAGACACTTCCTAGCTGTGTGATCCCGGGCAAGTCACTTAACCCTGTTTGCGTCAGTTTCCTCATCTGTAAAATGAGCTGAAGAAGGAAATGGCAAACCATTCCAGCATCTTTGCCAAGAAAACTCGCAATGGAGTCGCAAAAAGTCAGACATGACTGAAAGGACTCCACAATAATCACAGCCTAGATGTAAATGTCATCTTCCCTGCTTTGTCTATAAGCTCTTCAAGGTCAGGGATTCTCGTTTCTGTCTTTGTGTTGCTAGCGCCTGGCACATTTTAGGAGCCTAATAAATGTTTGTTGATGAGAAGTAATGAGAATCTGCCACAAGAAAGTAGAAACTTGCTGTGGTAGAGAGAGCTCTGTTCTTAGAATTAGAAAACCTGAGTTTCAGACATACTTCCATGACTTGTGAAACATGAAGATTTGGTAGCATTGGATGAAAGAGAGAGATGAGGTGCTTCTCACCTTGGCAATGAAAGAAGAGTGAAACCATCGACAGTAATTAGGAAGTAGGAAGGGCTTCAGGGAGACCAGTTGGACAGGTTGAGTTTGAGGTGATGATACACACATCATAGTAGAGCTGTCTTGTAGAACTGGAAAGTAGAGAACCACTTCCAAGGAGAAGCAGTGCAGAGGTGTAGGGTTAGGACTCAGAGAGCTGATAGTAGGAATCATGAAGGTGATAAGACCTGAGAGGAAGTTCATATGGTGAAAAAAGAATAGAGGGCTAACCCCCAATCTTTGATGGACAACCATACTTACACGGGGCCTATAGAAGCCATCAGACATAAAAGCAGAACTAAGAAAATATTGTGGTTAGGGAGGAAAAAAGTCTTAAGGAATGAATAGATGAATGAATGATCTGATGTCAGCAGCTTCTGTCTGTCCAATCAAATGGTTACCTTTCTTTTCTTTGTTTACATTTGAATTTACCATTTAATTATCTTGTAAGCTTTGCCTTATACCTCTCTCTCCTGAAGAATGATAAAAGTTGATTTACTTCCCATGAACCTCCTCAGGTGAATGTAGGCAGTAGTAAAACACTAGAGAGTTTGAGTAATTAAAAAAAAATTCAGCACAGATCAACATGATTTAATCACTAGCCCTGGAAGACTCTGCTCAGTATTTTTTCTATGTGAAGTATTTTCTCATTGTCTCACGTGAACTTAATGCATCTTGTAGTCTAATACAAGCATTGCATTTTCACAGCCCAGGAGAGGATGGAAGGTTCATTGTTAGAAGATAAATACATAGTATTTTAAAGCAGCAAGTTATTTGCCTTATGTGTCAGCATTTTGAAAGTGAAGTAAGGATTCAATTTTACATAATTACTTAGACACACTTGGTTTGATCATGTCTGTTAGAGCTCATCTTCATACTTTATTTTTAAAATATGTAAATCATTTCCAATGAGACATATATCCGTAATTTGAGAGGTGAAACCAAGTATTAATGGTGGAAAGAATGATGGCTTTAGACTCAGAGGACCAGGGTTTGAATTCTGGCTTTGCCACTTAACTAACTTTGTGAACTTTAATAAATAGCTTAACCCACTCTGGGCCTCATTTTCCTCATCTGTAAAATGATGGGATTGGACTAGGTGATCTTTAAGGTATCTTACAGCTCTAAATCTATGAAACTCACTGGGAACCTTTAGGTTGATGGCTTGCCAATTCCTGTGGGTTAGAGAATTATTTAAGGCAGCTTGTTGTAGTGGCTAGAGGAGTCTGGCAGATTTGGAAGAGCAGGTACCTGCTGACTTTGTGACCCTGGATGAGTCGCTCAATCTCAAAGTGTCCTATGCAACAATCTGAGACAGAGTTTCAGAGAACTCATTCCTCCCCACTGGTAAGTGAAGTTCCGTATTTTAGAGGAGTGGATTTCCTACATTAATGAAATCATGAGAAAACTCTAAGCCAAAATCGTACCTGAAAAGCCACATCCATAAGAGTAAGCTCCTAATATAAACGTCTTGAGTATTATTTATAAAACTTTCTAAAAACAAGGCACATGGGCCTGTTACCTCAAAAATGTAATGAAACATTATGATGCCCGTCTGGTGAGATCTTTGAGTTTTATTATACAGCTTCCATAGTCGGCATATTTTAGTTAACCTGAGCCAGAGCCATAGCCATCACCAGGTATGCTGTATTCCAGGCACTGAACTAAACGTAGGGATATGGAGGAAGGCAAAAACAAAGAGCTCACAGTTGAATGTGGGAGACAACATACAAACTACTATGAGTAAGATATGTTAGATATGTACAACTGTGTACAAGATATGTGCAGATATATAGATAATTATGGAATATATAAAAACTTATCCCTGGTCTCAGTATTACTCACAAGTGTTCTACCTCCACTATCCAAAACTTTGGAATTTCTATCTTTTCATAACCTCTTATCCTTCCATCCTTCTCTGTGCCTAACCCCTCCTAAACTTATCCTCTCTCTTCTCCACAGAGTGGTCACCCCAGGCTTCCCTGCTTTCCTGGGCCATTACCCTCTCCCCTGGTTCCAGTTTTCTCCCTTCAGAGTCTCAGTCTTAGAGTTAACTGGTTCAACTTTATACTGTCTTCTTACCAATTATTTCTTTCCAAACTGTAATTTGAGATGACTCCTGACCTTTGCCTACTCTGCTCTCGACACATGTGCTGCCAAACCTCTATGGAAGAAAGCACATAATTGTCACAGACATCTTCTAGGTAGTACGGTAGAGAAAGCGATAGACAGACATGACATCAGGAAGCTCTGGATTTGAATCTTGCCTTGGACACTACCTGTGTGACCCTGGGAAAGTCACTTAAACTTTCTCAGGCCCATTTTTAAATGGAAATAATAATTAATAATAATACTATAATATGATAAAAATGATAATAGCAACTACAATTAAAATAATACTAAAGAACTCACATTTATATAGCACTTTAAAGTTTTTTTTGTTTTTTTGTGTGTGTGGCATCAGGGTTCAATGACTTGTCTAGGGGGTTACACAGCTAGAAAAGTGTCACGTGTCTAAGGTCAAATTTGGACTCAGGTCTTCCTGACTTCAGGGCTGGTGCTTGATCTACCGTACCATCTAGCTGCCCCCTTTTGTTTTGTTTTGTTTTGTTTTAGGTGTTTTTTCTTAAGCATTTTAAAGCTTTAAAAGCACTTTACATGTTCTCATTTGACCTAGGTCCTTAAAAGAACCTCAAAATGCTATATAAATGTGAACTCTTTTTATTATTGTTATTGTGGTTATAACTATTATTACTATGCCCATTATTACTGTACTGACTGGGTCCAGTTCAAATTTAGGTAAACTCAACTAGGACCTCACTGCCCTTTGCCAATCCCTTTTACTCTTCCTCGAGTGATTGACTTTCTCTTCCATCTTGCACCCCCTCAGTGTCTCTCTCACACATTCTATTCTCTCATGTCACCCAGACCTACTCTCCCTATTACCTCTTAGTAGGGGACCTCACTTCTGCAAAAATTGAGTACCCTCATCACCTTAGTGCTACACTTCAAGTTACCTTATGTCACCTGCCACCCTCTCCTCCTCTCCTCTCTTCTTAGAGAAAGAAATGTCTCTTCTCCTTATCAATCCTCTCTTTGTGCCCTCGGCCCCATCTCCTACTATTTCCTTTGAAAACTAGCCCCCTCATTTACTGCTTCTCTCCTAACTTTCACCCACTCCTTATGTGCTGGCTCTTTCCTACTGCTAGCAAACATCCTTAGTAGATCTTCACCGGACCCTACCATTTCTTACTTTAGACTTAATGTCTTACATCTCTCTTTTCCTTCACAGTGCAAGTCCTAGAAAAATCTTTCTACAGTCAGTGTTCATTTTCTCACCTCCCACTTGCTTATCAGCACCTTCACATTCTGGCTTCCAACTTCATCATTCAACAGAAACTGCTCTTTCCAAGGTTACCAGGGATCTCTTAATTGCCAAATCTGATCATCTTTTCTCAGTGCTCATCCTTCTTGACTTGTCCCACGCCCTTCTCGTAGACAGCCTCTCTTCCTTGGGCTTTTGTGACATTATTTTGTCCTGGTTTTTCCTCCTTTCTCTCTGACTGCCCTTTATCAATCTTCTTTTGTTGGTTTTTCATCCAGATCTCCAAGCCACTTCCTCCCTACTCCCCAAAGAATAGAGTAATCTCTACACACTAGATCGGACTGGAGAAATCTAGGTCAGTTTCTGTTATTTCCAGTATGTAAGAACAAGTGAAATAAGGCCAATTTTATTAAAGAGCTTTCCATTTAAATTTTTTTATGTCTTGTATTTAATTTTTTTATATGTACTAGTTTCTCCTCATAGATTGTAAGCTACTCCAAGTCAGGGATGATTTGGTTTTTCCTGTTATGTTTCTAATACTTAGCATAGTGGCTGGTACTTACAATAAATGCTCGTTGAACAAATACTTTTAAATTATACCATGATCTGTGATTTTGGGGGAAACTCCAGAAACCCACTGCACATCTAAGCCTATATATTTAACTTTGTCTTTGCATCCCCACTGCTTAGCATGGTACCTAGCACATGGGAAGTATTTTATAAATGCTTATTGATGATTGACACCTAGAATCCTTCAAAGATTTTGGTGGGGATAGAGGGTCCTAATGGCTCTCTTCCAATGCAGCAGATCTCTTTCCAAAATAATATTCACAGTGATTAAATGTTTTACAGCTATACACCAACTCAGAACTAGATTGCTACCCATCTGTGACTTAATAGATGAGTCACAGAGAGTTTCTCAAGGCACAGAGAAACCATGTGACCTTTCCAAGGTCCTGTAACTAGGAAATGTGAGAGGCAGGATGTGAATCTAGGCCTCTCTGGCTCCAAAGTCATCATTCTGTCCACTGTGCTAAAAGAGTGTATGTGGTTCTATTTAAAATCTTTTAAAATTCATTTTGAAATCTCTGATAATAGATTTTTAAGATTACTATTAATGGACACTCCAGCTTTGTGCTAAAATTCATTTTAAAATCTCTGATACATATTCAGTATATTTTTGAAACTACTATTATTCATGGGTTCCTCAGCTTTTCACTATACCTCTAAAACTGTTTATTTAATTTTGCTTTTATTTGAATTCCCACTGCTCAACACAGTACCTGGCACATAGCAAGCACTTTATAGATGCTTGTCGATTGACACCTAGGATTCTTTGATGATGTTGAGGGGATAGAGGGATCCCAATGGCTCTCCTCTCATGGAGTGGATCTCATTCCAAGATAATATCTCACAATGATCAAGTGTTGTGCCAAGTGTTTTCCTCACAATAACCCTGTTCCATAATGCAAAGACCCCCAACCCACATTTTATAGTCAATATGAGGAATGAAGACTTAGAGAGATAAAATGACTTGCCCACAGCCAGGCAGCGCTGGGACAGGGACTCAAACCCTGACTTCGCGCTTCCCAGTCTAGTCCAGTCTATCTGTCCCATTGCCTTTCTTTATTACCAAGAGACTGTTGGGTTATAGGATCTCAGATCTGGTGCTGGAAGGAGCTTGAGAGGCCATGTAGTTTAATCTCATTTTTCAGATAAGGAAACAGTGGCCCAATAGTGGTTGAACGATTTTTCCAAAGTTGCCTCCAGTATAGAGGGTGAGCCCAATTGCTGTGATGCCAAAGCCAAGTTGGTTTCTAATGTACCCCGCTGTTTACTGTATGTGAGAAAGAAGGTGTTATGTTTCTGGTGTCCACCACCGCTTTCCTGTGATGAAATCCAGTTGTGTTGCTTTCAGAGTAAAACCATCAACGCATGGGACAAATCTGTTTTATATAGATGGGTGGCAACTCCTCGGCTTCCCCTTAAAGGCACACCTAAGCTTACTTATGTAACTAACCTATGCTATTCACTTTTAACAGCTAAACCAACCCACATTTCACAAAACAAAGTTTCACAAAGTGGCCCCAGTGGAAAGAACACTGAGCTACAAGGTTAGAGCTCTTGGCTTCCGAATCCAACTGAACCTCTAGTGAATTGTATGACCGTAGCTCACCGAGGTGACATTGGAAACTGCTTTGCAAACCCGCGGACATTGCAGAAATGTCAGCTGTTATTATTATTTTTATTGCTTTACTTTTCTGGGATTCCGTTTCTATGAAATGACCCTCTGGTCAGTCAGTCAATAAGTATTTATTAAGTTCCTACTATGTGCCAGGCACTGTACTAAGCCTTGGGGATTAAAATATTTTAAAAAATTATTATTAAATTTATTCATTTTAAGTTTATTGTTAAAATATTTTAAAAGATTAAAAAATAAAAAAAGATAGTCCCTTAGCACACAATTGGATTGGACTATGCATCATATCATTATTTTTGGTCAGTATCTGTGATTTTATAGTAGTTGAGTAGCCAAGTAGCCATGTAACTGACTGGTTACTTTTGCTGTCAGACAGTTGCCTGAAGGTCAAGGCAAGGGACTAGCTTACTGTCACATAGCTGATATGTGTCTGAGGCTAGATTTGAACCCGGGTTATTCCTTTTATTCTAGGATGTTTCTCAGGTCTCTTAATATAATAACTGATATTCGTATAACACTTTATAGTTTAGAAAGTGTATTATCTCAAATGAGCCTCAAAAACCTCAAAGAGTAGGTACTAAAGATGTTACTATCCCCATTTTAGAGGTGGGAAAGTTGAGGGTTAGAAATTAAGTGATAAACCCATGGTAATAGGGCTAGTAAGCCTCTGAGGTGGAATTTGCATCCAGGCCTTTCTAAGTTCAAGACCAGCACCCCATACCATGTTATCTATAGCATTCCAACTCTAAAATTATGACTCACACTTCTGTGGCACTTTATGGTTTACAAGGTACTTTCTTCATGACAACCCAGGATCACACAGCTAAGAAGGCTCTGGGACTGGCTTTGACACCATTACTCCTAATGCTTGATTCTTTGCTTCTGTCATAGCCAGGTTATATTACCTCCCCATGATTTTCCTACCCCTTCCTCTTTCACTATTCAGCATTCAGCATTTTTACAACTATGCTAGACATCACTAAAGCAGTAAAGTTCACAGTTAATGATTAATTTCCTAATATAATTTCCTAATTATATTAATAGAGAAGACTATATTGTCTAATATTAGAATATAACTGTAAGAACAGAGACATTATATTCTCTATAAATCTCTTAAAATCATTATGCTTTATAGCTGTAACTCTAGTCAAAGTTCTAAAGATTTTAATAGTTTAGAAATCTGAACCAGGAACAGGTATTTAGCATCCAGAATTCTAATTTCACCTTTGCCACTAATTAGGCATGTATCTTTCAAAAATCACAACTCTCCTGTGTCTTTAGAATGGAAGAGGGAGGGTTTTTAAAAAAGGAACCCTCTCTCAGTGGAATAAGCATTAATTATTAAAGTACTTTGAGATAGCCAGGTGAAAGATAGCAAAGCATTTTAAAACACAATTATAAACTGTCAAAACAACTTCATACTTTAAAATTACAAATTTATTTAAATCTTTTTAAAAGAATTAGCATTTTAACTTGGGTTCTTACTATAGATTGGTTTATATACTTTGTATCCAGAAAGAATGAAGAGAAATGAGAGTAAACCCACCATTTAAAAAAACGCATACCCTTTAAAATACAGTTTTGTGATTAAACACTTCACCTTCATGAAACAAAATCTGAAGCCAGTGACATTTTCATTATTCCAGGGGTAGGGAACCTGCAGCCTCGAGACCGCATGTGGCCCTGTAGTTCCTCAAGTGGGGCCTTTTGACCAAATTCAAACTTCACAAGGACCACACTTGAGAACCTAGAGGGCCACATGTGGCCTTGAGACCACAGGTTCCCTATCCCTGGTTGGTCATTTGCCATGGCCCATGTATACATAGACATAGCTTGTGTCTACGTGGGTGAAGAGTGGACCATTGTGCAATAATTTGATAATTTAATCAGTAAGGATGCCTGTATCTTTTTTAACCCTTTCTATGTTAGGCTCCCCTCCCCCAAATAATCAGCATAATTTACTTCAAATCTTTACCTGCACATAGAAAATGAATGACAAACACGGGCCATATTGTCCTTTTTATATTAACTTCAGTTTTCAGACAAAACCTAACATAAGCTCTATGAGGATGGTGATTTTTTCATGTTTTTTTTTCCCTTCCAGAATCTGGAATCATACCGTTCACATATTGGTGCTAGCACACAGCAGGTGCTTAATAAATGCTTACTGACTGAAATGTTGAATTGAAATGATGGAAGAGAGGACAAAGTGGGATGCAGTATAAGACAGCCCTTGTTTACCTCCATTTAAATACCCTTAGTTTTTCTACCATTTATTATTATTATTAAGTCTTTCACCATGGGCTAATCATTTCACCAGAGCCTTAACTTGCTTAAATGTAAAATTCAAGGGATGGGTCAAATGACATCTGAGATCCTTTCTTTTCTAAACCTGTGATGCCAGGTTTGAGAATCCATGCTGTCTGTAGTAAACTTTTCCAGAGTGTGACCTCTGTGCTGAAAAACTGGAAAGGCAAACTTCAGAATTGGCCACCCCAGTGACCTCAATATAAAGCAACCTTTTTTTCCTAAAACCAGTTATCTTTCTTCCTACATTTCCACTTCCCTGCATCCTTTTTTTCTCTGCACGTACATGAGTATAAACACAGAGATTCTCACAATCTGAAAAAAATAAGTTATAAAATTCACGCTGTGAAACACAATTTTTCTTTTCAAAGGCCACCTTACTCTAAAGTGAAAAACCTCCTCACAAGGAGCTTATTGAGTAACACATGACTTAGCCTCTCATCTGATTAGTTCACGGAAATGGATCATAAGACCATTAAAAAGCCCAGAAGCAATTAGAGTTCTGAATGACCATACGTTTTTCCTGAAATGTCACAACCACGATGAGCTTTATCAAAGGAAACCAGTGTGTACGTCAACATGCACTCTCTCTCTCTCTCTCCTCTCTCTCTCTCTCTCTCTCTCTCTCTCTCTCTCACACACACACACACACACACACACACTCACACACAGCCCTCAACCTAATTTGGGAAAGGTAGAAGTTCATTTGAGGGGTGATGTGTCATATGAATGAATTCCTCCCCCATCCCTTGCCCCCACATTGATTGACTGCACCAGAAAATAAAGAAATAAAAGTATTACTTTTGTGTTAGAGACTTTGCAGTAATTGTTGCCAGGACTGTCATGTGCCCACCTCACAGTTCTCTTCTCTGAATATGACATTTTGAAGCATACTCCTTGTTAACCATAGTACATTGGTACATTACATATACTTCAGTTCATCCTATTTTGTATGCATTTATATTCACCTGCAGTGTTCAGGGTATTGTGCTAGGTATTAAGGACAGAGGGGGCAGCTAGGTGGTACAGTGGATAGAGTACCAGACCTGGAGTCAGGAAAACTCATCTCCCTGAGTTCAGATCTGGCCTCAAACACTTAATAGTTGTGTGGCCCTGGGGAAGTCGCTTAACCCTGTTTGCTTCAGTTTCCTCATCTGTAAGATGAGCTGGAGAAGGAAATGGCAAATCATGCTAGTATCTCTGTTGAGAAAACTCCAAATGGGGACACAAGTGAAAACGACTGACCAACAACAAAACTAAGGCTATAGAGACAAAGTGATGAAACGGTCTTTATACTCCAAGAGTCCTACAGTGTGTGGTACAGAGAAGGTACTTAATAAAAGTTTACCGATTGCTTCATTCTTCTGGGGGATATAGCATGTACACAGTTAAGATAACACGACATAAAGTGAGTTTGAGAAATAATGATTTTTATCATCAGGAAAAGCCTTTTTTTGCAGGAGGTAGCCCACGTACTATTCTTTGAAGGAAGCTAGGGATCCTAAGAGGCAGAGATGAGGGGTGAGTGAATTCTAGGAGTAGGGGAGCCCTCTGTATGAATGCATGCAGGTGGGAGATAGAATCATATACAGGTAATAAATAACTTGCAGGCCTTCTTCACTTTTTAAGTAGACCACTTAGATTCGGTTGTCGGTTATGGCACAAATTCCAGAGACCCAATATTTAGTCTAGGAGGTAGTAGCATGGTGTTACAGAAAGGTTGTGTTCGTCCTTCATTTTAGAAGAGGACCATAACATCAGGGAAATGATGACATGACTTGCAGTTGACTTTGATTTGAGTTGAGGGAGGTCTGTGCAAGGTCAGCAGCCTCACTTTCTCATCCAGAGCCATCTGGGTCCAGTGGCCAGATATTCATTAGTAACTGCATTTGGAGTCACAGATAACTGTTTTAGAATCCCAGTTCTGCTAATTGCTACCTGGATTGCTTTGGCTGGGTCAGCGCCAAGCAAGTTGAGCATCTTCAACATGAGAAGGTGGGACAAGATAATTTTTAATTCTCATTCTCTCTCTGAAATCTGTGCCCATGGTGTCTTGAATATACTAGGCATTTATTAATATTTTGTAAATTGACTTGTGAGCCTTGGTTTAAAACATCCTAGGTAGGCCATATGAATTCATAATAGAGCTCCATTCTTCTTCTTGTGTTCAGGTTGAATCCCAAAGATACACTAGAACAGAAGCTTGATGGAAAAGCTGATAGAAGATCCTTTTCCCTTTCCAGAACTTTTCCAGAACAAATTGTTTTTTTCTTGAGATAGATAGAAGAGAGAAATTATAATAGAGATAGATTTAAGAGAGATTTATATATATATATACACACACACATATATATAGATAGATATGAGATAATGTATATAGATGAGATTTTATATGTATATATGTATATATAAAAGAAATAGCTACACATACACACACCCTTAAAGACAGAATGAAGCTGGATGTCCAATCCTGAACCTAGGTGTCACCCTTCACTCCACATTCTTACCTCCCATATCTAATCTGTTGCTCAGTCCTGTCCATTTTTACCTTTGTAAACATCCCTCGTGTATGCCCCTTGTTCTTCTCTGACACTGCTGCCATGCTGATGCAGGTTCCCATCTTGCCTTTCTTTGTATCCCCAGTTCTTAGAATAGTGTCTGGCATATAGTTGGTGCTTAATAATTGCTTATTGATGTTAACTGACAGACAATTTGGTTGTTTATGTCTGACTCATAATTTAAAAATACGCTTCTAGATTTGATATGTAGATCACTCCTTGAAAACCTGCTGGTCTACAAAAGACGGACCCAACCTACGAGTTATAATTCTAATAAAATTACAAACATGTGCTCTCTGCTTTGTTTCTGACAGGCCAAGAAAGATTTGGAAATATGACAAGGGTCTATTACCGAGAAGCCATGGGAGCATTTATAGTCTTCGATGTCACCAGGCCAGCCACTTTTGAGGCAGTGACAAAATGGAAAAGTGACTTGGACTCCAAATTAACTCTCCCTAATGGCAAACCAGTGCCAGTAGTCCTGTTAGCCAACAAGTGCGACCAGGGGAAAGATGTGCTCCTCAACAATGGGCTCAAGATGGACCAGTTCTGCAAGGAAAATGGCTTTGTGGGATGGTTTGAAACATCAGCAAAGGTAAAAAACAATTAAAAATAAGCTTAATCCTTGCTAAGTATCAGATGCAAAAAAGTCACACATTTCCCAGTTTCTAAGGTGGAGGTTTAAAATCTGGTCATCTGCATAGAAAACCAGCTTTAGCATATATAAGAATAAGATAGAGAGGAAAGCCATTAGAATTGCAAGTAAGTATTGACTTTTTAAGCAGTAGCTGTTTTGAAGATGTCCTAGACCAGGGCGGGTTCCCCACCCCTATCCTAGACCTATACAGTTAGTATGGAAGGGCTATTTTTAGGGATCTTTGAAAAACAAATATACATATATATATAATACATATTTTTTATTATTGTTGAGTCACTTCAGTTTTGTCCAACACTTCACGACCCCATATGGGGTTTTCTTGGCAAAGATACTGGAGTGGTTTGCCATTTTCTTCTCTAGTTCATTTTACAGATGAGGAACCTGAGGCAAACAAGCTTAAGTGAGTTGCCAAGTATCACACAGCTTGTGTCTGAGGCCAGATTTAAACTGAGGAAGATGAGTCTTCCTGACTTCATGCCCAGAACTCTATCCAGTGCTTTATATATAATACATAGATTTACATATAATATACACATTAAAAATCTAAAAATCTTACAACACCCTAGATGAATTTAAGTCACCTGACCAGGTGAACTACATTGTTAGATACTGAAAGAATTGGCAGATATGATGGCAGATTCTTTTTGAGGGCAGTAACATTTCATTTTTCTCTGTATCCCTGGCATATAGCATGGTGCATTGAATATTGTAGGCTCTTAACAAATATTTGTTGATTAATTTTTTTATTGCTGAACCTATCTTATGAAATCCGAAAGATTATGGAAGACAAGAGAATTGTTATGTTTTATGCCCCGAAAAGGGCAAATGTCCCAATTTTCAAAATAAGGGAAGAAAATTAAATATGCAGACTATAAGCCCATGAGCTTTACTTTTATTTCCAGCAATATTCACAATCTGCTTATTAAAGGAATGGTTAATAAATCTATAGAAAAGGAAGCAATGATCACAAAGAACCATCATGGCTGTATCAAGAACAAGGCATACAAGCTAACCTAAATTCCTTGTTTTTTGATAGGGTTATTAAACTGGTAAGCTAGAGCATTGGTGTAGATATAGTTTACCTAGATTTTAGTAAGCACTTGGTAAAGTTTCTCTGCTATTCCTTTAGGAAAGATACAGTATTATAGGCTAGATCAGGTGTGGGGAACCTTGGGTATAGCCTTTCAACTGAGTCCGAGTTTTACAGAAGAAAACCTTTTATTAAGGGGATTTGTTCTATGAAGTTTGCATTCAGTCAAAGGGCAGTACTTGAGGACCTAGAGGGTCACATGTGGCTTTGAGTTCCCCACCCCTGGGCTAGATGATATTAAAACTAAGTGTATTCAGAACTGGTTGGATTTCCAGAGTTAAAGAATAGTCATTAATGCTTCTAGGTCTGCAGTAGAATGGTCCCAAATGGCCCATTCTGCTTTAATTCTTTTTAATCTTTGACTTGTATAAAGGCAGAGAAGGGGCACATCTAATGAGAGACAAGGTCAGGATTTTGCCAACTAGAATGTTGGGCTAAATTAAATAAGATACAATTTAATAGGAATTGATGTAAAATATTAGTATTAGCTTCTAAAAATTAACTTCACAAGTACAAAGATGGGAAAGAAAAGATTAGATAGATGTTTGTCTAGAAAAATATTTGAAAATTTAGTATTTTGTTAGTGACTATAAGTCAACAGACATGATATTATTTAAAAAATGAAGAACTAATGCAGTCTTAGGCTATATTAAGAGAAGTTCAGCCTCTGAGAGTAAGGAAATGTTAATAATATTGTTAAATTCTGCCATGATTAGACTACCTGAGGAGTTTTGTGTTCAGTTCTGGGTACTACATTTTAAGAAAGATATTGGTAAACTAGACTACCAGTGTAGTGAAAGGCCTTGAGGCTGTGCCCTATGAGGTTTGGTGGAAGAAAGTGGGGATTTTTAGTGTAAGAAAGAAGATATTCAGGGAGGATATGGCCGCTGTCTTCATGGATTGTTAAATTGTAAAGGATTAGAAGTGCTTGGTCCCAGAGGGGAGAACTTGGAACAATAGGTAGAAATTGCAAAGAAGAAAATTTAGACTTGATGTAAGGAGAAACTTCTAAACAAGTAAATGGACTACCCAGGGGGCCAGTGTTCCTCTCTTTGGAGGTATTCCGGCATATAGTGGCTGATCATTCGTTGGGTGTGTGGTAGCCAAAGTTGTTTGTCAGGTATAGGCTGGACTTGCTGGCCACTGGAGTCTCTGCCTGCGTGAAATTCAGTCATTCTTGTTTGCTGTTTGTCCTTCGTTCTCGAACAGGACCGTGACATCAGGGAGGCAATGCCATGACTTGCAAGTGAGTTGGATTTAAGTGAGGGAGGGCTGTGCAAAGTCACCACCCTCACTTTCTCCTCTGGAGCCATCTGGGTCCAGTGGCCAGATATAGATCAGGAACACTGGAGATGGCCCTGGATGCAATGGGAGACCTTGGCCTTTTCAAGCTAAGGTCTTTAGCAGGTCTCAGTTTGACTGAGGCAGCACCCATTCAATGATTTAGGCTAGGTAAGAATAAACATTTATTTCTGCCAGGCACTTTGCTAACCTGTAGGGATACAAAGAAAGACAAAAGATAGTCCCTGCTCTCAAGAGCTCAGACTAATGGGGAAGAGAGTGTGCAAATGATTATATACAAACAGGACATACAGGTTGAAGATGATCAACAGGGGAAAGACCAGGAGATTGGGAAAGGCTTCCTGTAGAAGGTGGGATTTTAGCTGGGACTTGAAGGAAACTAGGAGGCAGAGATGAGGTGGGAAGGGGGCAGAATTCTAGCTCTGGAGAGAGCCAGCCAGTGAAAATGTCCGGAGTCAGAGGATGGAGTGTCTTGTTCAAGGCTAGATACCTCTATTACTTTAGTAGTGATAGAGGGCCATAATTTTCTCTTTGATCGTTTTTGGCTTTGGATAGCTCACTATCCACAATGGTATGTGCTCTGGTGTTTATTGCTAATTTGATATAACTTTTGAACTGAGTGCTGTGGCATGGGGAAGGATCCAAAAAGTAATGAGACAGCGTCTGGCCGTGTGCAGCATATAGCCTACTTGGAGTAAACTTAAACTTGTGTTAACTTCAAGAACTCTGTGAGATTTAAGGGGCTGTTGAGGACAACAGGCATCACAGTGTAACACATAGTGAACCACCATTGAGTGGTCTGGGGAGAGAGGTATAGCTTCAGCCACTTGCAATGGTCATGGAAACTAGAGGTGGCATGTGACCTGGGTCATGAGAGATAGCTAGCATATCACGAACAATCAAATGCAACTTCTGCTTTCAGTCTCCCAGGCAATGATGTGCTATATTTGGAATGTCCTTCGGGTGCTATTAATTCAGTGTTGTTTTTCCCAATATTTCCATGGATATTTAGACCATTCTGCCCCTCCTTGTTCACTGGTGTTTTTAGCATTGCCCTGACAGATATCGCAGGGCTGAAGCAAAATGTTGTTGGTATTGTAGGGGTGGGAGTGAGGATGGGGTATGTTCTTTATCCTAGACTGAAAGACTTGGATATTACATAAAGGTTTGTCAGTATGTCACCAGCCTTCCAGATCACTCTGATTAATTGTAAGTATACTCCAAGGATAAAAATGTAAGGGAAAAATTAGCTACATTGAAATTCTGTACTTTTTAACATTTTGGGAGGAGGCCCCATTGAATACAGGGCAGTTGTATTTAATGGGGTCTACCTTAAATGAGTCATCTTTAGAATGCCCCAGAATTAAATTTGGAGATGTCATTGTTAGACTTGCTGGGGAGTTTTGTGTTTGATTTTGGCTCTCCATTCTTAAATTCTTTGGATTGGCCTCTGTATTGTAATTTGCTTTAGTAATAGGGAACTCCCTGATGAAGAAATCTCCTCTGCTAACACAGATTGTGAGACTGGTGACTTTGCGCAGCCCTCCCTCACTTAAATCCAATTCACTTGCGTGTCATGGCATCATCTCCCTGACGTCATGGTCCTTTTTGATGAAGGAATAACAGCCAACATAGATTAGCATCTTCTTTGTAACATATTCTTAGACCATTGCCTAGAGCAGATAGAGGGTAAATGATTTGCCCATGTTCAGGCAACTAGTAGTAAGTATAAAAATTGAAAGGCTCTGAAAGCTTTTGGCGGGGCTCACCCCCCACCCCATGGGTTGTTAAACTAATCAGAAATAATTCTGAAATTGTATAGATTTTTGGTGAGCATGATAGCAAAAAAAAGTGGCGAGATTACTATTGAGGGAACTTTAAATTCAAGGAACTGGGCATCAGTACCCAAATTGTGATTAAATCTTTGAATTGTTTGAAAAATTGTTTGAAAAAATTGTTTGAAAATTGTTTGAAAAACATATCTATGTTTCAAGTTATAGACCAATTTTATAATTTAATAATGTTTCATTGTTTCCTGGGCATTGTCAGTGAGGTGAGATGACCAAATTCTGATTTAAAATTTTAAAGTCTTCCTAGCTTCTGATGATGTAAACATCAGTGCATGGCCCAGCCTGCCCATCTAAAGCACAGAGCACCAGGCGCCTCCAGTAGCAGAAATCTTAGTTACCACCACCCTGGCACTTTAGCTATCCACACAGTTGCAACTCTGCTGGAAAGTGGAATGGAGTGGAGAGTGTTGGGGCTCAATAGAGGAACAGGGGTTCTCTTGTAACATTGACTTCGTGAAAGAGGGAAGTTTTCCTCCCTTCACTTTTGTTGGGTGTGAAATAGCTTGTGAGGTTTCATGTCCAGATCCACTGCTAGAACTGTTAAGAGCGGCCCATGAATCCAGTAGAATGATCCTTCCTCCACTCAGGACTGAAGTTCTGTGGAAAAAAGAATGGTTGCCACTGATTTCTCCAACTCTTTTTTTTTCAGTTAACAGACATTTATTTTCTCTCCCCTTCATCTCCCTCTCTCCCTAAAGGGATCCTTCTTTTTTTTAAATTTATTTTTAATATGTTTAGTTTTCAGCATTGATTTTCACAGGTGTTTGAATTACAAATTTTCTCCCCATTTCCACCCCCTCCAAGATGGCATACACTCTGGTTGCCCTGTTCCCCAGTCTGCCCTCCCCT
>CM053622.1:729191090-729207876 GCA_028646595.1 Phalanger gymnotis | reverse complement strand
TTTTGTTGTAGGCTCTATGACTTTGTTAACTTCATCTGACTGTATGTTTTGGTCTTCTTTGTCACCAAAGAAGGATTCCAGAGTCTGAGACTGAATCTGGGTGTGTTTTCGAAGCCTGGCCATATTCCCCTCCAACTTAATTAACCTTTGAATTTTTCAACAGGGCGTGGGCTGCTTAAAGACTAAAGAGTTCTGTGTTCCACCCTTGGGCGGATGCGCTGCCTTACCAGCACTCCTCCTTCCGCAAGAACCCCCTACCCAGACTGGGCTTAAATCTTCAGCAGGCTCTTCACTCCTGCTCTGATCAGCCACTTAATTCCTCCCACCCTGTGGGCCTGGGGCCAGAAGCAGTTGCTTCAGTAGTTCTAAAGCTGCCCCACCTCCGCTGCCCCAGGGGCGGTGGCTGAATGGCAAACTCAGTTCTGCAGCTTTTCCCACTAACCTTCTCTGTTGTCTTTGCTCTTTGTGGGTTGTGAGGTCTGGTAAATGCCATAGCTCAGTAATTCAGGATGCTAGGGCACTCTCTGCTCGGCTCGTGGTGTGGTTGGTCCGAGGTGCGCACTGCGCACGCTGAGCTCTACTTGGCTCAGCTCCGCTCCCCTCAGATGGGAGCTGGGAGCTCCGTGTGTATCAGACCTTACCCAGAGACCATCCAGGCTGGCCTGGGCTGGAGCCCTGCTTCCCTCTGCCACTTTGTGGGTTCTGCAGCTCTAGAATTGGTTCAGAGCCATTTTTTATAGGTTTTTGGAGGGACTTGGTGGGGAGCTCATGCCAGTCACTGCTTTCCAGCTGCCATCTTGGCTCCACCCCCTCGATTTCTCCAACTCTTAACATGTTTCTTTCTTTGTCCTTACCTGTCTGCTATTCATCTCCTCTCAGTTCCCAATTGGTCATTCCATATGAGCCAAGGAAGAAAGGAAATGGATCAGTTTGAAGTTGCTCAGTAGCAGAGAATGCACAATGAACATTGTCTCAAGAAAATCTGATCACCTTGCTTTCTGCACCCCTCAATGCATGTTGTGCCTTTCAGTTCATTTGAGAATCCTAGAATAGATAGAACGTCCCCAACTTCATTCCCAGAACACTGCAGCACAGTTGTGTTCTGCCCTAATCAAATGCTTTCCTTCCTTCCTTCCTTCCTTCCTTCCTTCCTTCCTTCCTTCCTTCCTTCCTTCCTTCCTTCCTTCCTTCCTTCCTTCCTTCTTTCCTTTCTTCCCTCCTTCCTTCCTGCATGCCTTCCTACCTTTCTGCCTTCCTGCCTTCCTGTGTTGGCATTCACTCTGGGAGCTGATGCTTTTATTGAGTTTAAGGTTCATGTGGCAGAATTTGCCTCATAATTTTGGGTGAGTTGATCACGACTAGATCCATTTGTGGCTACCAAATTTTTTCAGAGATGTTTGTTGTCCTTAAAATTCAAGCTGGTTCCACATGACAGTGGCTGGTGTGTGTAGCACAAGTTCTTTTAGTCATCAGGTCAGACAATAGATTCAACCCTTTTGGCTATATAGAGAAAGTAGGAATAGTTTTCTGAAAGTCTTCCACAACTCTTACCCACTTGAGCAGTTTAAACCATTAATAGCTTTTTATTTTTCACATCTTTAGCTAATTAATGCTCAAAGGTTTTTGAGATGTGCCTTCAGAATCTTACTTAATTTGAAAACCATTTTAAAGGAAGCATGATAATACAGTGGAAAATATGCTGTATTTTGGAGTCAGAGGATCTTGGTTTGAATCCGGGCATTGTCACTTACAAATTGTATGAACTAGGGTTCTCAGTTTCCTCATCTGTAAAATGTGGAGGTGGCAGGTGGGGCGGGGAGGGGATGGGGTAGAGAGAGACATTACACTCAGACTCAAAAGCTTCTAAGATCTCTTCAGCTCTGAATTTATGAGCCTATGATCCTATGAACTATGACTTAATACATTTTAGTAAAAATAAAGTAAGACTTTTATAGGACTCAATCGTAGCTTGAGCTGAACACTCCATTGATCTATCATCTTTTTTCTCACTTGGTTCATAGGTTGGACTCAAACCTTAAAGTGCTGTATGCATGTTAAGGTATTATTATAGTAGCTTCCTGACTCATCTCTGTGCTTCCAAGATCTGTTTCCTCCATTTCACCTTAATGGAAGACTTTCAGGTTGGCCTTTTCCAAATATCATTTGGGTTGACATTCCCCTCCTTATGAAAGAAGTTAGAAGAAAAAAAGGACAGAAGTTAAGGCTGCTGAATCACAGTTGTATAGCACTTCCATTTTGAAAAGGGATGAGTTTTCTTTGGTTTATGAAGTTTTGCACAGAGATCATTCTAGACCTTTGATTCAGATTTGTTTGGATACTGGCCTTCTCTGTTTTGAGGCAGGGTATGCTCTTTAGCAAGATTTCTTAAGTTATGTAGCTTAGCCAGGGCTGAGTGACCACTGTTCCCTTCCTGGATTTTGTCTGAATTTATAATCTTAACCCCAGTATTCTCTGGTTTCTTTCAAGTCTGAGCTAAAATCCCCCACTCTGTAGGAACTCTTTCCCAGTCCCCCTTTACACTAGTACCTTTTCTCTGAGATTATCACCAGTTTTTACTATATAGATGTGGTTTCTACCCATTTGCTTGCCTGTCATCTCCTCAGTTAATTTGTAAACTCCTTGAGGGTTGGAGCTGTTTTCATCTTCCTTTTGCTTAGTAAGTACTTATTGGCAGCTAAACTGCGCCAAGAAGGCCAAGAAGAATGAGGCCAGGTTTGTTCTCCAGGCCCTGCTCTCCCAGAAATACACAGCCACACAGAAATACATGCCTTGTTTGGTGCCCTGAGCTGCCTCAACCCCATGGGAGCCATGACAGGTCTCACAGCAGAATTAGATTTCAGACGCCTCTAGTATTACTTTGAGTCTTATGGCCAACCTGAGAGAATGACGGCTTCTAATACTTATTTTCCTCCAGTTATTATGATCCTTGTTTTGTCTTCACTGATCTTAGGAGGTCAGCCTAATGACCAGCAGTAACTATAGTTTGCATGTAATTATTGTCCTTCTAGAGTCTACCATGAGTGCTTGGGTTCTAGAGTCATAGTTTATTGTGCTTGTATAAGACTCCCTTTCCTTCATTGCACTATTCTTTCTTTACTTATAGGCTTATGTGGGGCTATATAAGCTTACTGAGGCTTATAAAGGAACTCACGATGTACTCTGGCCCTCTAGAAGTAATAGGGAGCCACTGAAGTTTATTGAGTAGGGAAGTATTATAGTTGGGCCATAATAAAAAGGAGACAAAATAATTATATTTAATTCAACAGACATTTATTAAATGTGTTTTCTATGCAAGATTTTGTTGGCTATAATGATAAGAACAATATAGTCCCTGTGCTCAGAAGCTTATAATCTATAAAAGGAGTTATGTGCCCAGATAAATGTTATACTATACAGAATGTAAAAAGGCCAAGGGAAAGTTCTGGGACAAGTGTCCTAGGGAAACTCAAGGGAAGCAAGACCATTTTTACCCAGAGAGGCATTAGGACAATAGATTGAGGCTTAGAAAAGAGACTTATTCATTTTTCAGGTGAGGCAACTGAGCCCCAGGTAAGTAGAAGATGAGCCAGCAAAAGATTAAGAGAAGGAACATTCACATAGGTAGGAGTAGAGCCAAGAGAGAAATGCAGGGGAAGAGAGAGTATTCAAAAGAAGGTGTCAGCAGAATCATTGGCTGCCAAGAAGTCACTGAGAGGCCTGAGAGCTGGGCATTCCAAGGCCTTTCTAACCTGGACCCTTTCTGCCTTTCTAGTCTCCTTATACCTTACTCCTCACAGCATACTCTGCGACCCAGTGACACTGGCCTCCTCCAATTCATCCTGTACATATCTTGTGTATGTTTAGCTGTTTGCCTGTTGCCTCTATCTTTAGACTGTGCTCTCCTTAAGGGCAGAGATTGTTTTTTGCCTTTGTATCTTTAGTGCTTAGCATAATGACTGGCACACAGTATGAACTTAATAGCACAAGGTTTGACGCACAGTAGGAACTTAATAGATCAATGTTTGACACTCAGTAGGGAACTTAACTGCTTTTTGATTTGAGAGAAAATCATTGGATTTAGCTATTAGAAGGTAACCTTTGAGAAAGAAGTTTCAGTAGAGTGATGGATCAGAAGCCAGATTACTAGGGGTAGAGGAGTGAGTGGTGAGCACATATAGGAAGTAAAAAAATATGACACTCTCTAAGAATTTAGCCATTAAGAGGTTGAAATATATGAGATTATAGTGTAAGGGGGTGTCAGAGTCGGGGAGAGTTTTTGTCTTTTTCTTTCAATATTCTGTGAACCTAAATATGTTTATAGGGATCCACATGTGGAGTGGGAGATTAAAGATGTGTGTGAGAGAGAGGGGAGAGGAGTCATTGGGAAGGTAATGGGATCATATATGGCTCAGTCACATGGTGGACCAGCCTCCGTCTTTTTATGACTTTTTCTTTTCTGTTTGGAGGTTGCTGCATCTATATTACAGAAGGATTCCCACAATCCCTGGGCTTATGAGTGGCACATTCGAATTGTGGAAAGGCCATTGGATTTGGATTCAGAATATAATAATGGCAACCATTACGAGGCAAACCTACCTAAAAGGTTACAAGGTGTGTTTCTTGTACCTTCTCTAAGTTAGGGCTCTACCCCCATTTTGGAGATAAGAATGAGTCACACAGATGTAATTGGTCCAAGCCTACAGAGGTAACATATAGCAAAGAAGTTGCTTTCCTAGCTCCGGGTCCAGAGTTTCTTCCTTCACTAGAGCATGTTGCCTCTGAAGGAGCTCAGTGTTTCAAGGAGTTGTCAAATTCTCCACCTGATATGTCTTTCCTTTGAGAACGTTTTGACATCCAAATTCATCTTTATTGTATGGTCCTGCTTCGTTACAGATTTGTAGAGTTGTAGTCATAAGATCCCCCTAGAATCTCAGCTCAGCTAGGTCCCAGTCAGTGTTGTCTTGTTGTTTGAGTTTCACACTATTTGAAGTTATGTATGAAGTTATATATAATTCTGTGCAAATTATGATCATTGGTTCTGGAACCTTGGAGCTATGTAGTACAAATTTGAATCGTGCATCCAGTTCATAGGATTCATTTTTTTGCATAGGCATGGACATATAGACATAGCTTTCTTTTGTAGTTGTGTTGCCGTGGGCATATTTTTCATTTGTTCACCTCTCTGGGCATCTGTTTCCATACCCGTAAGATGGTAATGTTATTTATGTTACTGCCAACCACACAGAGACTGTTGGGAGGAATATATTTTGTGAGTTCCAAAGCTCCTTTTATGTAAGTATAAATTATTATTCAAGGAAAGGGATTCACAACTTCTTGGTTTTTTTTTTTATCAGTTGCTTTCCAGATACATGATTGTACAGATAATGTAATTACTCCCAAATATTCTTGAACTCTTCAATCTAACTCAGTTTCTGGATGCTGACCTAACATTAGGACAGTGGACAGGCTGCTGATGCATTACCAGGGCTACTCCTCAACTATGTCTAATGGAATATTGATTTTCTCCCTGGTGTGCTCTGCTAAGGAATCAATACTGCACTAGATGGAGGAGCAGTTTGGGATGAAAAAGAAGGGAATCTGTTCCATCTGGGTTCCCTTCTCCACAGGGCTCAGGGGCTCTGAAGACACAGGCAGAGGCACAGCCCTGTGGGGCAGAAACAACTAGAGGAAGTGGGGAAAGATTAATGGGACATTAGCATTTAGAAACCACCCTGTAGGGAAGCGCGGTAGCACAGTGGTTAGAATGCTTGGCCTTGTGTCAGGAAATCCTGACTGCAAATCCTGCCTTAGACACCTAATAGCTCTGTGATTCTGGGCAAGCCACTCGACCACCATATGCTTTAGCGTCCTCAACTGTAAAACAGGGATAATAGCACCTACCCCTCAGGGTTGTTGTGAGGATCAGATGAGATATTTGTAAAATACCTGACACAGAGTTAGTGCTTAATAAATGTTTTCTTCCTTCCTTCCATCTTGTCCACACAAGTAGCATAGGGATTTTATTTAATGCTCAGGGTATATGTGCTGTATCTAGAGCAAGGGCCCAGCAAGGGGGTGCAGAGGATAGAATGCTGGGCCTAGAGTCAGGAAGACCCGAGTTCAAATATGGCCTCAGACACATACTAGCTGTGTGACTCTGGGCAAGTCACTTAACCCTGTTTGCCTCAGTTTTCTCATCTGTAAAATGAGCTGGAGAAGGAAATGGTGAACCACTCCAGGGTCTTTGCCAAGAAAACCTCAAAGGTGCTCATGAAGAGTTAGACGTGACTGAAATGACTCAATAACAACGTATCTAGAACATCCCCTTGATTTACCAGTCTGGCAACTACATCAAAAAAAAATCAGTCCAATCTTGCATAACCCGCAGTTGATGAAGCAATGCTAGTGCTTTGTGATCACGGCTTCCCTTCCTAAATAATCACAAACCAATCCCTGTGAACTTCAGTCTCTTCACCTATAAAATGGGAATGGTACTGGCATTACCCTATGTCACAGACTTCTTGCAGGATAATGCTTTGTAAACTTACAAGTGTTATATAAATGTGAGTCATAATCATAATCACACATTCCTGTTATTTAGTGCCTTGGCCAAAGTCAGACAGCTTTTTAAGTAGCAGATCTGGGATGAGAATAACCTGGGTTCCCATCTCCAAAATTCAGGATTTTTGCCACTAAAAGAGGTTGTTTTGGCAATTTGTGGCCAAGAGCGACCAGTCTGATTCTACAAAAAAATTTGTCTAGCTTTTTTAGGTTCTCTGAGATATCCAAGTCATCAGTAGAAAGCCCTCCCACATTCAAAGAAATTAAAGTCCTTGTTAACTAAATGTTTAATTGCCATGTATTATAATAGCTAATAATAATAACTACCTTTAAGGCTTGTAAATGCTATACATATATAACTTTCTATTGCATGACATATAATTTTACAATTTAAATTTATTGTAAATTTATTATAAAATATATATTTATTATATTTAATTTATTATGTTTTTGTTCATATCATGACTTTTTTGACACATAGTCATTTGAATTAGGAACAGAATCTTCAATAATTATTGTAGTGTTTCCCCTTCCCCATCCTTAATATGGACACGTGGCAGGTATCAATCTAGGTTGGGTATAACAAGAGTTAATTTCATTGGCTTCTTATTGTCTCAGTTTTTCATTTCATGATTTCTTCTTGTATAGAGTTTTAATATATTAACCCTGAGGATACCTTCTGGGTCGTGAGTACAAGGATACAGAGCGATAACGTATTTATAAATGCGCTACGGCATTTGATCACCATGGCCAGTCTTTTGAGGTGGAGTGCAAAAAGCAGTGGACTCACAGATACAAGCCTGGGTTTGATTCCCAGTTGGGACATTTACTATGGGCCTAGCTTTCTCATTTGTAAAGTGACCTCCATGATGTTCTCCATACATACTACCACTAGATCTCCTAACTCTGTAACCCTAGCACAGGCCTAAAATGAATCCCCTCCTCACCATCGCCTTTTACAATCCCTAGATCCCTTCAGCAGTCACAACAGATGCCAAATTTTGTGTGAATGCTGTCTTCCTCTTGAAATGATTTTGTATTAACTTTGTATGTACTCTTTATTTACTTACCTTGGTTCGTGTTTTGTTCCCCACGCTCATCCCAAGAAGTGTTATTTTTGTCTTTGCATTGCTAGAATGCAGTGTGATGCCTTGACGTAGTAAGCATCTGATAAAAACTTCTTGAAATTAATTAAAATGAATTCCAGTATTTATAAAATGGTACCTTTCTGCACCTTGCATCATTTATGTTGGACATTAGGTATGATAGGTGATAACATGAGGCTGTAGTTTATCTAGTCTACTGTGAGAGGCACAACAGGCCGACCTACAAGTATGAGAACTTGGAAGAATTCCTATAGGTCTTCCCACAGCAAGTTGGATCCACTTTATGACTCTGTGGCAAATGGTGACAATCCCATGCTGCCTCTAAGGCTTTCTGTGCTCAAATGAACAGCTATCCAGGGGCTGGGGAAAATGGCTGGATTTTACTCTAGGGATTTCCAGAGGCCAAAGTAAAATGCTTTGTGAAGCATGTTAGAAATGTAAACAGCTATAATAAAACATCTAAATGGCATAAAACAGGAACTGACTGGTATTTGAAGGACTAGTTTACTTCAGTCCTGTGCTTTCCCGTAATACCAAAGGAAAGATGCTCTAGAAATCCAACAAATAGATACGTACACCAATCTCAATCAGACGTGGTGTCTGGCTTTCTATAAAATGCGGGGAGGGGGGCGATGCTCCATAGAAGTCTTCCTCCTATGCTTCATGGAGTGGGGGTGACACCGGGTTCCAAAGGTTATCCCAGTGGAGCATAAGCTCTGGCAAGGAAAATGTCACCCCTGGGAAGTCTTCCTTGGTGATAAGAGATTGGTCACAAAGGGTCAGATATGCAGCACTGAGGCCAGATCTGCAGGATGCTTCATCATTGCCCATATCCATCCTCTGTGCCCAGAATGTAGACGTCCTAAGACTTCCAGGGAAATACAGCCATTTAATACTGGTCCTCCTATGGCATGGTAGCCCGTGGCACACACTGTAACTAATACCAAGGAGGATAGAATATGAAAACTCTAGCCTATGAGAGCTTCCTCTGTCTCTCAAGTACCTCATTACAACTTGCACAAGGTCTGTGCTGCCCTGGCTGGAGAATGCTAGGACTGAGCGTAGTGCAAGCATAGCTTAGATTTCCTGCAGCATCTGCCCAGAGTCCCGGTTGCTCGTCTAAGTGCCCAGTCCCAGCAGTTACCAGGAAGCACCTCCTTCTGAAATAGAAAAGAGGGAGTTTTTAGTTCTAGAGATAGACCAGCCTAGCTATGTACACAGAGGCTTATTGCCCCAGTCGTCTTCTTATCACTGCAATCTGTGCACATCTTCCTTCCATTATAGTATATGCTTCTTGACAGCCAAGTCTGTGGACCTTTGTGTACTTAGCACTCTGTGCACAGTTGGCATTTAATGCACCTGTTTCGAATGAATGAATAAATAAAATTACGTTAAAATAGGTCATCCTGAGGAAAGAGTCTACTTAGAAGCAGTGCTCCAAAGCAATTTAAGTTGGTCTTTTTCTCTTCTCAAAGAAAAGATTGTTGTGTCTTAAGCTGTTAGCCTTTCATCACCTATTGCAGACATTACAAACTCAATGAGGCACCATATGGGTTTCGTGATAGATACATCCCTTCTGCAGCTCAAAATAGTTCACCTTAGACTTATCTGTGCTGTCCCGTTGTTCTTCTCAAAGTATCCTGACTATGGAGGTCATCTTTGCATGGAGAAGATTGGGGTCTATATTATCAACAAACGGGTAGTAAATTCTATATTAAATGTACCTGGTTAAGTTTGCTGTAGTTTAAAAGTGACTTGTTACATATGGCTAAAAACTCTAAAATTGTACAGCCAGGGAAGTTGGTTGGATTGTCATTGCTCCGGCCCCAAGGAGCCATTCTCATAATTATGGGAGCTTGTCCTTTCTCCTTGAGATTCCAAATGGACATGTTTTCCTTCTGTGTCATCCAGTCACCCCCAGATTTTCGTGTTGGCAGTTGACAGACTGGCACGTGGTTCTTAGGGCTACATATCCATACTTTGGTGAACAAACATAATCCTGTCGGAGTTCCTAAATGCATGTCGACAGATATATGTATAAAAGAAGAGGTCCTGTAAGTCAACACAGAGAGAAGCATTAATAGGAACATATCAAGATGCTGGTAGTGTGTTGTTGTTGTTGAGTCATTTCAGTCATGTCTGACTCTTTGTGACTCCATTTGGGGTTTTCATGGCAAAGATGCTGGAGTAGTTTGCCATTTCCTTCTCCAGCACATTTACAGATGAGGAAACTGAGGCAAACAGGGATAAGTGACTTGCCCAGAGACACAAGGCTAGTAAGCGTCTCAGGCTGCATCTGAATTCATGTCTTCCTGACTCCAAGACTGGTGCTCTAACCATTATGCCGCCTCACTGCCTTGATAGTATAGAGCTATGGATTTTAGTCCAGTACCAGCCTTGGAATCTGTGGTTTGTTAAAATACATGACCTTGAAAAATTTATTATACCATTCTCAGCTTCAGCTCCCTCCTATGTAAAATGAAGGGATTGGACAAAGTAATCTTTAAGATCTTTTCTGGTTATAAAATATTATGCTATATTTTGAAGACACTAGAACAGGAGCTAGCCTAATGAGTTTGGTCTAATTTATCATCCTATTTGTTAGCTTGGCAGGTTCTTCATTCTCTTTAGTGGGAGAGTCTTTTGCCATCTTCACTGATAACTAACCTCACCCCAGTGTCTGAAAGACCTTGGTAACAGAATATTATGTGTGTGTGTGTGTGTGTGTGTGTGTGTGTGTATGCACACACACATTATCTAACTATTGCTTGGCCTAATCAATTGGGAAGAATGGATTTTAGGACTGTCTGGAGACTATGATGAAAGAGTTAAACCTAAAGAATACTTAAGGTCTTCTAGTCCAGCCCTCCCTTCATTTTAGAGTTAAGGGAACTGAGGACCAGAGAGCCAATATAAGTGACTTGCCCAGGGTCATAGAGGTCTAAGTGACATAGGTGATCCCCATCCATATAACTAACAGTTAAGTGTTTGGTAAATAGTGGAGCAAGTTTCTTGAGGCCACACAGCAAGTAAGTGGTAGAAGCTACTTTTTAGACCCTAGTCCTTTGACCTTAAATCTAACACTTTTGCTACTACTTCAGTTAATGTTTTATCTTGAAGCTACACATCTGTATTTTTCCTTCCACATAAAATGGTGATTTCGAAGTAGAAGATGTCTGAGGCTTCTTGCAGCTCTCACAGTCCATTATTACATAATTTCATCTTTGGTTATTCATCTGCCTCCAAGGATAATCACCACTTCGAACCTTTAGCAAGCATCTGAGCCCCGAGAGTCCACTGTTGGGAGCTATCCAAAGAGAACTACCTGGGACCAGTTCCAATCCTGGGAGCTCACTTACCCTCTGAGACACAATGACACCATTAGGCGTGGATGGTGTTTACAAACAGTAACAGCGAAAACAGTGAACTCACAACAGAAGTGAATTGTAAACTACTTCATAGCTGATGTCCATAAATAAATGTAACTTCTCGATTATGCCATGTTGAAATTTGCGTGCTCAATCTAATGGAATATATTTATTTAACGGATGACTTCTCTTTTCATCAGGGGCTGCTAACACATCAAAATAAGCCTGTTAAGCCTGCTTAAGTGATAAATTGTGTTTGCGTTTATTGCACATGTTGTAAAAATATTTGATACGCTAATGATTGCCAAGAAAATACTTCATTAGGTTGAGAACTAAGATGTGAACACCCCAATTTTATTATTCTTGGTGCATAAATACAGGCTTGGTCAAATACATTTGAGAGGGAGTTGGTGGAGTTGGCTCCAATGGAGCCTGGAGAATCAACCTTTGGAATCAGTAAACAGCTCCTCCTGCTGTAGTTTTCAGTGTCTTCTTCACAATGGTGCTTTGAAAGTAGGTCATCTAAATATCACTAACATCTTTTTTTCTACAGATGAGGAAAATTCATAGGATCATAGATGTCCCATAAATCTATCGTTCATAGGATCATAGATGTTGATTGATCTGGAAGGGACCTTAGTAGCCAGACCCACTTTGTTTTGCAGATGAGGAAAATGAGGCACAGAAAATTAATTTAAGCAACTTGTCTATAGTCACACAGCTAGCCGGTTTCTAGGATTTGAACCCAGAACTTACTGAACCTAAGTTCAGGGGCCCTACGCTCTACACCATGATGCTTGAGTGATTACATGATGATTTTCACTTTTATGTGGCACAGGGATGTAAATGTCGAAATTGAATTTAGAAAGACCCGAGTTCAAATCCTGTCTCAGACACTTACTAGCTGAGTGACCCTGGGTAGATCACTTAACCTGTTTCTGTTTCTTCATCTGGAAATTCAGAGTAATAATAATACTTGCCTCCTAGGATGTGAGGATTAAATGAGATAACCTATATAAAGTGCCTTAAAGCACTATATAAATATGGTATTATCGTTATTGCACATAGCATTTTATTTGAATCTCAGAGTATCCCTATGGGATTGGTAGTGTAAATATTTGTGTCCCCATTTTAAAGATGAGGAGGTATAAGCTTTGAGAGGTTCTCTGAGTTGTCTCTGTCAGAACTTGAACTCAATTCTTCTGTTTTCCAGTCCACTGCTTTGTTTTATCCTGCCCAGAGGTAGGCGTGATTGGGGAGAAGCCACCAATAAGTCATTAGTCTTGGGCTAAAATCCTGCATTCTGTAAGAAGCTTTTCCTGATCCCTCCTGTTGGTTATGTCCTTTAATATGTCTTGTCTGTACATAGTCGTCTCCTCCATGAGCTCCTTGAAAGCAGGGACTGTTTCCTTTCTGTAATTATTTGTTTTTTGTTTTTTTTTTTTTGTTCTCAGTGCACAGTATAGTGCCTGGCACATAGTAGGCCCTGCTTCATGACTTAAATTATGCCCCACTCCAACCTTGTGAATGTTCCTGATTCTTCACCACTTCTTGGTGGTCATCCTGGCCTCTCATCTCCTAGGGATAACACTGGGGTCCCTGACTCTTAAAAAAAGACCTAGGCCAATCACTGACTCATAAGGAATCATAGGAACATGGTGTCTTAGAGTTGGAAAGGACTTTTAGTTCATCTTATTCACTTATTCTCCTTTGATGGAGGATAAAACAGGTCCAGAGAGGGGACGGATTTGTTTATAGTCACCCAAATAGTAGGGATGGCTCTGGGACCCTTAGCTCCTTGGGCACCCACCATCTCCCATTAATACTCCTGGTCCCTCAAACCTGACATGGAATATCCTTGGTCCCCTCTTCTTCCAACCCAGATGAGGACCAAACCAATCCAAATAGAATTTATGGAGTACTTGTGAACTTATTTGTAAGTCACAGAACTCCTGTGTAAAGGGCCCTGAGCCTGTCACCCCCTTAGGAAAAATCCCACGCTCCTCATTTGCCTATCCCCTGTCCACCCCAAGAAGAGACCTTGGCCAGCCTCCTGTAAAAGTAGCCCTAGCTTGACTGCTTGTAATGCCTCAGAAAATGAAGTGGGTCCCAGATCCTGCATCAAATACTTACTAGCTCCTGGGCAAGTCACTTGGCCTTTCTGTGCTCCAGTTTCCTCCCTTATAAAATGAGGAGTTAGACTGGATTTCCTCTAAGCTCCCTTTCTATGCTCCTGTGATTGTAACTTGCCGAAGATCACAGAGCCAGTAAGTATATAAGGCAGGATTTGTACTCTGAGCTTCCTCATATCTTTGCAGTAGTCTGTCTTATCTGCCTGACCCTAACCTGGTAATGAATCAATCCAGGTTCTGCCAGGCTGATCTTCAAAAAGTAGAAATGTAGCCTTCCAATAGGCTCATAGTCAAAATCTTTCTTCTTCATATAACCCTCGGGAGTTTGCTGGCCTAGCCCTCAAGACCCCAGGGTCATCTCCAGGCCTGGGTGGGACATCAGAGGAGGATTTGGGTGGAGGAGCCATTCAAATGAGTCAAATCCTTTTTGTTGCTGCATTCTTCAATAACAAATTGAAGAATGATATATGTTCATCATAGGTAATTGTCTTCATTCTTCACTTCTCTCTGGCTATGTAGATGAAGCTACCTGAAACATCTGTTAATTAAAAAAAATAGCTTTTCCAAGTGATCATAGATTTAAAGCTTAAAGGGAACTTGAGGTTATTGGTCTAGAGGTTGTAACACCTTCATTTTATAAACAAGGAAACTAAGACACAGAGAATTTAGATGACTTGTCCACGGTCACACAGCTAGTAATTGACGAGAGGTGGGATTTCAACCCCAATTTTCCTGAATCCGAGCCCATCACTCTGCCCACCACACCACAGAACCGGTTTACTTTGTTTCAACCCTTTGTTGTGGATTGTTGTTGTTTGTCCATTGGATTTAAGTGAGGCAGGGCTGTGCAAAGCCACCAGCCTCACTTTCTCCTCTGAAGCCATCTGGGTCCAGTGGCAAGCATTAGATCAGGAACACTGGAGATGGCCCTGGAAATGGGAGTTGCCAATGCAACCCAGAGGGAAGAGTCAGCAAGTTCAACAAGCATTTATTAATCACCTACTGCGTGCCAGTCACAAATCTGTAGATAAAAAGGCAAAACAACAGTCCCTTATTCTCAGGGAGCTCACGGTCTTATGTGGGACACAACACACAAAAAGCTGTGTAGAAACAAGATTCTATGTGTGGGATAAATTGGGGAGGCTTAGCTTTAAGTGCTAAGTGGATCATGAAAAGCTTTACAGAGAAGATAGGATTTTATCTGGGCCCCAAAGGTGGTTAGAGAATCCAGGATATCGGGAGGGACAGAAATCCAGGCATGGGAGACAGCCAGAGGAAAGGCACATAGGCAGGAAATGGAATGTTTTAGACAAGGAACTGCAAGGAAGCCATTGCCACTGGATTGCTGCTTATTTGGAGGGCAGTAAGATGTAAGAGGACCAAAAAGGTAGTAAGGGGCCCACATTGAGGATTTTATATTTGATCCTGAGGGTAATAGGGAGCCATTGTAGTTTATTGAACAGGGTAGGGAGTGTCATGGTCAGACCTGCGCTTTAGGAAGATCATGTTTCTGAGAAAGAATACTTGTGGTGGCAATTTGAAAAGATTCTTCATTCACCGCAGAACCATAACTGGGGCTATTTTCTTAATGTTTGTGCTAATTAAATTTCACAGGGCTCTGAAAAATCTCGTTATGGGGCTGAGGAATTTAGAGCCTTAGCCATGCAGAAGACTTGTGTTTTATTTACATCTGATTTATTCAGGGAAAGAAAGGAAAGATGGACCCATATCAGCTTTTAACTGTGAGTGTAAATATTTTGTCCCAGGCTTTTCTTGCATCATAGTACTAAAGGATCATGAAATATAAATATTGAATGAGTGCCAGGGAGGATTTTTGTTTTGTTTTCATTTGGCAAAATAGCTTAAAGGCCCAAATAGCTTAACTGGGCGCTTGGTTTCAACGAATCAACTTCACAAGTACCAGATAAGGGAGCTTGGCTATTTCATGTGAAAAGAAACTGGGAAAGGGGGAGGAGGCAGTATGTTACAAATTAAGTATGTTTTAGCAAGTGTCATGGCTATCTGGAAAGTACAGCACGATTTTAGACTCCAGTAATAGAAACGTAGTACTCAGAACTGCCCAAGATTATATTCAGTTTTAGGCTCATTTTAGGTAGGAAACTGGAAAGCTGGAAACTGACCAGAGGTGTGTGACCCTAATGGGGAGACAACCATAAATCTTGTTGTATGAGGCAGAATTGAAGGAAGTGGAGCTGTCTTCAAGTCTTTTGAAGATCGTTGTGTGGAAAAGGGATTGGTCCGGGCCCAAAAGGCAGAGCTGGGAGCCATGAGGAGAAGTCACAGAGAGGCAAACTTTGGGTCCATTCAGGAACAATCAGGACTGCCCCTATGTGGAATAGGCTGCCTTGGTAAAGAATGAGTTCCTCATCTCTAGGAGTATTCAAACAGAGTCGAACTGATCCCTTGTTGGGGATATCAGAGTATAATTGGAATAGACTGAAGGGGCGTAACAACAGTGCTATGGGCCGCTGCCGTGGCAGTGTAAGGCCAATAACACAGCACACAGGAGGGCTGCCAGCGCAGGTTCTTTGATCTGCTCTTCTAAGGAAAACGCCTTTAAGGGGTTTACAATCTCACTTTAATTAAACATTCATGTAATATTCACTTATTTCAGGAGAGAATGTCAGCACCCTGAACTTCAGAGAAAATACAAACAAAAATTACAGAGAAAATATAAACGAATCAAGCTGTAGGCTTCTGTCTGACCATAGCAATACATACATAGTTACCAGAGAGAGAGAAGCACCAACGTCTGGGTTTTTCAAAGCAGGAAGGCTCCAGAGGCTACCCGGAGTCTCGTCTGGTCAAATCACGTGACACTCTTCCAGTGAGTGAGCCCCACAGCAAAATGCTAACCTCCGAGTATATATACATGCTTCTTCAGGGTCAGAGGGCATCACAACCATGGAACTCAAACTCATGTGACTTAGGTTTTCTTGTGACTTAAGCAGGTCATCAAAGATGCTTGATTCAAAGACTCAGTCAAAGGTACTTGATTGCCTTAGTGCTGAGAAGCGCTCCCGAAGAAAAAAAAAAAGTAAAAAGTCCCATTTTCCTTGCCTTTACAAGGGGCTTGTGAGATCATTAAGAGACTGATAAATTTTTAGTATCTGGTATTGGAGCTGCTAAATGGTGCAGTGGACAGAGCCCCAGGCCTGGAGTTAGGAAGACCTGAGTTTAAATCCGGCCTTAGATACTTAAAAGCTGTATGAACCTGGGCAAGTCACTTAAGCTTTTTTTTGCTTCAATTTCCTCATCTTTAAAACAGGAATAATAGTGGCACCTTTGAGGATCAAGCGAGATGATGATTGTAAAATCATTTAGCACAGTTCCTGGCACATAGTAAGCACTATATAAATGTTAGCTATTATTAGCTATTGTTTATGGTCTCCTTTATAGAACAGGGATTCTTAACCTGCAGTCCCTGAACTAATAGATAGGTAGACAGATGGATGGATGGATGGATGGATGGATGGATGGATGGATGGATGGATGGATGGGTGGATGGATGGATGGGTGGATGGATGGGTGGATGGGTGGATGGGTGGATGGGTGGATGGGTGGATGGATGGATGGATGGATGGATGGATGGATGGAT
>CM053622.1:729159257-729182790 GCA_028646595.1 Phalanger gymnotis | reverse complement strand
AGGGGGATGGGAGGGGAATGGGGCGATGGAGGGGAGGGCAGACTGGGGAACAGGGCAACGGGAATGTACGCCATCTTGGAGTGGGGGGGCAGAGGAAACGGGGAGAAAATTTGTAATTCAAACGCCTGTGAAAATCAATGTTGAAAACCAAACGTCAAAAATAAATTAAAAAAAAATTCTCATTTATTTGGGACAGCTGGATGACTCAGTGAATAGAATACTGGACCTGGAATCAGAAAGAGCTGAGTTCAAAACTGCTTTAAAACACTTTATTAGCTATGTGACCTGGACAAGCCACTTAATTTCTGTTTGCCTCAATTTCTTTGGCTGTAAAATGGGCACAATAGCAGCCACCTCTCAGGCTTGTTATGAGGATCAAATAAGATAATATTTGTAAAACATTTAGCAAAATGTCTGGCACACAGTATTTCCTTCCTTATCTACCTTCTAAATTCTATGTATCTTCTTCATTGGCTTATAATAGATCCAAACAAGCAAGGGATTGCATCTACTTCTGAGATTTTGAAACCACAGGTTTTGTCATTAATCTCTTCATACTGTAGGGTTTGAGATGTTTCCCTTTATTTTAGTCTGTGTTGAGGTCAGTTTGCTGTTCAACATTGTTCTGTAATTGTGGTGTCTTAATGAATGATCTTTGGTCTCCCCATAGTTAGAGTTAATGGAAGAGCCTGAAGAATTTTTCCTTCTATAAACAGAGTAGTTCTAAGCACAAGGAATAGCTGCTGTGTGAGGAAAAACCCTGGAAGAGGAATGTGCAGGTAGCAAACTTATCAACTGGGAAAAAAAGGAGAGGCGATCCCATATGTTAAACATAAGAAGGCTAATTTTTCCTCCACAGAATTTGCCCAAAGGAATAGGATTTCCTAATCACAAGGGGGATCCAGAGGCTTTTGCCACATAAATGTTTGTAATTTATAGGTTTTCCAGTATGAAGACATTTTGAGCTCCTCTCATACAATTCTCTCCTCTTACAGGGGGGAAAATTAAGGCAGAGCGAGAAATACCCACAGCAAACAAATAAATATCAGAGCCAAGATTTGAACCAAGAACTTCTGAGCCTTTCTTGACTGTTTCTATTTAATCAATGCCCTCCCCTGCCCCCAGCTGTTCTTCTGGCTGTTCCTTACACAGGGCACTCCATGCTTCATCTCTGTCCTGCGCCTGGAGTGTAGGCCCTCATCTCTAATTCTTAGTGACAAGAGCACCTCGGGGCAGCTAGGTGCACGGTGAATAGAGCACCCGCCCTGGAGTCAAGAGGGCCTGAGTTCAAATGAGGCCTCAGACAGGTGACACTAGCTGTGTGACCTTGGGCAAGTCACTTAACCCTGATTTCCTCACCTCCCTCAAAGAAAAAAAAAAACTAGAACTGGGTCTTTGACTTCCTTCTGCATTTAACTGAAACGTAACCTTCCACATGATGCCTTTCCTTCCCTCCTTCCTCCCCCCCTCCATCAAATACCAATGTCTTCTCCCATAACTACCTGGTATCCATGTTATATACATTCTCTGTGTGGGTGTGGGTGTCTCTCTCTCTCTCTGCATGTCTGTCTCTGTGTGTGTCTCTCTATATGTCTCTCTGCCTCTGTCTTTCTCTCTCTCTCTGTCTCTCTTGCTCCCTCTCTACTTCTCCCCTGCCCCTGTTTCTGTCTCGCTTCCTCCTCTTTCTTTCTCGCGATATCTCTATAATCATGTATGTATACATATATTATCCCTCCTCAAGGTAAAGGGCTGTTTCATTCTTTGGGTCTATCTCCGGGCCTTAACACCAGTGCTTGGCACATAGGAAATACTCAGTTTGTGCTTGGTGGTTGCTGGGATTCTGATGCTAGACCCAATGTGTTTGCCCCTACCTCGTTTTACCTTCCTAGGTCTTCCTTGTCAGTCCAAAGGTCTGTCTGCCACCAGGACTGCCCTTGTTGGAAAGGGAGCTGTGCCATCAGATAATCTGAACATGAGTTACTGCCATGTCACTAACTCACTGGGTGACTCTGAGTGATTCTGAACTCTTTTGGGCCTCTAGTGCTTTTTTATCAGGAAAAAAGTTAAGCTTTTGCAGAGCCAGTGTGGTACAGTAGAAAAAGCACTGAATTTCTGGATTTGAAGTCCAAGGACCTGTGTTCAAATCCTGACTCTACTGTTACGTGTCCATGGGCAGGTAACTTAACCTCCCTGGGCCTCAAATTTCTCACCTGTAAAATAAAAGGGCCTGACTAGATGGCTCCAAAGGTCACTTAGAGTTCTAAATATGTCATGTTTCCTCTATAAAAAGAATAGTTTGAATTATATGATCTCAGAGGCTTCCTTGAGCTCTGAAAACAAGGTCCTTAACCTTTTTTGCATCGTGGGCTCCTCCTCAGAATCATGTTTTTAAATGCATAAAATAAAATATATAGAAATGCAAATAAAATACACATCGATACCGGTAACCGTGTATCAATATAATTAATTACTAAGGAAACTAATTATACTAAAATATAGTTATCAGTCAGTCAATAAACATTTATTGAGTACCTACTATGTGCCAGGCACTGTACTAAGCACCAGGGATATAGAGAAAGGCAAAAATAGTTCTTGCTATCAAAGAGCTCATGGTCTAGAGGGGAGACAACACCCAAACAACTATGTACAAACATGCTCCGCACAAGATGAAATTGAAATAATCAATAGAAAAAATGGAAAATAAGCACATATATGTATGTATATATATATAGCATCTATTATGTGCCATGCACTGTGTTACAATTATTATCTTACTTGATTCTGACAACAACCCTTTGAGATATGTGCTGTTACTCCTCCCATTTTACAGTTCAGAAAATGGAGGCAAACAGAGGCTAAGTGACTTGCCCAGGGTCACACAGCTAGTGTTTGAGGTCATATTTGAACTCCAGGCCTAGTTCTATTTATTGTGCCACCAGCTGCTTCCTAATTACACATACATGCATACGTTTATTTTTTGTGTACATTTATTTGGTAAACACTTGATAAATTACTTTCCATTCATCCACAAATTTTTTTAAGAAAAGGTCAAGTTCACTGACCTCAGATTAATAACTGCTGCTATAAATGTAATGATTTTCTTTTTGTAACACACATTTCCAGATGTACTAAGCTATCATCTATTTGGGAACTGAATCCTGCTTCTCCTGGGCTCTACCATTTTGAAATTATTCATGGAATTCTTGACTCCATAAACATCAAGAAACTTTGAAAAAGAAAGAGAAAGAGGGAACCTGGGAAATGACTAAGGTCTCTCAACCCAGCTGAAAAAAGCTTCTAGAGTGAGCTCTCAGCAGGGGTGTGCTGATAAATATTTAACAACTGGCTCTGAAAAAAAAATGTGCCCAGAGTGCACTTTTAAGTTTAATCTTTATTATTAACATCTTCTCCATCACTTTCCTAAGTTTAGACAATCAACAAAACAATAAATCAAACCCTGATTTGTAGCATTTGCTGGTTTCCAAGATGTAAATTCTTACACTGATAATTTAACAATCAGTCCTTTTGAACCAGTTTGAGCTAGCTCTAGCACGTCCCTGGCTCTAAGTATTTCTTGGATGGGGTGAAGAAGTCCCTAGAGTTTGCCTGCAAGATGATTTAATACTTTTTTATACTCACAAAACTATTTCTTTTTTAAAACTAATGCACTTTCAGGCACATAAAGAATATTAGTAAGTTTAAGATGTATGCTGAATGTTACACGTGGGAAACAAGCCATTGGCATTTAAAACTTCCAGATGGAACAGATTATGTTTTCTTTTCCTTTTACAATAGAACTTTCTCAGAGCTGTGATGAAAGCTTTGGAGGACATACATGGCTTTCTATGCAGTACTAAGAATTGCTATTACATACTCAGCACTACATTATCCTGTTTTGTCTTAGGAGTTGTGCTTGTAGAAATTCTATTAGAGCAGATGTGATGCTGGTGTCCTTGAACTCAGTCAAGTCAGGGTTTAAATATTGGCCCTGGTGCTTCTGAGCTGTGTGGCTGGCCTTAACCTCTCTGAGGCTCAGTTTCATCACCTGTGAAATGAAAGTAATAATATTTCCATGACCTACCTCACAGGGTGGCTGAGAGAGAGGGAACCTCTCTTAAAACACTGTAGTGATAGGGTTATTGCTCTGGGTCAGTTACCACTAGCTGCTTTATTATGTGCAGGTTGCCTTTATAATTAACTTCTAGCACAAAGTAGGTGTCAGATATGAGTTCATAACTGCAACAGGCATATGTTATATTTGAAGAAACAAGACTTAGAGGAAAAAACCAATCAATCAAAATGTGAGATAATGAAATCTCTACTACATCAGAGAATGTCATAAAACTTTGAGGGATAACTAACATAAAAATTTCTCAATAAATCAAATAAGATGAAATTTAACAGCAATAAGTATAAAATCTTAACCTGGGTTCAGAAAATCAATTTCCTAAGTGCATGCTAAGGATCCTGCCCCTTTCCCTCTGTTCTTCCATTCTCCTACAGAGATGTAGGAGAATGGATCATATTTTATGTATCATATTTGTATGTATCATAAATACATACATACATTTTATGATACGTATGTATCATAAAATGCTGCTACTTAGTCACTGGCTGTCTGTTGAGGCCCTAGTAAGCTTCTACAGCCTGGAGCCTGGATCTCCACTGCATTGGAAAGCATACCTTTTTTGTTTGGTACCTTCCCAAGAGAGACCAGGATGTGGGGTTGAGTTTTGTTGCGAGCCCATGGGTTGGATCTTTGGGTCAGCTAGCACAGCTTCTCTGTCAGTACGTGATGGGCAGGGGGTGGGTGTGCGCGCTGAGGGAGCTCAGGAGTTCATGTTTTTAAGCCTATTTTGGTTTCTTGATGTCCTAGACCATGGAGACAGCTGAAGTTGCTTTATCTTTGACACAAAATTTCTGTTTTACAGAAGGGTGAGAGGTCGTGGGGATCAGAGAAAATGTTTAGTCCTCCCTCATATTAATAATGTGACCACATTCTGTAGTAATTTTAAGTAGAACATAGCTTTTTATCTCTTCCTATAGGATTTTGTTGATAGATTTAGAGTTCAGAATGATATATATATTTATAATATATTATATATACATATATATGGATAGATAGATAGATAAGTAGATAGATAGATAGACAGATTTGTCTATAGCCATTGAAAGAATTTGTTTTGCTTAACAATGGATATTTGTTATAAGAAATTTTTTTCAGGTAGGGGTATGAGGGAAAGAAAATATATTTTTGTTAATTTCTTAAATAGATGTACGGGGGTGGGAAGTGCTATAGATGTGAAATGTTGCATGCACATTCAGATGAGGTCACTATATTATTAATTTTACTTCATAATTTTCCTTTGTTACAAGAGACCTCTCATGAATTAGAGTAATCATCAGTGTTTGCAATGTAAAAACAAAACACATCAATAAAACTTTAAAGGAAAAATAAAAAGAAATGATAGGTTCCCTTCACTGCGGGTCTTCAAGCAGTGGATGACCACTGGTCAAGGGCGGTGCTCTAGAAGGAATTCTTCATCAGCTCCTTTCACTTTCTACTCTGAGGTTTCACGTTATTCTGAATGTTAGTACCAGAGGGTCCTTTAGAGAGCTCCTAGTCCTGTCCTTTAATTTTGTATCAGGAAATTATGGTTCAGAAAAGGAAGCAATTTACTTAAGGTCACACTGTGAATTAATGGCAGAGCTGGAGCGAATACCTAGCAATCCCAGCTCCTTTCTCAGTGTACTTATAGCTTTATGTTTATAGTGAAAATTTTGTGCATTTGGAGTAGTTTTTTTATGACCTATTCCATCTGTCCTAATAGTAAATGAGTACAAAGGGACAGTATTGACAGAGGCATTTTGGAATGGAACCAAATGGTTCATGCCAATGAGAAAATAAAATGAGTATAAAACCAACAGATTATAGCTAAATAGGGACAAATGTGGGGTGGTAGGTTTGTGAGGGTGGGAATAAGCTTATATAATTGTAAGACAGGGAATGTTGTGTAGAGGCATTGTGGAAATACATCAGACTTGAAATTAGGAGACTTCGGTTTGAATTAGACTCTGACCAACTGTGTATAATTGTGGGCAAGTTATATAAACTCTAACATTCAGTTCCCTCGTCTGGAAAATGGGTGCAATACTTGGGGAAATAATACTTGTGGAGAAAGGACTTAGTAAACTTAAAATAGTATATTAAATTAATGACTATTGAAAGAATTTCAGAATTTCAGTTCTAGAAGCAAACTCAGATCACCTAATCTAACCTGTACATAAGCAGGAAACTACTATTTATGCAGCCTAAAACTCTATCAGCTCTTTAGGTTCCTGTAGCATACTGTTGACTCATTTTGAGTTTCTACTTTATGAAACTTCCCCCTCTACAGACAGCTGTCTTTTTCACACAAACTGTCATCTACCCATACCTACTGTGGCTTGTACTTTCATTCATTTGACAATAATTTTTAAGCTCTAGTATGAATAAGGTATTAAGCTAGGTTCTAGAGATCCAAAATTAATATAAAGCAGCCCCTTTTTGAATGCTGTTTGAGACCTTCTTCCTATTAAAGTTTGTCTTATTTGTGTGGGCCCATTATTTTAGCCTTTTGAGATCTCTTGGGCACAAGATTTGTCATCTGATATGTTAACTATCCTTTATAGCTTTTTCCATCTATAAACTTGACAGATAGGCCCTCCTATCTCTTTATCCAAGTCATTGATAAAAGCATTGAACTGACAAGGGCCACAGAGAAGTCCCTTTGACATGCCTCTTGAGACCTCCCTTCAGGTTGACAATGACCTATAGATAACTACTCTTTAGTTCGAGACATTCAACCAGTTCCGAAAGTATCTAACAGCACCGTTTATCATCTAGTCCACATGACTTCATCTTGGCCACAAGAAGAGCATGAGAAACTTTGTCAAATGCTTCACTGAATTCTTGGTAAACAGTATCTATAGCTTCTCTCTGATGTGCCAGGCCAGTAACCCTGTCAAAAAGGGAAATGCACTTGCACTGTATGACTTTTTTCTTTTAATGCAGCAGTGCTGCCTTTAGTAGTCATAGTGGACCACCAGTTTAATCAATGTGATTGAAAAAGCTAACATAAATTGCAGACGACTTAAGAAATGTCTGCTTCTCATGCATGCTAGATCCAGGGAAATTAGATATGTATACTCGCGGAAGGGGAGAAAATATGTTGGCCTCAAAGCATAAATCATGGACAAAAATGCAACAAACGTTTTTAAATTGTGCATGTGAAGATTTTGATTAAAATATTAATGATATTCCAGATAAAGAAAAAACAAAACATAAATAGTAAGGTGTCAGGGGTGGTTTTCCATTTCATATGATAGCTTAAAGGCCTGAATAACTTAAATGAATGTAAAGCACTTCATGGAACAGTTTGTTGCTCATCTATCAAACCTCTTTCCCAACACACTGAGCACAATTATAAACATTCCCCTTTGGCTGGCCAGACTGGGTTACTTAATGCTTTATGGATATTGTTAGACTTTAAAAAAGAAAAGGTTGATTAAAACTGAAGCCAATAGGGGACAAACACAACAGAGAGAATGACTCATCAGTAAATAAGTAAGGAGTATATTTACTCGAACAAATAACAACAAATGTGGTGATGGAGTAACACATTTATTTAAAGGAGGGGACAAAATCTGAAAAATGTTGTTGTTAGGTTTATTGAATCGTATCACTGATTAATAATTGGAGTAGTATATTTGGAGTCACATAACCTGAGTACAAATCTATCTCTTCTCCTATTTTGGCAAATTAGTTAAATTCTCTGAACCTCAGTTTCCCCATCAATGAAAGGAGGAAAATGGGCTAGTTGGCCTCTGAGGCCTCTTCTAGCTTTATGTGTGTATACATGCATGTATGTACACATATATGGATATACATATACATATGTATACACCTGTAATATAAAACATACACACATCCATATATGTGTGTGATACATATACATGTGTGTGTGTGTGCATGTGTATAAAAATCATTTCATCTATTCTAGGTTGGCAAATAGGTGGTGCAGTGGATAGAGCACTAGCCCTGGAGTCAGGAGAACAGTGAGTTCAAATCCAGCCTCAAGATACTTACTGGCTGTATAACTCTGGTCAAGTCACTTAACCCTGTTTGCCTTAGTTTCCTCATCTGTAAAATGAGCTGGAGAAGGAAATGGCAAACCACTCCAGCATTTTTGCCAAGAAAACTCCAAATTGGGGTCACGAAGAGTTGGACACGACTAAAATGACACAACAAGACTGGATATCTCAGTATACTGAAAGTACGTCCACCAGTGAAGCTCAAAAATGGGGACATGCATGGCATACCAGAAAGAGTAGTGAATTTGTATTCAAAGAGCTTGGGTTCAAATTACACTTCCGCTCCTACTAACTATTCCTGTTTCCATAGTGGATTTCCTTCTCAGCTGTGGGTCTCGGTTTTCTCATTCATAAGTTAGGGCACTGGACTAAATTATACAAAGTCCTTTCCAGTTATATAATTGATCCCATGGTCTTTGGAAATTGAGCTTAAGTATCACCTCAGCCCTCTCAGTCCTTCCTGCTGTCCTCATTAAAAGTAATAATAATAATCCTACATTATTTTGAGCCGGTGCCATACTGATACAGAACACAAAACCTAGAAAAGACTTAATTCAGCCTAATCTAGACCTGATGAAGAATCCGTTCTACACACTCTCCAATGAGTGGTAACAAGGCACAGTTGAAGACTTCTAGGTATGGGCAACATGCTATCTCTTGAGGTAGCTCAGTCCATTTTTAAGTTACTAATTGCTGGGAAATTTTTCCTTACGTTAAGCTGACATTTGCCTTTTTACCACCTTGACTCTGTTCCTGGTTTTGTTCTACGTGATCAAGGAAAATAAGCCATTCCTTGTTACTCACGACAGGACTCAGATACTTGAAGGCATCTCTCTTGTCTCTCCTAAGTCATGACCAAGCAATTGCTCCCAATTCTCATGTCAGACTGATTCTCTTTTACTAAGAAAGGTAAATTTAAGTCTTTCAATTGAATTAAAAAATGATCTTCACAAATACAAAATGGAGAAGTCATGACTAGAAAACAGTTCTTCTGAAAAGAAAAAAAACTGAAAAAAAAAGAAAAAAAGCTTTATTACTTCTAGCTCAAAGTGTTAACAGTACAGTATGGCAGCCCAATATGACCTCAGGCTGCATTGAGAGATGGAATACCTAAGGAGAGGCCAGAAATAGTCTCACTGAACTCTGCCCTACTCAAATTATAACTAGAACACCATGTTTAGTACTGGATGGTACATTTTCTGAAAGGACATTGAAAAGCTGGTGTGTATCCAGGAAATGATCTATATAGTTCAGTGGTTCATAACCTGGAGTACATGACCATGGTATTTTTTTTTTAGAAAAATGATGATTACATATAATCATTATTGGTTTCCTATGTAATCCTATGTATTTTATTTTATTTCATTTAAGAACATCATTCTAAGAAAGAGTCCGTTAGTTTCAAGAGACTGCCAAAGCGTTCCATGACACACGAAAAAGTTAGGGAAACCTTTAGGGCTTTGAGATCATGTAAGAGGTTAAATAGAAACAACTGGGGGCTTTTAGTCTAGTAAAGAGAAGATTTAGCAGTATAATTTGTAAGACAGTGCAATTAGCACCATGTTACTCTCAACCAAAGCATCCACAACATCTTACTGTCTTTATGTCCTCTTCCCTATGGACTCTACCCAGGGTATTTTCCATGACTATGACTAGGTTATTTCTTTTATATGGAAAAATCTCAAAATACTTGAACAAATTTATCTTTGCAGTTGCATTTTTCAAGGAATTGTATAGCATCTTGGCATATGCATGAGAGAAAGCCCATTGAACAAGAACCGTTGAGGCTGTGGTTTTCTCTCTATCACATGTGTGTATGCGTGTGCATATGTGTGCATGTGTGTGTGTAATCAACAGACAGTAAATGCAGCAGGATGCTGTGATCTCTATACTTTTCAGTCAGATATGGGACTTTAAAGATGTGTTCTTCTGTAGAAACTTCTCTGTGGAAATCTCGCTCTTCCTAAGACATAGGTAGTACAGTGTATAGAGTACTGGGCCTAAAGTTAGGAAGACCCAAGTTCAAATTTGACCTCAGATCCTGACTAGCTGTGTGAACCTGGGCAAGTCAATTAATCTTTGCCTCAGTTTAATCAATTGTAAAGTGGGGATGACAACAGCACCTACCTCCCCAGGGTTGTTGTGAGTATATGTTATTCCCTTCCTCCTCATTCATCATTTTCATCAAGGATGCCATCAATAGGTGGGTAGCCTCTTCTCAAAATGATGATAGAGATGAGCAAGTAGGCCTATTGGTCTGTAATTGCTGGTTTCTTCTCAATAGCCTTTGTTTTAGTAATATTAACTATTATTTTGCTTGCCCCAATTCCTTACACTATGCCCCACCTTTTTGGTATTGTGATACCTTGAAAATCAATTCCCTATTGATTTCAAATATCATTGATTGCAGATCAGATGTCTTCTATGTGTAATCAGTGAGGTCTAGCTGCTTCTTAAGGGCATGCCTTTGTTCTGTTTCAGCAATGTGGAGATATGGAAGGTTTCTTAAGAGTCTGCCTGGTCAGTGAGAATTGAAAGTAGTGGGCCATTATTTGGTGTGTTTCTCCCACAACAGAGGTAGACAGCACATATAGATGAGTGATGGCCAGGGAAGGAAATTTTGATTTGGGAGAGTCACAGAGCTGGTGAGTTGATTTGTATGTATATGTATATACTATATGTACATGTGTATTACATAGTATATATATATATATATACATATATGTGTGTGTGTGTGTGTGTGTGTGTGTGTGTGTGTGTGTATTATATATGTATATTGCCAATCCTTAGTATGGTGCCTGGCATGTAGTAAGCACTTAATAAATGCTCATTCATTCATATTGTGGGATACCTGTATTCCTTCCTCTTTCTACAACTGGGTAAATCAAATGGCACAGTTGCACAGGTTATATTTTGCTTTGTTTTATTTTCTAGATAAGGAAGAACGTATCCTTGTTAATGTAGTGTGTGCATGGGGAGGTAGGGTGGGGTAGAGGGTGTTCAGGGGGCCATTCATTAGGTTTTGATGGTTCAAAGTGTAAATAGCAATTGTTTCTGTTCTGGCCAGAAACTCTGATGGTCTTCCCCTCTCAGACTGATTCTTTTGTGAAGGCAAACTAGGCCATCTTTTACCCCAATTTTTACCTCAATCACTGAATGCATGTTGCCTTAGACAAACTGAGACCTGGGAAAGACCTTAGCTTAAAAAGGCCAAGTCTCCCACTGCATCCTGCGCCATGACCAGTCTTCCTGACCTATGTCTTGCCTTTGGACTTTGATGACTCTGGAGGAAAGAGTGAGGCTGATGATTTTGCACAGCTCTACCTCATTTAAATCCAATTCATTTGCGAGTCAAGACAACGTCCTCTTGAATAATACCAACAATATTGATTAAGTCCCTTCAACTCTGGCCAATTGATGAAATTATGGGATGTAAAAGAAAAAAAAACCAGACAATAAGTTTGAAAGTTTTACCTCTTTCAGAATCTTTAGTGATTGAATTCAGAGTTCATAAATGTTGGGGAAAATCTTTAGAGGTTTACACTGTGAGGAACCTATTGGAAAATTGTAAAAGAATATCAAATTGAAATGGCCCATTTGGATTAAGTAAATGATTCAAGGCTTTTTCAAATTTTAATGGGCCAGTATAAATAAAATATGGAGAAGTGTTTATACTTTTAAAATTCTTTAGTAGGTATGAAATAGTTCCATAGTTGACTTAATGGAATTATAGGGCAGTTAATCTTTGAATCCCTGAAGAATCAGCCACCCCACTAGTTACCTTACAAGGTAACGAGTTCTGAGAAGGGAGTCTTCCCTTCTGGCAGTTCAGAGCACAAGTACTTGTAACTAAATATGGCAAAGTGGAAGAAGGAATTTCTTTCTCTCACTTCTCCTACCTCCACTCCGCCCAAGACAGATTCAAAGAGTTCAGTTACTGTGGTACCAAGCAGGTTGGTAAAAGAAGTTGGAAAGTGAGAGCCAAGGCTCTTGGTGGACCGAGGGTTTAAGTTCTTTCCAAAAACAGCATAGGCCAGGATATCAGCCAAATCGGAAGCTAGAAGCTGTCATAACCACAGCCAATCTGTGAAGCAGAATCTAGCAGAGACCATAAGAACAATAGTAGTTCTGCCACCCAAATGCATCGCAGTCATGAGTTGCCCCTCCCCATAACTGCCTTCGCCATAGTTGTCCTCTACCTGTATGTCTCCTCACTAGTGAAATCTAGGAGCATCCATTCTTCCCACTGATATTATGTATATTTGTGGGAGATTACACCCCAGGTTTATAGAGGAACAATAGGGATACTATTCTTACTATGACATTCCATAAGTGCCTTTACCTTGAGGTTATTGTGTCCTCTGACTAACTAGAGTACAAGGAAATGCACTGCTTGGAGCTGGTGAGTGGTAGTTGAACCCCTTGAACTTATAGTATTCCTATGGGAGGAAAAACAATCTTCAACTCTTCAGGGCTGGGGGATGTCTCAGAAGGGGAAATAAAGGGGAAAAACATGCAATGATTTTGCATTTCCTCAAAAAGTTCTCATAAAAGAGACTAGCTAATGAATATTGAAAGTATTTGATCATATTTAGCTTTGATTCACACAAAGATATTAGGCTTAATTTTGATTCCCAGGGACCAGAAAATGGGAGAATTGGGTTAAGAGAAGAAAGATCCAGGGCTAAGGATACAATTAAGTCACTTGACAGAGGGAGTTTACATAGTAACCGTGTTCTTTGGGTACCATGATATTTAAACCATAGCCAGAGGAAAATGGAAGTCATTAATGGTCCCTTGTGAGAGGCTGCTTCAATACTTGACACACCCAGGTTTCACCAAGTTCTCATCACTCCTCCTAGTTGATGGAAAGGGATGCTTGGGTTCTTTGACACTTTCAAATCAGGTCAGCTCAAATGGTACAACTGAGGGCCATGGTTTTTACAAGAAGGAGCAGGTTCTCATGGAGGTGCAGAACCATCAGATTGGTCTCCCATTTCTGATATCACAAGCGGGGAGATCTTGCAACGTGGCCAGAAGATGGCCCCCACTGTGAATTATATGGTAGTGAAATTTTCAGTATGGAATTGCCAACATATAGAGCATTTCAGAAAAGAGACAGAGCAAGATAGAAAAGATATGTCAAGATAAGAGAAAGTCTCTCGCAAGTAAGGCTTATAAAACTCGGAGATGCCATTGACAATTCTTATAATACTTATATATACTTATAATTCTTATGTCCATATGTGATTATTCCACTGTCACTGATGATGAGAACAGATTGCTAGAGAAAAGATAGAATGGTGGAACTTGGACACTGACACTATTAAATAGTCAATATGGAACATCGAACATAAGTTGGTGGGAAGAGAACTTCTCCCATGGGTAAATATTTCAAGGGGAAGGACTTCTCAAAGAGAGTATAGAGGAGCTACTATCTTCCCTCTATGGAATTCCTCAGACCCAACTATACTAGTGACCCCTTTCCTCAGGGATTATTAAGGAGGTCTTCAAAAGCTGGAGGAAGTCTCACTCTATGTGTATTTATGACTAAGTGTTTCATGCATAACGAAGCAGATCAGACATCCAATACCATGAAAGGAGGCAAGCCTAGTTATTTGGATCTTTTCTGTTGTCTGCTTTCAGGCTTTTCTGTCTTGGGATGGAAGAAATAATAGATTTTAGACTGGAAAGGAATTCCATTTTGCAGAAGAAAAACCGTGTGGCTGAGGGAAGTGAAATGCCTGGCATGTAGTCACGTAGGTGGCTAACATCGGAAATAAAATTTGAACTCAGCTTTGACTCAAGAATCATCACTTCTGCCCTCGTGCCATGTTGATATGACTACATTTAACATCACACCAAGATTTTGGTAAGATTATTTTTCTCCTTCTTTTTGCCATTTTGTGGGGCGATGCTGCTCCCGAATGAGTTTATCTGCTAAATGAGTTTCACTGCTATATCTTTCTGTTTGTCCAGTTCAAGTTTCTTGCTCTCTGAGGTGGTTTGGAATCCTTGTTTTGCAATTGTTTCTTATGAACTAAACCACTTTAAGAAACGCCGATAATCAGAGAGTTAATGTCTATCCATTGTCCATTTTTCTGAGTCAATATCTGGTTGAAGCTGTTGTAATTATAGTCAGTATCTTTTACTCATCTTTATCCTTCTAATCCAATATTGATTTTGCCCTTCACTTTAATGATGATTTGATACGTAGAAATGGCTGCCACCTCAGTAATCCTTCATTACCTCTCCATTAAGATATAGTCAATTACTTTTTTCAATGTTATCTTACAACTCTTATGTTAAAGAAATTATTTATGATTCGTGACTCCGTTATTCCCTCCAGCCAGAAGTAATACCCACAAATGACTCATAGTTCTTGATGTATACCTCTCCTGTACACTCATACTCTAAATTGTCTTGTCTTTATTTTTTGTCCCTGACTTTTTTCTGAAGATAGACACATCATCCTTTGCCACATCTCCACTATTACCTACTCCTTTTATATGTCCTTGATACATAGGACCAAGAGAGGTTGACATCCTTGCTAACTCACATTGCCACTTTCAAACTCTGTCTCTGCCACCACCATTCTTCACCTTATGTCCCTTTGAAATTCACTCAATCCTTTTATGTTGTCTCTAGGTTAAGCATCACTAGTTCTTTCAACCATTCTTCATGTGTCATGGTCTGAAGGTCCCTCACTATCTTCGTTATGGTCTTCTGGACATTCCGGATATTGGTTATGCCCTCCCTAAAACGTGGCACCAAAAATAGGTTATGATGCCCCATTTATGGTCTGACCAGAGCAGTGACCAGTGGGACTATCACTTCCCATGTTCTGGATTACATACCTCTCTTTACAGCAGCTGAGGACTTCCTTGAGAGGAAGCTTACCGTAGTGGATAGAGAGATGGCCTGAAGGTCAGGAAGGCTTGGGATTGAGTCCTGCCTCTGACTCATAATTCCTTTGTAGCCCTAGGCAAATTATTTAACCTCTCAGTGCCCTAGACCACTCTAACAGTATAATTTACACAGAAGGTATTAAACATAGGTAGAAGTTCCTCACTGGGAGTTCCCTGTGATTATAAAAATCACAATTCTCATCCAAAGAAACCAAAGTATTGTATTAGCCTTTTACCCCTATGTTGCACTATTGGTTCATCTTGATCTTGCATTCTATTTAAAACCTGGGTTTTAAATTGCTTTTTAGCCATTCCCATCCCAGAGTAATTGTGAAGTTAGTTTTTTTTTAACTCAGTATATTATTTTATGTTTATCTATAATAATTTCATTTTGTTAGATTTAGTTCATTGTTCAAGCCTGTGGAGATGTCATCCCATCTGCTAGTGCTCCCTCTTACCTTTGCTTCATTTCAAAAACTTGTTATAAATGTATAACCCCTTCTAATTTTACTGATAAAGATATTGAACAAAATAGGGCAAAGAGCACATTCCTTGGATATTAGAGACCTACATCTCTGTTAAATTGTACCATTAGGGAGTGAGCAGTTAGTTTTTTGCTGTTGTTTTTGTTTTAGCTATTCCAAATATTTTAATAAGAGTTCACTGGAAGGAATTCAAAACACCAGTTTGTGAAGATAAACTCCATTGGAGAGAGAGAATACAGAATGCAGGAGCTGAGAAATTTTCTTGATTTGGGGCAGGATTTAAGAGTCCACTGTTTTCTGATCAGTTTTGTGCTGCTTACAATCTTGCATTTCTCTTTTTCTGTGTCAAAAATCTCTCCTTGGTGTCTAGGTTTAAGGAGCCTCTTCTTCTTGAAGTAAACATCAGTAAGATGACTTGGAATTTTTATACTTGAAAGGTTAACCCTGGTAGAGGTGGCAATGACAAATTTCTGGTGGGTCCTTCTCAGAGGAACATGGTTGATGGTCAGAGATCCAGTCACAAGTAGCAAGCCACTAGCCAGCTGCTTCAGGAAAACCACTCGCTTACCCCTGTGGTGGCCAATGAGCATGATCAGAACCATGCTGGCTTGATGCTAGCTTGAAGTCTTCTCACATGCCAGCTGAAGGGCTTTTTGTCATGAGTTAGCAGCTTTCTAGGCACATCCTCAGTAGGGTAATATCTAGGCATTTTTTGAATCTTTACCACACAGTTTCCTCCATTCTTATCACCACCAACTGGCTTTGAAGTAGTAGCAGGCAGCTTCTCTTTCTTTTTCCTTTCAATCCAGGTGTTTGGCACAGCGTATTTCCACTTGTACATGGCTCTCTGGGAATACTTTGCAGACCTGGAGTACCTTCCAATTCCTCAGGCCAGGACTGGGATCTTACTGCAATGCTTTCAAGGCTTTTTCACCACCTTTTCAGCCACATCTTCCTTTTTGTTCTCTTTTTTTTTTTTACTTTTTCACCTTCTTTTCCTTTGGTTCCTTTGGGGGCTTTTTGTTTGCCCTCTCGAGAGAAGGGAAAGAGTAGTCACTTAGTTCTAAATCCGCCTAGTTTTAATACTGCTTGGCCTTTATGTAACCATCTTGTCCCACAGCATAGCATCCAAATCTCTGCCAGATCCTTTTCTAAAATCTAGGTAAAATGTATTTATGGCATTACCCTACTCCACCAGCTTAGTAACTGTATCCAAAAAGAGAATTGTTTAGTTTTTCATCACTTGTTCTTGATGAAGGCTAGCTGACTGGAGTTGTGGCTTTCTTTTCTAGATGTTCTTGAATTTTTCAGGGATCAGAGTCAAGGTCACTGGCCTATAATTTGCAAACATCATTCTCTTTTTTAAAATTTTATTTTATTAATAGTATATTTGCCTTTTTCTAGTCTGTGACATTCTCCTTATTTTTAGGATCTTTTAAAGACTACTAGTAGTGACTAATCAAATCTGCCATTTAAAAAGAATTTCTGTGGGATATTTTTCCTCTGGCAATGATGGCTTGAAATCATTATGGGTATCTCGATGCCTTCCTTGGGTTTCTATTCCTTCATCATTTTTGTTTTCTCCTTACTAGTTCAGAGACTGTTCTCTTTGGAAGAGAAAGAAGAATCCAAAGAGTTAAGCAGTTCTGCCTCCCATCCTCGGTCACCAGTTTAGTCACACACGTTTCCATCTTTTTGTTTACCCACCTCTTTTCCCCTGTATGTCTACCAAAAACAAAACAAAACCTGCCAACTCTTTTTTTGGCTATTTCTTAGTTTTTCTCTCTAATCTCAGCCCCTTTAGAGAAAAAAAAAAACTAAGAAATAGCCAAAAAAAAGAGTGGGCAGGTTTTGTTTTGTTTTTGGTAGACATACAGGGGAAAAGAGGTGGGTAAACAAAAGGATGGAAACGTGTGTGACTGAAACTGTGGCGACTGAACATAGAAGGCAGAACTGCTTAACTCTTTGGATTCCTCTTTCTCTTCAAAAGAGGATAGTCTCTGAAGTAGATGTTTTCAGCCATGTCGTCAAATGCTTTCAACGAGGATGAAGGCGGCATCAAGGTCAGCTACCGTACTGATGGTAAATTCTTCAACTTGAAAAGGCTACAAGCCAAGACCAAAGTGGAGGGAGTGTTGGTGCATGATTTTCTGTTTGCAGATGATTGTGCAATCAATGCAGCCTCTAGAGCTGAGATGCAACAAAGTATGGATCAGTTCTCTGCTGCTTGTGCTACTTTTGGCTTAACAACTTAACACCAAGAAAACACAGGTGATTCATCAGCCACCATACCAGCCGTATGTGGAGCCATCAGTTACAACAAATGGAGAAGTTTAGAATGTTGCAGATAAGTTCACTTACCTTGGTGATATAGTTTCCAGGGATGTACACATTGATAATGAGGTTGATACACGCATTGCCAGAGCTAGCTCAGTGTTTGGGAGGCTCCGAAGGAAAGTATAGGAGAGAAGAGGTATGAGACTGATTACCAAACTGAAGGTCTGTGGAACTGACCTCATTGTTGTATGCCTGTGAAACCTGGACAGTATACAGCGCCATGCCAGGAAACAGAATTGCTTCCATTTGAATCGTTTTAGGAAGATTCTGAACATCGCCTGGCAGGATAAGGTACCAGACACTGAGGTCCTTTCTTGAAATAAACTGCCAGGCATTCAAACTCTGCTTTAGAGAGCGCACCTCTGGTGGGATGGACACATTGAATGCAAAATGTAAGCTTGCCAGAAAGACTGTTTTATGGAGAACTCACACAGGGCAAGCATTCACATGGTGGTCAGAAGAAGTGATACAAGGACACTCTCAAGAACTTTGGAATTGATTGTATGACACGGGAGACACTGGCACAGGACTTTTCAGCATGGCGTGCCCACATTAGAGAAGGTGCTGTGCTCTATAAGCAAAGCAGAATTGAAACAGCTTGATGTGCAAATTTAGAGTGTCCACTCCAAATGTTCCCGCAGACTATTTCTGCCCAACTTGTGGAAGAGCATTCTGAGCTCATATTGGTCCGATCAGCCACAGTGGGACACATTGAAACTTGACTCTAGCATAGTGGTGTCATTTTGGTCCTCTTGGAGAACAAAGGACAACAAAAACAGCCCTTTTAGCATTCCTTGGAACTGTTTTCATAGGACTAGGCCAGACATTTGCAGTTATTCATTTTTCTGCCTTTTCTTCTTTTTTCTGTACATGCCCTGCCAAAAAAAAATCTTAGATGCTTGATAACTTCCCTGTACACGAATCCAGTCCATTCCTTCCTTAATCCTCATTGGAATTGTTCTCTTTGCTTCTTCAGAATTTCATTCTTGAGAGCATCTCATTTCTTTTGGGCTGACTTCCTTGGTAGATTTTTATTTTATGGGATTCTACCTAACCTTTCTCTGAATCTATTAACATTTACTCTTCCCAAATCTAGAATGCTTATGAAAATATTTCTAGCTCTCTTCTACTTTTTCTGTTATAAAGGTGAAGTTTCTTCCCTGCCCCCAAATCAGTCAATCAATCAATGGACATAATGGAGTTCTAAATGTCAAAATAAGATGGTTTATACTCTGTGATCTTTATACAAGGTATGATTCTCTTTGACTAGGTAAAGAAAGGAAGGAATGTGATTGGGTCAGGGAAGCAGTCATGCCCATTAAGCCTATGTATAAAATCATATTCTGTGCATGAACTGGTCCAAGAGGAGTCCAGTCCAGTAACTGATTTTGATTCTGAAGTTGAAAATTCTAATGTGAGCAAAGCTCTAATGGGAAGAGAGTCTCTCTCTCTCTCTCTCTCTCTCTCTCTCTCTCTCTCTCTCTCTCTCTCTCTCTCTCTCTCTCTCTCTCTCTCTCTCTCTCTTTCTCTCTGTCTTTCTGTGTCTCTCTGTCTCTCTCTTTCTCTCCACTCTCTCACCCTCCTCGCTGTCCTCTCTCTTACTCCTCCCTTCCTTTCTCTCACTCCTCCCTTCCTCTCTTCCTCCTCCCTTTCTCTCTCACTCCTCTCTCTCTCTCTCTCTCTCTCTCTCTCTCTCTCTCTCTCTGTCTTTCTGTGTCTCTCTGTCTCTCTCTTTCTCTCCACTCTCTCACCCTCCTCTCTCTCCTCTCTCTCTCCTCTCTCTTACTCCTCCCTTCCTCTCTCTTACTCCTCCCTTCCTCTCTCTCTCACTCCTCCCTTCCTTTTTCTCACTCCTCCCTTCCTCTCTTACTCCTTCCTTTCTATCTCACTCCTCTCTCTCTCTCTCTCCATTTTTCTCTTTGTCTATCTCTTTCTGCTTCTCTTTGTCTGGCTCTGTCTCTGTCTGTCTCTGTGTCTCTCTCTATCTCTATCTGTATCTATCTCTCTGTCTCTCTACCTGTCTCTGTCTCCCCTCAACCTTCACCCCCGCCCCCATCTCCGTGGAGCTTGTCACTGGAGATCAGTAACCAAGAGGAGACAACACATCTAATTCAGAACACAGAGAGACACACCAAGGACAAACAAGGACAAATATAAACAACACAAAGAGGGATGCAGAAAGACAGCCACGTAGAGGAGAAAGCAGCCTTAACGCTTATAACAGCTTGAACTGGAAAAGAAGCCAGCTGTTGATTTAAGAAAGGATTTCTGGTAACCAAGAGTTTCGAATCTATCCTTTGGCCACGCATGTTGTCTATGTGTGTGATTCACTGTCATCATACTCTAAATGCAGTTTCTCCTTGGATCATGCATGTACCCATGGGAGAGTATGACCCTGTCTTTGGGACAGAAGTGGGGAGCAGAATATTTTATGCAAATTACTCTTACTATATACCACCTTAGTAGATAATCTTTTTTCAAAAGCTGCTTGAAGTTACTGAATGATAATCAGTGGGTAGCATATTGGTAGAGAGCCATGAGGAACCATACTAGAAATCCCAGCCCTTTGGGGATACCCTAGGAATCCAGAAGGGGAAAAGAATCTCACTGTTTCTACTTCAGAAACCAGATCTTCTTTGTTGTTTAGAATTGAGTCCAAAATAGCACTTCCCCTCATCACTTCCTCTACACTTTGAAGGATGAAACTGTTATCAAATATCTGATCATGTGGGTTCTCTGCTACAAAAATAAACCCTCAGTTGTTTTCGGTTGACTCTGGATTAAAACATGCAATGCTTTATTTGGCCTAACATTTAATAACCTTCATAGTCTGGTTCCAATTTACCTTTCCAATTTTTTTCCCTCCTCTCCCTTATCCCCAATGCTCCCCTTAAGGCATTCTAACTTCTAGTAAAACTGGACATTTTATAAATTCCAGGTTGTTCTTTGAACTTGACATTTCCTCTCTCACTCACCTCTATCTCCAGGATCTGGAATGCACTCCCTCCTCACGTAAGCTTTGGAATCCTTCTCTCCCTCCAAAGTACAGCTCATGTATCATTTATGCATATTGTCTTATTCTCCCAGCTGAAAATATTCACTTCCTCCTTCAACATCTCTATGACTCTTTGTCTAGATCTCTCCTTCACCTTTCTGTTTATTCCATATCCCATAATAAATACAAGCTTCCAGGAGCAGGAAATCTCATTGCTTTTATCCTTGCATCCTCAGTTCACATAACCCTGTGGCCTCAATTAGTAAATTCTTTTTGACTGATGGTATCTTAGGTGCTTATGATTATCAAATATTTGTTGATTGATTGAATAAATGTCTGCTATTCTCATGTATACTTACAAGTTCCTGCATAAGAACTCTGCCTTTCTTAACTTTGCTTCTCTTGTAGTACCCAGAATAGGGCCTTTTATATAGTAGGTGCCCCCAAATCTTTTGTTCTCTGTTTTTGGTCCAAACGAATCTTGTTAAAATGTTGCCAAACACATAAAATGTTGGTTTTGTGGATGATCAAGATACAAATAGAATAATGAAATATATGCATGATTAATTTTAACAGTACCAAAAAGGAGATTACTCATAGACATAATGGCAGATAAAACCCAGGCCATTCTCAGATAACTGAGATATCTCTGATTAGCTACACTTTAAAAAGAATAACCACCACTGTGTATTAGACACATCAAAAAGAGAAACTAAGGACCCAAAAATAGTGTGTGAAATGCACTTCCCTATAGAGTTAGCATGGTCAAGTATAACCTTTCCCAAGTTATGTTTTTAGTTATTTTTACATGAATTTATCTCTCCCACTGGCACCCCCAATTTAGCAAGGAAGAAGAAACAAAGAAACAAAGAGAAAACAAAACCCTCAAACAACATATTGTCCAGCAAAACAAATTCTCACACTTGCCACGTTGAAAAATATACTTCATTCTGGATTTTAAGTCCATCACCTCTCTAGCACTGATATTGGTGGTGTGATCCATCTTTAGGTCTCTGCACTCCTGTATTATCATTACATTAATCAGAATTCTAAAGTCTTTCTAAGAGTTTTTTCCTTTATAATATCATCATCATTGTGTAAACCATTCTCCTATGTCTGCCCACTTCACTCAGTGTCAGTGCTTAGAGATCTTCCCAGTTTCTCTTGAGGCTGCTCATTATATAATTTATTTTGAGCCAATAATATTCCATTACATCCATATACCACAATTTGTTTAGCCACTCCTCAGTAGGTGGGCACTGCTAAGTTTCTAGTTTTGGGTCATTATAAAAGAGCTGCTATTGACATATTTTTGTACATATGAGTCCTTTCCTTCTGTCTTTGATGTCTTTGGGGTATAACCCTACTAGAGATATAGTTGTGTCGAAAGATATGAGCAGTTTAGCACTTTCTGAGCACTGTTCCAAATGCCTTTTCAGAATGACTAAACCCATTGACTACTCCTCCAATAGTGTGCAAGCACCTGTTCTCCTGCAGCCCTTTCAGCTTTTGCCATTTTCCTTTTTTGTTATTTTTGTCAATCTCATGAATGTGAGGTTGAACCTCAGGGTTGCTTTAATTTACACTTACCTAATTACTAATGATTTAGAACATTTTTCACATAGCTGTTGATAGTTTGGATTCCTTCCTTTGAAAGCTTTCCTTTCAAAATCAATTACTTATATATCTTGGAAATGAGACTTTTATCAGAGAAATTTAATAGAAGGATTTTTTTTCACCATTGTGCCCTTCTGTTCCACTTGATAAGACTCAAATGCTTGAGTGGATTTATAATCTCATCAGTTTGGAAGTTCTTTTCACTGATGGACATAACAACTCATCTGTGCCTGCTCAACTTGTTGGACTCTTGGCCATGTCCTCCCATAAGTTCGCCACAAGGAGTCCACCCTACATGCTGAAGGCCTTCTATGATTTTATCTGATGTTGGGAGCTTACCCAAGTCACACTTTTTGTTATATAATTCTTTGATGAAATCCTTTTACTCTATTCTTCTTCAGGTTCCCTTTAGGATTATAAGCTATTCAAACTAATCATACACTTCTCCATTGCCATGTGTGATGCCCATCTTTAGTTATTCAGTGACAGTGATAGTCTAGGTCTCACTGTCATCTACTAACACTGATAAAATGTTTATATGGAAAAGATGGGCCTTTGCTGTTACGGAATCATAAGGTCAATATCTTACCATCCATCTGCACTTTTCTGTCACAGATATGTATACTTTTGGACAAGTCATCTACTTGATTCAAACAGGAAATTTCTGTGGTTGGGGGTAGGGGTGTGATGTGTGGCATTAGGAGTTGGAAATGTGCAGCAGGCACCAAAACAAACATATGAAGGATGTGCAAGTGTCCATAGCTTTTCTAATCCCACCCTGGGAAGTAAAGTCAATAAGCATTTAATAAGCATCTACTTATGTGCCAGCCAGACCCATGTATTTCCCTCATCCCACATTTTGGACCCATCTGCATCACACTGAAGCCCCATCAGTGCATCCTCCCTCTCTCTGCCTCTTCCCTTGTGTGTTGTTAAGCAAAATTGTCTCATTAGCATGGCTTTTGTTTCTTTTGAGTGGAAGTACTTTCAGCTGTTAAGTGCTAAGCCCCAGGCCCAGGGCCCTGTCAGGTGTGAAACCTGTGTGGGTGTGGATTGGT